>OZ018309.1:16847461-16922696 GCA_963969455.1 Arge pagana | reverse complement strand
GATGATATTCAGAGGATGCCAGACGTAATAAATCGATACCTTATTGATAGTCTAAACGCACTTTCGGAGAATAACGCCAAGGTGATCATTGTAGAGGATGTAAAATGCACGGAATGTGTGTTACATTCATTCAAAAAATTAGAGCATCAGCAACTACATAAAATAGTCCAGAAATTAGCAAATAAGAGCGGAACGGAGGAAGGTATAAATACACAAATAATGAAACTAGTTGAAACAGCGGCGGGAGAAAAAATATGTAGAATACTGAACAAATCGCTGGAGGAAGGAATATTCCCTAGTGAATGGAAAGAAGCGATCGTGGTTCCTGTACCAAAAGTGCGGGGAACGATCAAAGTTGAGGAATTTAGACCAATAAATAAACTGCCCGTGTATGAAAAGATTCTCGAGATAATTGTACATGAACAGCTAGTGGAATATCTCGAAAACAATAAACTGATTACAGATTGCCAATCTGGCTTCAGGGCGAAACATTCCTGTGAAACGGCGATACAATGGGTGATATCTAACTAGAAAAAATCTGTAAGTAATGGAAAAATGATGGTGGTGGTATTTTTGGACCTTAAGAGAGCATTCGAAGTAGTGGATAGAAACATATTAATAAAGAAGTTACAATGGTTTGGAATTCAGGGAACAGTATTAAAATGGTTTAATAGCTACTTGGTAAACAGAACCCAAAGAGTAAAATTTAATGGAAAATTATCAGACCCCATCAAGGTCGAATTGGGAGTTCCGCAGGGGTCAGTATTGGGGCCACTATTATTTTTACTGTACATAAATGACATTACGGAGATAGTAAGTAATGAATGTGTTGTCAGTCTATTTGCTGACGATACCTTAATTTATGCAACTGGTTGTTCAAGCGCAGAAATAAATCAGAAACTTAATGGGCAGATGGTAAAACTTGACGGACGGTTAAATGCTAATAGGCTGCAGCTAAACGTAAAAAAAACAAAAGCTATGTTAATAAGAGAAACAAGAAAGAAGGTACCTGATAGCAACCTGAAAATAAATCTAAAGGATGAAGTACTTGAAGTAGTGAGTGAAATAAAATATCTAGGAATCGTGGTAGATAAATACTTGAACTTCTCGGCCCATGTAAATTATTTAGGGAAAAAATAGGGGCTAAATTGGGAGTATTACGTAGGGTTAGTATGGACCTGACACCGTATATGAGATCTGTGTATACAAAACAATAATTGCGCCCCTATTCGAATTCTGTATGACTATTCTAATAGGGGTCGGAGTGACCAATCTGAACTACTTGCAAAAATTACAAAATCAGGGAATGAGAATTATACTGCGGTGCAATAAAAGAACAAGAATAAAGGATATGCTTGAGGCATTACATTTTATGTCAATAAATGAGAGATTGGAATATAATGTTTGTATACTAGTGTATAAGATGGCCAACGGGCTGTGCCCAAATTACTTAGCTACTATGGTAGAGTTAGAACGAAATGAAGGGGCAATACTAACTAGACAAACGGTTGACATTTGTATAAGTAAGAGTAATACTAGCAAAGAACAAAAAACGGTATTTCACGACGGGTTTAAAATGTTCAACAAATTACCAAAGGAAATAAAAAACCAAAGGAAATTGAAAGATTTTGAGATACTGCTAGTGCGCCACATGAAAGCAGGGAGAGACAGCTGGGAGAGCAATATTTTGTAGCGTAATATAGGATTAAAAGTGAACTAAGCAAATGTATGTATAATTTGTATAATACTACAGAAGGTAGTACAACCTTAAATGTAGCTACTGGAGCTAATAAATATCTATCTATCTATCTATCTATCTATCTTTCTCTCCCTCTTCTTCTCCCTCTCGTTCTCTCGCTCTTTTTTTCCCACCCCCTTCTTCTCTTTCTCTTCTCCTTCCTCCTTCTCTCCCTCTCCCCTCTCCTCTTCTCCTCCGTCTCTCTCTCACTCGAACTTTGCGTTTCCCTTTTCCTCTGCCTTTTCCTTTCTTCCTTCCATACCCTTTGCCTCTGCCTTTCTTTCTTCCTGTCCTTTTCGCGCTCTCTTCAACTGGCCCTGTTTCTCTTTCTCTTTTTCTCCCTCTCCTCCTCGCATTTCCTATCCTTGCTTCTCTCCCTCTTCCTCTCCTTCTCCCCCTATCTCTCCCCCTCGATCTTTCACTCCATCTCCCTCTTCCTCTGCCTCTCTCTCTCTCTTTCTTTCGCTCCCTCTGCCTCTATCTCTCCCTACACCTCTTCCTCTCCCTCTACCTATTTCTTTTTCTCTTCCTCTCCCTCTTCCACTTTCTTTTCGGTTCCTTCACCTCTGCCGCTTCCTTTGCCTTTTTCTTCCCCCTTCTCCTTTTCGCACCCTTACACTCTTCTTCCCACCCCCCCATGCTCTATATTTCTTTCTCCCTCCTCGTCTTCCTCTTCCTTTCTCTTCTCCTCTTTCTTCTCCTATGTATCCTTCTCTTTCTCGTCCTCTCCCTCTGTCTCTACCTCTCGCTCTTCTTCTTTCTTTCACTCTCCCTCCCCTCTACCTCTTCTTCACCCTCTCCCATTTACTCTCCCTCTCTGTCTTCCTCTTCCTCTCATTCTTCATCTCGCTCTCCCTTCACCTTACCTTTTTTCTCTTTTCCCCCCTCTCCTTCGCCCTATCCCTCTCCCTCTTCTTTTCCTCTATCCTTTTTTTTCGCCCTCCCTTTCTCTTTCTTTCTTTCTCTCTTTCCCTTTTTCTCTGCCTTTCTCTCTCTCTTTTGCTTTCCCTAACCCACTCGCTCTCCCTTTCCCTCTTTCTCTCTCTCTTGCTCATCCTCGCCGTCTGCCTGTCCATCTCCAACGCTCTCGATCTTTTCCTCCCCCTTTCCCTTTTTCTCTCCCTCTTGCGCTCCGTCGCCATCGCACTTTCTCCCTACTTTGACCTCTTCCCCTCCCCCTAACTTTCCCTATCCTTTCCCTAGCTCTCCCTATTTCTCTCCCTCTCCCGCTCCCACTCCCTCTTCCTTACCCTTTTTTTCTCTCCCACCCTTTTCCGTTCCCTCTTTCTTTCCCTACTTGACCTCACCACTGTCTCCCTCTTCTTCTCCCTCTCCCTCTCTTTTTCCATTGCCCTTTTCCTCACCTTTTTCCTTTTTCCTTCTCTCTCCTTCATCCTCTCCCTCTTCTACTTCCTCATTCTATCCCTCTACCATGTTCTCTCCCTCTTTCCGCTCCTTCTTCCTTTCTCTACTCGTCTTCCTCACTCTTTCCCTTCTTCTATTCTTTTCTTCTCCTTCTTTTTCTCCCCCCCCCCCTCTTTCTCTTCCTTACCTTCTTCCTCTCCCTCTCTCCCCCTCGCCCTCTCTCTCTCCTTTTATTACTTTCTCTTCCTTTTTCTCTCCCTTCCCCTCCCCCTCCACCTCTGCCCCACCCTCTCCCTCAACCGCTTCCTTCCTTTCTTCCTTCCTCTCTTCATCTTCCTCTGCTAATCCCTCTTCCATTCTCAATACCTTGACCTCGCTCATTCCCTCTTCTTCTTCCTTTTCTCTCTACCTATATCAACCAGCCTCCTCCTTCCCCCACCCCTCTTCCCCTCCTTCTTTCTCTCTCTCTCTTCATCTCCCTCTACCCCTCCCTCTTCTTCACTCTCTCCCTCTATTTCTTCCTCTTCCTCTCCCTGTTCTTCTCACTCTACCGCTCCCTATGCCGCTTCCTCTCTCTCTATCTCTCCCTTTTTCTCTCGCTTTCTTCCTTCCTCTCCTTCTTACTCTGTCTCTCTCTCTTGCTCTTCCTTGCCCTCATCATCTTGCTCTTCTTCTCTCTCTCCCTCTTCCTCCTCCTTTTCCCTCTCCCTCCTCCGTTCTCTTTCACCCTCCCGTTCTCTTCGCCTCTCTCTTTTATTTACGCTTTCCCTCTTCCCCTTTCCCACCCTCCCCTTGTCCCTTCATTTCCTCCTCTCCCTTCCTCTGCTCCTTCTACTCTTCCTCTTTCTCGTTCTCTTCCACTCCCTCTTCCCCTTCCTCTCCATCTATCTCCTTCTTCCCCTTTTTCTCTCCATCGCCTTCTTTCTTATCCTTTCCTTCTTCTCGTCTTCCCTACCCCTCCGCAACCAATTCCCCTCTCTGTTCCTATTTTTTCCTCTCTTCGCCTTGCTCCTTCTCTTCCTCTTCCTCTCCATTTTCCTCCTTCTTCCCCTCTCTCTCTCCCTTTTCCTCTTTCTCTTCCTCTCCCCCTTTCTCGCCCTCTTCCTTTCTCCCTCCTACACCATTTTCCCTTTCTCTCCCCATTTCTCCCCCTCTTTCCCTTGCTCCTTTTCTCCCTTTTCCTCTCTTTCTTTTTCTCTCCCCCTCCTACATCCTCTTCCGTTCCCCATCCGTATTCCTCTACTTCCCCCTCTCGCTCTTCCTTCACAACACCTCCCTGCCCACCCGTTTCCTCTTTCTTGGCCTTTTTCTGATCCTCTCCTTCTTCCTCTCCCTCTTTCTCTTCCTCTACCCTTCCCTCTCTCACTGCCTCGACTCCTTCCTCTTCTTGTTGCTCTCTCTTTCCTTCTTACTCTCCTCATTTTTCATTCCCTCCCTCTCTCTCCCTACTTCTTCCTCTGCGTATTCCTCTTTCTCTCTCTCTCTCACTCTTCACTGACCTCATCCTCTCCCTCTCCATTTTTCCTTTCCTCTTCCTTTATCTCTCTCTCTTCCTCTTCACCTCCCCCTCCCTCCACCTCTACCTCTTTCCCTCTCTCTTCCGTTCCCGCTTTCTCTCCCTATCCCCCTTCCTCTTTCTCTCTGCTTTCCTCACGCTCATGTCCCCTTCCTCCCTCTCTCTTTCCCTCTTCCTTTTCCTCTCCCTCTTTCTCTCCCTTTTCCTCGCAATCTTTCTTTCCTCCCCCCTCTTCCTCTTCCTTTTTCCCTTTCCCTCCCTTTCTTCCTACTTTTCCCTCTTTCTCTTCCTTTTCCTCTTCCTCTTCCTTTCCCTCTTTCTCTCCCTCTCGCTCTTTCTTTCCCTTTTCCTCTCCCTCTTGATCACCCTCTTTCTACTTTTCTTTCTCTTTCTCTTCGTTTTTCTTTTTCTCTCGCCGTCCCTCGTACTCTCCCTCTTCCTCTTTTTTCCCCTCTCCCTTTTTCTCTCCCTTTCCCTACCCCTTTTTCTCTCATCCTCTCTCTACCTCTTCCTCTTTCTTTTCCTCTTCCTCTCCTACATCGTTTCTCTTTTTCTCTCCCTCTTCATCTTTCTCTCCCTCGTTCTCTCTCTTTCCGTCTTCTGCGCTCTCCCGCTTCCTCTCCCTCTTTCTCTCCTTTTTCCTTCTTTTCCCTATGTGCCCTTTTCTGTCTTTCTTTCTTCTTCTCTTTTTCTTTCTCTTTTTCTGCCTCTTCTTTACCTGACATTCTTCCTCTGTCACTTTCTGTTTTTCTTCTTCTTCCTCTTTTTCTTACTCTTCCTGTCTCTCTCGCTTTCTTTTCCTCTTCCTCTCTATGTTCCTCTCACTTCTTCCAGTTCTCTTTCTCTTTCTTTCCCTCTGCTTTCTCCTCTCTTGCTTCTTGGTTTTATTTCTCTCGCTTTCCCTCCTCCTTGTCTTCTCCCTGTTTCCTTTCCTCTTTCTCTACCTTTTCGTTTTCCTCTTGCTCTTTTTTTTCTTCCTTGTCTTCTGTCACCCCCTTTTTCTTCTGCTTTCTCTTGCTCTCACTTTTTCCTTTTCTCTTCCCCTTCCTCTTCCTCTGTCTCTCCCCCTTCTTCTTTCTCTACTTTTTCTTCTCTTTCTTCCAGTTCCTCTTGCTCGTCCTCTTTCCTTTTCTCATCCTCCTACTCTTCCTCTTCCTCTTCCTCTTCCTGTTCCTCTTCCTTTTCCTTTTTATCTCTTTCTTACTTTCCCGTTTTTTCTTCATCTTCCTCTCCTCCTTTCTCTTCTTTCTCCTCTTTTACTTTCTCTTCCTTTCACTCTGTCACTTTCTCTTCTTCTTCCGACTTCTTGCCCTCTTTTTCTTTTTTGTTCTCTTCCTCTTCCTCTTTCTCTTCCTCTTTCTGTCCCTCTTCCGCTTCCTCTCCCTTTTTCTCTTTCGCTTTCTCTTTCTCGACCTCTTTCTCTCTGTCTTCCTCTTTATCTCCTCTTTTCTTTGCCTCTTTCTCTTCCTCTCCCTCTTCCTCTCCCCCTCCCCCTTTCTCGCCCTCTTCCTCTTCCCCTCTTCTACCATTTACTTTCTCTCTTCCTATTGCTTTTTCTCTTCCTCTTCTTTCTCTCCCTCTCTTTTATCCTCTTACGCTTTCTCGCCCTATTCCTCTACCTCTAACTCTTCCTCTCCCTTTTTCCCACTCCCTTGTCCTCCCTCTTCCTCCTTCTCGTTCTTCTTCTGTTCCCCTCTCTCTTCCTCTTGCTCTCCCTCTTCCTCTCTTTCTGCCTTGACTTCTCTCTTTTCTTGGCCCTCTCCCTTTTCCTCTCCCTCTTCCTCTGCCCGTTCCTCTTTCTTTCTCTTCCTACCTCTTCCTCTCCGTATTCCTCTTCCTCTCCCTCTTGCTCTATTCTTTCTTTTCCCTTTCTCTCTTCCTTTTCCCTTCCCTCTTTCTTTTTCTCTCTCACTTTCTCTTTCTCTCTTTCTTCCTCTCTCGCTTCCTTTCCCTCTCGCTCTGCCTCTTTCTTGTGCTCTCCCTCTTCCTCTTCCGTATTCTCTTCCTTTTCCTTTCTCTTTGACCCTTTTTTCTTCCTCTTTCTCTCCCTCTCTCCATCTGCCTCTTCTTCTCTCGTTTCCTCTTCTTCTCCCTCTTCCTCGCTCTCTCCTTCTTCCTCTCTATTTTCCTCTTTCTATTCTGCCCCTATTTTCCTTCCCTATCCTCTCCCTTTCACTCTTTCGCTACCTCTCTCTTTTCCTTTTACTCTCCCTGTCCCTCTCTCTCTACCTCTCCCTCTTTCTTTTCCTCTTTCTCCCTCTCGCTCTTCCTCTCCTTCTCTCTAACCCTCTCCCTCTTTCTCTTACTGGCCCCCTCTCTCTTCTTACCTCTTTCTATCCCTCTTCCTCTTTCTCTTCCTCTTTCTCTCCCTCCCGCTCTATCTCTTCCTCTCCCCCTTTCTCTCTCTCTCTCTTTTCATCCCCCACCCTCTCCCGCTCCTCTCCCTCTCCCTCTTCCTTTTCCTCTCTCTTTCTCTTTACCTTTGTCTCGCTCTCTCTCTCTCTATCTCTCTGTGTGTGTTATCGTCAGCACGCCGCTGCCAGCTCATAACTTCCGAAGGAGTGTTTTGCGGAAATAAATTCCCAATAATACAGTGCAATGACTCATTAAAATATGGGAAACTCCATCTACTGGTGGTCGAAAACTGAAGATCATATTTTACATAGTTGCAAAGTTAATCGTGATTTCTTATTCTTCTCGCATGGCGTTCTGTAGGTAAACCGTCACCGCGTCGATCTGTCTGCGCATCTTCTTCAATGTGTGTTAGATACGTTATTCTCTCTATGATACCGAAGAGTGCTGGTTCGCTGTAATAACAAGTGCGCGAGTTACATGTATTCCAACTAATCATAACGTGAAAGCGCTTTTCCGTGTGTATCATATCGGTGGGGCTCAGAGATCAACACAAACAATGCCTACATGCTAGCTCATCAACCAGGATTTCGCACACGCTGTGATTACCGATCAGACTTCATTATTATAAAATAACAACGCTTCTCGAGCCACAAAATGAATACTCCGAACGAGACGAAATGCCAGCAATGTAAGAAAGCGATTAAAACAACCATACACGAATGCAAGCTATGTTTAAAATCATATCATCCGTCATGCGTTAAGCTGCGTAAGGTATTCAATGCGAGAGACCAGTTAATCCCGTGTCAAGGACGAATAGAACAGATTGAATGGGCAAGGGGCATTGAAGATCCAAGCATCGTTCACGAAGAAAGCCAAGGTAAAATACGCAAGCATGTCGGCGAGGAGGAAGAGGATGCGGAACCATCAATAAATGACAAATATGATGTCGATTCAGGCCATGAAAAGATAGAAAAACAGTTGGCGGGGAAAAACATAGCAGAAAAACTGGCGATAGTAATCCGCGAAGAAGTCGAAAAAATGAAAAAAAGAGATTATAGGAGATTTAGTGGGAAAAAATGTCAAAAAGACGATGCAAGAAATAGTGGAAAAAGAGGTAAGAAACGCGACAAAGATCCTGAAGACTGAAATAGAAACACTGAAGGCTAAGCTGTCAAAATCCAGCATACGAATGGAACAATACGACAAAGAAATAGACACAGGCATAAGAAATGATGAAATAGAAAAGAAAACAAATAAAAAGGCAACGTATTCACAAATGGCAAAAAAGAGCCACAGAGAAGAAATAATAATTCAACCAGTAATAGAGCAGGCAAGTGATGTCACAGTTGAGACGATGAAAAATAATATCAATATAATGGAATTAGGAGTCGGAGTGAATAATATAGTGAAAGGACCAAAAGGAAAAGTAACCATTGAATGCAACAAAACTCAAGATCAAACGATACTCGCGGGAGCACTGAAAGAAAATCTAGGGCCACAATATAAAATGAACGCACCCAAAAAAAAGCTACCGAAGGTAAAAGTGGTTGGAGTCGAAGAATTGCTAGAAAGAGAAGATGAAGCGGAATTCATCAGGAGACTGAAAACACAAAATGAGATCGAGGACAGCGAAACATCGGAAATGAGGATCATTAAAAAACACCAAACGAGAGCAAACGGGATGACAATGATTATAGAAACAGATCCGGAAACTCATAGGGTTCTGGTGGAAAAACAACGCATCAAAGTGAGATGGATAAATTGTCCGGTGTACGACTTTGTTAGTGTTAAAAGATGTTTCAGTTGCTGGGGGTATGACCACCTCGCGAGTGAATGCAGAAACGATCAATGCTGCCGTAAATGCGGAGGCAACCATGACATAGCAGAATGCTTATCAGGCGGAGAAAAAAAATGTGTTAACTGTTTGAAAATGGTAGAGAAGTTCAAATTCGACGGTGTTAAAACTGATCATGAAGCGACTGATATCAAGTGCGAATCGTACCAAAGAATAGTTAACAGAAACAGAAAAAGCATACAATATAGTCAGAAATAGCAACGAAAGGTGAAGATAAGTAGAAAAGATAGACCATTCATCCTATTGCTAAATGCACAAGGATATTTGAGTCACAAAGACGAAATTAACGAATTAGTTGAGAGAGCTAAACCAAAAATACTATGCTTAACGGAAACCCATATAACAGAGGAAATTGAAGAATCAGAGTTGAATATTGGAAACTATGAAATGATATGTTGCAACTCAGGTAGTAGAAGGACGGGTGGAGTAATTGCATTCATAGAAAAAGACATAAAATATAGAGTATTGAAAAACATAAATATTACGCAAAATACATGGATAATTGTGATTAAGTTAGGAGGAGTATACAACGAAATCATTATATGTAATTTCAATATATAAACCGCTCCTCTGAATGTATATATATTGATAAAAAACGGTCACTAGGAGCCAATAAATTTTTATTCTTTGAGTTTCACTTTCGTAGGAGATTTGAAGTTATAATGTTACTAGTTAGAGTCCTTCTCCTCTTACTAGCTTATATTTATATTTACGGAAAGTGGGAAGTCAACCAAAACCTCCTCGCACTTCTCCCTTTCGCAATTTTAACAGTTAATTTGAGGCCTAAAGTGGTTTCAAAATTTTTTTAAAAATGATTCTAATCGACTGAAAGACTACGCTACGATAAGTGAAACTAAAAGATTCTCTAGCTTTCGACCCGAATTTGGGTCCTCTTCAGGAAAAAGGAAATTTTTTGAGTTTAAATGAAAAGGTGGTAATTTCTTTGGTGACCGCCGCGTACGGAGGCCAAAGAACGACCCACTGAAGAAGTTTTTTTATAATGAAAACTATATTTTTTCGGAATTATCGAGAGTTTTGTGTGATTTTTTCACATTTAAAATGGCTCGTGGTCTCAATAAAGTTTCGATTCATATTCAGCGGATCGAAATACATGAAAATCACGCTTAGTTTAGTTCCAAAACATTTTTTTATCATTAAAACTACCAATTTGCATCATTTTTACGGTTATTTGAAGTTTTCTCGAAATATCGAGGGTGTAGGGGTCAAACTGACCTCGAATTCGGATTCAGCGGACCAAAATACGTACCCGTAGGTAGGTCCGGTCAAATGCACATTCTACTTAATTTTTTTTTGTGTGCCGGTGTAATGTTACGGAAACTAGAGCAATATGGAATTAGATGAGAAGTTTATAAATGGTTATCATCGTATATAGAAAAGCGCACACAGCAGGTAGAATATGGTAGTAAGATGTCAATGAAAAAAGAAACTGTGCGCGGTGTTCCTCAAGCATCCGTGCTCGGTCCACTGTTATTTATACTGTATATCAACGACATTGTGAGTCAATGAGAGTATTGTTCATGTCAAATGTTTGCCGATGATACTATGATATATGCGAGTGACGCAGATCTTTGTTCATTAGAAAGAAAACTAAATCATGATTTGAAGAATGCCGCACAATGGTTAGAAAGAAATTCACTCAGATTAAATACAGAAAAAACTAAATTCATGATCATTCATGACCAAAGGAAACCATATACAAAAGGAGACTTTGCCATTCAGATTCAAAACAAAAACATAGAAAAAGTGGATGAAATGAAGAACCTAGGTGTGATAATAGATAATAATTTGAAACTTAATAGATACGCAGAATTCGTGCTGAAAAAGGTGGCGAAAAAGGTGAACTTTATGTATCGAATAAATAAATATGTGTCAATAAATACGATGGTAACCGTTTACAAAACTATAGTGGTGCCACACTTCGACTACTGTAATACACTGTTGCTAAATATATCCTACAACTGGATGGATAGATTACAAAAAACGCAGAATCGTGCAATGCGTGCGATACTACGATGCAAACGGTTTACAAGGGTAGACGACATGCTAAGCGCGCTGTGTTTTCTGAATATAAGACAAAGAATAAAGTTTAACGTGTGTGTTTTTGTATACAAAGTTAGAAATAGAATGCTACCGCGGTATTTGAGTAACTAAGTACAATTAGTAGGTGAGAGACATGCACATCATACAAGACGGAAAGGAGAAATGACAGTTGATTTTCGCCGAACAAGTGCAGCACAAAAATGTATAACATATTTAGGATTTGAAATGTTTAATGAATTACCGAATACGATTAAGACAGCCGAATGATTGATAGAATTCAAGAGAATGTTGAAAGAACACATCAAAGAAAGAGGAATTGTGTGAGAGGTAATACGGAATGTCGGCATTTTCCTCTCTCGCCTGTTCTTTCTCTTGCTCTTCCCCTTCTTCTCCCCCTTCTTTTTCCTCTCTCTCTTCCTCTTTCCCTGCCTCTTTCTCGCCCTCTCTCTCTCTCCTTCGTGCTCTCTCGCTTCCTCTCCCTTTTCCATTTCGTTTTTCTCACCATCTCCCTTCGTTTCTTTCTTTTTTCCTTCCTCTTCCTTTCCCTCTCGTCCTTCCTCTCCCTCTTCCTCTCGCTCTTTCTCCCCCTCTTTCTTTTCCTCTCCCTCAGCCTCTGCCTCTCCTTCTCATTCTTTTTCTCCCTCTTTCTCCTTCGCTCTCTTTTTCTCTCTCTTTCCCTCTTCTTCTTTCTCATTCTCTCCCTTATTCTCTTTTTCTCATTCATTCTCTGTCACTTCCTGTTTTTTTGTCCTTCTTCTTTCTCTTCTTCTCTCGCTACTTCTCCCTCTTCGTTTTCATCTCGCTCTTCCTCTTCATCTTCCTCTTTCTCTTCCTCTTCCTTTATTTCTTCCTCTTTCTTTCCTTCTTGCACTCCCTCTCCCTTCTCCTCCTGCTCTTCCTCTTCCTCTTTCGCTCCCTCTTTCTATTTCGCTTCCTCTTTCTCATCCTCTTCCTCTTCATCTACCTCTTCCTCTACTTCTTCCCGAACCTCATCCACTTTTTTACGACTACCTCCTCGACTTTTCCTTTGGCTTCCTTTTTCTCTTGCTCTTCCCTTTCTCTTCCTTCTTCTGTTCCTCTTCCTTTCCCTATAACTTTCCCTCTTTCTCTTTCTTCTTCTCCTCCTCTTTCTTTTTCTCCGACTCCTCCTCTACCTTTTCCACTGTTTCTTGCTCTTTCTCTTTCTTTCCCTCTTCCTTTTCCTCTCCTTCTTCCTCTGTTTCTTACGCTTTCGATTTCCTCTCCTTTTGCTTTTTTGCTTTCTTTTTCTCTTTCTCTTCCTTTCTCTCTTCCTCATCCTCTTCCTCCTCTTTTTCCTGTCCCCTTATCTCTTCCTCATACTCTTCCTTTTTCTCTTTCTCTTTTTCTTCAATTCCCTTTCCTTCGCTATCTTCCTCTCCCTCTTCCTCTTTCTCTTACTCTCCCTTTTTTTTATTATCTTCCTCTTTCACTTCCTCTTTCTCTACCTTTTCTTCGTTTTCTTTCTCTTTCTCTTTTTATATTCCTTCCTTTTCCTCTTCCTTTCCCTCTTTCTCTCCTTCTTTTTCTTCATCTTCCGCGCTTCGATTTTCTTTCTTTTTTCTTTCACTTTCTCTTCGCTTCACTTTCCCGCTTTTTCTTTTCCTTCCTTTTTCTCATCTTTTCCCTCCTTCTATTCCTCTTCCGCCTCCTCTCTCTCTTTCTGCTCCACTTCTACTTTCTCTTTCTTCCCCTCTCCGGCCTTCTCTTCCCTTCACTCTTTCGCTTCCTTTTCCTCTTCCTCTTCCTCTCCCTTTTTTCCGTTCTCTTCTTTTTCTTCTTTCGCTTTTCCATCCTTTCTTTCTCCTACTTGTCTGTTTCTCCCTCTTTCTCTTTCTCTCCCTCTTCCTGTTCCTTTTTTTTTCTCCTTCTTCCTCTCTCCCTTCGTCTTTCTCTTTCTCTTTCTTTTCCTCTTCTTTTTCTACTCCCTCTTCCTTTTTCTCTTCCTCTTCCTTTTTCTATTCCTTCTTCTCTTTTTCCTCCTCTTCCTGTTTCTCTTTCTTTTCCTCTCCCGCTTTTTCCTCCTTTTTCTTTTTCTGTTCCTTCTCCTCCTCCTCATCCTTTGTTTATTTTTCTTTCTCTTCCTCTTTGCCTTCCCCTTTCTCTTCTGCTTCCTCTATCTCTTCCCCTTCTCTTCCTCTCGATCTTTCTATTTTTCTTCCTCTGTCTTTCTCTCGCTCTCTTTTTCTTCTCTTCACTCTTCCTATTCTTTTTTCTCTTCCTCTTTCTCCTCCTCCTTCTTGCACTTTTTTCACCTCTCTCCTTCTTTCTCATTCTCTCTCTCTCTTCCTGTCCCTTATTTTTTTTCTATTCCTTCGCCTCTACCTCTTTCTCTCCCTCTTCCCGAACCTCTTCCTCTACTCCTTGTTTTACCCTTCGTCTTCCCCTCCCTCTTTTTTTTCACTCGCTCTTTTTCTCCCTCTTGCTCTTCCTCTTTCCCGTCCCTTCCTCTTCCTCTTACTTTTTTTTCTTTTTCTCTTTTTTCTTTCTCCTGCTCGTTCTCTTTCTCTTCCTCTCCTCTCCCTCTTACTTTCTCTCGACCTCCTGCTCTTTTTCTTTCTCTTCCTGTTCCTCTTTCCGTCCTCTTTCCTTTCTCTTTCTCTTACTCTCTTTCTCGCTCTACCTATTTCTCTTACTCTTTTTCTTTCTCTTTTTCTTGCTCTTTCTCTTCCTCTTTCTCTTTCTGTTTTTCTTCCTCTTTATTTTCTTCTTTTTCTCCCTACCTTTTTGCCTAGTTTTCCTTTTCGTTCTCCGTTCCTCTTTCTCTTCCTCTTTCATCTTCTCTTTCTCTTCCTGTCCTGCTTCCTCTTCTTCTTTATCTTCCTCCTTATTTTTCTCTTTCTCTTTTTCGTTCTTCTCCCTTTTTTCTTTTTTTCTTTCTTCTCTTCTTCCTCTTCCTCTTCCTCTTCTTATTCCTTTCTTCTTTCTTTTTCTGTTACTCATCCTCTTCCTTTTCTTCTTTCTCTCCATCTGCCTTTTCCCCTCCCTCTTCTCCTCCCTCGTCCTCTTCCTTTATCCCTCCCCCTTTTTTTCCTTCTTTCTCTCTCTTTCTCTCTTTCTATTTTTTTCCTCTCTCTCTTTCACTTTCTCTTAAATTTTTCATTTTCCTTTCTCCTCCTCTTTCTTTCATTCTCTTGTTCTCTTTCTCTTCGTTTTTCTCTTCCTCTTCCTCCTTCTCTTTCTCTTCCTTTTCCTTTTTCTCTTTTTCCTTTTCTCTCTTTTCTTCTTCCTCCTTCTCTTCCTCTTCCTCTTCCTCTTTCCTTTCTTCTTCCTATTTCTCTTGCTATTTCTCTCTCTTGCCCTCTTCCTCATTATTTTTCTCCTCCCGTATCTCTTTTCTTCCCTTTTTCTCTTTCTCATACGCTTTTTTCTCCCTTCCTCTTTCTCTTTCTTTTTATCTTCCTCTCCCTTTTTAACTTTCTCTTTTTCTCTCGCCCTCTGTCTTCTATTTTCGCTCTATCTTTTCCTCTTTCTCTTCTTTTTCTTCCTCTTACTATTTTTCTCTCACCTCATACTCTCCCTGATTTTTTCTTTCGTTCTCTCCTCTTCCTCTTCCTCCTCGTACTCTTCTTCTTTGTTTTCCCCTTTCTTTTTCCCTTTCTCTTTCTTTCTCTTTCCCATTCCCTCTTTCTATTCCTCTTTCTCTATTTTTTTGTCTTCCTCGTTTCCTGCTTCTTTCTATTTTTCTTCTTCTTTCGCCCTCTCGCAATCTTCCCCTTCTTCTTCCTCTTCCTGTTTCTATTTCTCTCTTTTTCTTCCTCATACGCTTTTTTCCCCTCTTCCTCTTTCTCTCCCTCTTCCTCTTCTTCTTTCTCTTCTACTTTCTCTTCCTCTCACTCTTTCTCTTTCTTTCCCTATTTCAATTGCTTTTTTTGCGCTTCCTCTTTCTCTTCCTCTCTCACTTACTCTTCCTTATCTCCTTTAACTTCTTCTTTCTCTTCCTCTTCTTCTCATATTCCTTCCCAGCTTCCTCTTTCTCTAACTCTTCCTCTATATCTGCCTCTTCCTCTCCCAATTCCTCAGCCTCTTTCCCTTCATCTTCCTTTTCCTCTTTCTCTTTCTTTTTTTCTTCTTCCTTCTCCTCTTCTTTTTTTCTTTCTTTTCGTCTTCTTTTCCCTCCTTGTCTACCTCTTTCCCATCCCCCTTCTCCTCCTTTTTCTCTTTCTTCTTCTCTTTCTCTTTTTCTCCTTCTTCCGCTTTCGCTTTTTTTTCCTTCTTCCTCTTTCTCCTATTCTCACTCTTTTTCATCGTTTCCTTTCTCTCTCCCTTTTCCTCTTCCCCTGTTTCTCTCTTTTCCTCTTTCTCTTCCTTTCTCTGTTTCTCTTCCTCTTCCTCTCCCCCTTTCTCGTACCTCCTTCTCTCCCCCTCGCTCTTTCTTCTCCTCATCCTTTTCCACTTTCTATTCCTCTTTTGTTTCCTTCAGCTTCTCACCCCGCTTTCTTTCGCTCTTCCTCTCCCCTTTCTCCTTCCTCTTTCACTTCCCCTTCCTCTTCCTCTTTCTCTTCCTCCCCCTCCCCCTCTTTCTCATTTTGTTTATCTTCCTCTTTCTTTTTCTTTTCAGCTTCCTTTTGATCTTCCTATCTCTCCTCCTCTCTCCGTTCCTTTTCCTTTTCCTCTTCCACTCCATATTTCCTTCCCCATCCCTCTTTCTCTTCGTTTTCCCCATCCGCTTCCACTTTCTCTTTCTCTTCCTCTTTCTCTTCATCTTCCACCCCGCATCCTACCCCTCTTCCTCCGCCTCTTCATATTTCTCTCTTTCTCCCCCTTCCTCTATCTCTTCCTCTTCCTCCTACTCTATTCCTCCTTTTTCCTCCTTTACTTCCTCTTCTTCTTTATCTTTTGATTCCTCTCCCTCTTCCTCTTCCTCTTCCTCTTTCTCTTTCTCTCGCTCTCTTTCGTCCACTTCCTCTTCCTGATTTTCGTTCTCTTTTTCTTTCTCTTTCCCTTTCTCTTTCTCTTCCTCTTTCACTTCCTCTTTCCATCACTCTTACTATCCCTCTTCCTTTACCTCATCCTTTCCCACTTTTTCTTCTTTTTCCTCTTTCTCTCCATCTTTTACCCCGCTTCCTTCACGTCTTCCTCTTTCTCTTCCTTCTGCTCTTCCTCTTCCTTTTCTTCATTCTATTTCTCTTTCTCTGTTTCTTCCTCTTCTATCCGTCGACTTTCTTTTTTTCTCTCCCGCTCACTCTTACTCTTTCACTTTCTCTCCCTCTTCCTCGCTCTCTTCCTCTTTCTCTTCCTCTTTGTGTTCCTCTTTCTCTTTCTTTACCTCTTCCTTCTCTTCCTCATTCTCTTTCTCTTTTTCTCCCTTCTTCTGTTACTCTTTTTTTTTCTTTTTCTCTTTTTGCCTCTTCCTTACTCTCTTCATCTTCCTTTTTCTCTTTCAATCTCTCTTCCTCTTTTTTTTCTCTTTCCTTTTCTCTTTCTCTTACTCCTGCTCTTCCTTTTCGTCTTCCTCTTCCTCTCTCTCTTACTTTCATTTTTTTTCTCCCACCCTTCCTTTTTCTCTTTCTTTTTCTCTTTCCTTTCCTCTTTCTCTCTCTCTCTTACAAGGAAACCTTTCGAACCTGAACTCGCCGATTTCGATGATCTTGATATATGTTGTAGAACATCAAAAAATAAAAGACACGTATTGTGTTATATGTGCTCTTAAGCCCGTTTAGGGGGTGAAATCTACCCTCAGAGTTCACTCTTAAAAAGTCTTTTTTCGGAATATCTCTGCTTCTAATTGGTATTCCGCGGCTATGATATTGCTATGATACGATGCGGCTGGTGTAAGAAATCATTATGTTTCAAACATTTCTATGAAGATTACCATTATTGTCATGAATTTATAGAATAATACACTTTAAATTGAGAATTTGAAAAATATTCATCCGCTATAGAATTAGTTCTAGTTTTTTCTATTGAAGTTTTCTGGGTCAATACATATGCAGCTGAATCTGATCACCATGATTGTTGAAATAAAAAATCAAAAATGAGATCTGTGAGCACTTTACTTTGAAAAAACCAAATTGATTTCGAATATTTTGAGTATTTTTATATGTACATAATATAAACACGATTTTCCGAAGTTGATAACTTCTTGATTACCACGAACAGCATTCTGTACAATGATTTGTTGGTGCTTCAACAGGATCAGGAAAATGATGCTGTATTGTATCTTCAACTATTTTTGCTGCGTGATCTTTGTACTGTTCTTGAAAATGTAATGTCTCTCCAATAATCATATCTACGTCATTGAAATCATTTGTGGCACTTATCAGTATATCTTTAATCGATTCTGCTAACTCCATTTCTCTATGATTGGCCGTTCCATCTTGTATTTGAATATTTTGAAAAAACGCGGATAATAAATGTACAACAGTCAAAGGATTGATTCTCATTGTTGAGTCCGGATGGAGGAACAAACCTACTCAATGCTTTTAAAAGACTACACTTATTCCCGAGCATGGAGTTTCACGACATATATACCCGACCGATGAGTTACGAAACGAATAATCGGTGATAAACAGTATCGTAAAAAATTATCGGACGAAAAGACGAATTGATGGATTAAAAAGTCACTCGCGAATTATAGTTTATCTTGACCAAGGTGATCCATTTTATGATGAAATTATTGCCCCGTGAGAAATGACTTTGAACATAAGATATTCGATATCTCAATTCATATCGTATTCGTATTTCTCTTGAGAAAAACATTTTCTTCATTATTGCAGATGACCAATGTCTGAAGGGGTAGTAACCGCGTTTGGGGGTGGTCAACGCGAAATCCTTGAATACGTCAACCTATTTACTCCATTTCCCCGCCCAGAAGATTTATTTTTCAATTTTCAAGTCAATATTCGATTCCGTACAACGAAAATATCTTCGAAAAATGTGGTTTTTCCGGTATAAAAAATAGGGGTTGCAACCCTCGTGGCCATAACAATGTCTAGTAGCTTCGCGGCGCCGCAAAGAGCATTTTACAATTGGTTCTGTCGCGGAATACCAATTAGAAGCAGAGATATTTCGAAAAAAGACTTTTTAAGAGTGAACTTTGAGGGTAGATTTCACCCCCTAAACGGGCTTAAGAGCACATATAACAAAATACGTGTCTCTCAAAACATATCTTATTCGTATTTCTCATGAGAAAAACATTTTCTTCATTATTGCAGATGACCAATGTCTGAAGGGGTAGTTACCGTGTTTAGGGGTGGTTAACGCGAAATCCTTGATTACGTCAACTTATTTACTCCATTTCACCGCCCAGAAGATTTATTTTTTAATCTTCAAGTCAATATTCGAATCACTACAACGAAAATAACTTCGAAAAATGTGGTTTTTCCGGTACAAAAAAAAGGGGTTGCAACCCCCGTGGCCATAACGATGTCTAGTAGCTTCGCGTCGCCGCGAAGAGCATTTCCCAATGGGTTTCGTCGCGGAATACTAATTAGAAGCAGAGATATTCCGAAAAAAGACTTTTTAAGAGTGAACTTTGAGGGTAGATTTCACCCCCTAAACGGGCTTAAGAGCACATATAACACAATACGTGTCTTTTATTTTTTGATGTTCTACAACATATATCAAGATCATCGAAATTGGCGAGTTCGGGTTCGAAAGGTTTCCTTGTTAGTCTTAATTTTTCGTTTTCTCCTGTTCTTTCGTTTTCTCTTTCTCTTTTCCGATCTCACCCTCTTCTTACTCCTCTTTTTCTTGATCTTTCTTTTTTCATTTCTCTTGCTCTCCTTTTTCCTCTTTCCCTCTTCCTCTCTTAATTTCGCTTCTCCTTCCTCTCCCTTTCTCTTGGACTTCCTTCTACTCCTGCTCTTCATTCTCTTTTCCTCTTACTCTTCCTCTCTTCTTCTCTCTTCCTCTTTTTCTTCCTCTTTCTCTTTTTTTTCTTCTTTTCCTCTCCCTCTTTCTCTTTCGTTTTCTTTTTTTCGCCTTTTCTCATTTCTCTTTTTTTCCCACTTTCTTTTGCTCTCCCGCTCCTCCTTGCTTTTCCTCTACCTCTCCCTCTCCCTCTTTCTTCTTTTCTCGCTCTTCCTCTCCCCCTTTCTCTTTTTCTTCCTCAAACTTTCCTTTTTCTCCTTCTTTTTCTTTTCCTCTTCCTCTCCCTCTTCCTTTTTCTCTTCTTTTTTTGCTTTCTCTTTCACTTTTCCTTCCTCTTTCTTGCCCTCTATCTCTTCCTCGTCCACTTCCCGTTTTTATTTCTGTTCCTCTTTCTCTTCTCCTCTATTTTCTACTCCATCATCCTCTTTTTCTTTCTCTTTCTCTTCCTCTCTCATGCAGTCTTCCTGTTCCTTTTTTTTCCTTTCTTTCTCTTTCTTTCCCTCTTAGTTTTTCACTCCCTCTTGCTCTTCCTTCTTCGATTCCCTATACTCTTTCTCCTCCTCTTCCTCTTTTCCCCCCTTTCCCTCTTTCTCTTTCTTCCTTTCTTTCTCTTTCTTCTCCTCCTCGTTCTTGTTTCTCTATTTCTACTCCTCTTTCTCTTTCTCTTTCTCTTTGTCTTCCTCTTTCTCTTTCTCTTTGTCTTCCTCTTTCTCTTCTGCTTTCTCTATCTCTCCCTCCTTCTCTTTCTCTTGATTTTTCTCTTTTTCTTCCTCTGTCTTTCTCTCGCTCTCTTCCTCTTCTTCCTTTTTTCTCCTCTTCCTCTTCTTCTTCCTTTTTCTCTCTCGCTAGTTCTTTCTCATTTTTTCCCCTTTCCTCTGCCTCAACCTCTTCCTCTCTCTCTCTCTACCAGAACATCTTTTCTACTTCTTTCTCTTACCCTCCGTCTTCTTCTTCCTCTTCCTTCTTCTTCTTCTCGACCTCTTCTTCGTTCTTTCCCTTTTTCTCCTCCTCTCTCTTTTTCTTTTTTCACTCTTCTTCTTTCTTTTCGTCTTTTTCTTGCTTTTTCTTTTCTTTTTCCTCTTTCTCTTCCTCTTCTTCTTGCTCTTCCTCTCTCTCTTTTTCTTCCGAATTTTTTTTTTCTTGTCCGTCCGCTTCCTTCATATTTCCTTCTCCCTCTTTCTGTTCCCCTTCCTGTTTCTCTTCCTCTTCCTCTTTTTCTTTCTTTTCCTCTTCAACTTTTTCTTTTTCTACCTCTTTTGCTACCTCCTCCTCTCCCTCTTTCTCTTACTTTTCCTTCCTTTCTTTCTCTGCCACTCTCTCTTTGTCTGGCTCTGCCTCTGCGTCTTACTCTGCCTCTGCTTCTGCCTCTGCCTCTGCCTCTGCCTCTGCCTCTGCCTCTGCCTTTGCCTCTAACTCTGCCTTTGTATCTGCCTCTGTTTCTTTGAAAGAGGAACACTTCTTCTCTCCCCCTTTATCTTCCGTTCCTTTTTTCGTTTCCTTTTTCTCTCCGTCTTCTTCATCCTCTTTTTTCTCCTATCCTTTTTCCTCGTCTTCTTTCTCTTTGTCTTCCTCTTGCTCTTTTTCTTTCTCTTTTTCTTCCGCTTCATCTTTCCCTCTCTCTTCTCCTTTCTCTTTCTTTTCTTGTAATGTATTGGGATAGGGAAACCCTGGATAATAAGATTCGGAGTTAATATTAATACTACTAGAATGATAATATATTTAATAAGAAAAAAGAAACTGAAGAATACAATCGTGTGTACTGCTCGACGCTCACGGATCAACTGCGCTTTGCTTGAGCGCCGTTGTTTATCTATTACAGTCATGATATCAAGGTATAAGTCGGAAATATTACAATTTCTCCCTTTTTAATTAATGTTACACTTTAGTTTTTTTCTTGCAGTCGATTTGAACGACGTAGTATAATATCTGGTTTGTTCGCTGTTACCGCTGACCTTGTATTGTCGATCTCGGGCGTGTATCGGATAATCTGGTCGACATGTCATTTCCATATTTTAATAGGTGCCATTTCTATCTAAAACGTTACCGGCGATAATTTCTTTGCTATTTTGCCTGGTATCCGTTTTTTGCTTCTCAGGCTAAAGTCGTCCACCATTACCGCGTCACCTATCTAGAAGTCAACATTTCGATTGCTTTTTTTTCTCGCTATCTGCTCAGTTTGCCGTTTCTCCACGCTATTGAAAACATTTGGTCGTAATAGATCAAATCTCGTTTTTATTTCTCGCTTGTACATCATAAACGACAGTGATCTACCCGTTGTACAATGTTCGATTGATCGATAGTCGAATAAGAAGAGATTGACTGCGTAGTCGAGAGGTTTACCGGTTTGCACAATCTTATCGACCTTGTCCTTGAAAGTGCCTACAAAGTTCTCAGCCGCGCCATTTGTTGTTGGATGGTGCGGTGATGTAAGACTTTGTTTAATACCATTTGTTTTGCAAAACTCTTTAAATTCTGTACTGGTAAACTGCGTACCATTATCGGTAACTTCGTGTCTTGGCAACCCAAATCGTACTAACAATTCTTTTACCTCTTCGATTACTCTTGGTACTGTGGTGCTTTTATTCATATAGATGACCTGTGGCCATTTCGAATACGCGTCAACAATTACCATGAACATATGTCCGTGGAATGGACCAAGGAAATCGATATGGATCCTACTCCAACAATTATCTGGGTACGGCCACGGCGATAACGGAACGCTCGGTGGTTTCTTTCGTTCTTGCGCACACACTCTGCATGCTGCCGATATATTTTGGATATCATTGTCGATATTCGGCCACTACACGTAGCTTCTCGCTAGCATTTTCATCTTCACCACACTAAAATGTGAGTCGTGGAATTCACTCAACACCTTGTTTCTTATTGATTCTGGCACTACTACCCGATACCCCAGCAAACATTCCTTTTTCACATACAGTTCGTCTCGTTTTGCGTAGTATTTTTGTTCATTTACATTCAATTTTTTTATTCCTGGCCATGTAACGTTTACATATCGTATGATCTTATTTAATACTTTATCTTTCTTTATCTCTTTAGCAACTTCTATCGCGCTCAATGTTTGTAAAGACTCTAACACATAGTTTATTGTTGAGAATTCGTCCTCAAACACTGGAGTTGCATCACTGATCGGAAGTTGTGAGAGTGCATCACAGTTACCATTTTGCTGCGATTTAATATATTCAATAGTGTAATTGAACCGTGACAAGAAATATGCCCATCTTTGCAGCCTACTTGCAATCGTTAATGGAATTTCTTGTTTTGGACCAAAAATGTACACTAATGGTTTATGACCTGTTCTCAGCGTGATTTCTTTTCCAAAGACATAATTATAAAACTTCTTGAACCCGAAAACAATTGCACTGGCTTCTTTATCGATTACTGCGCGATTCGCTTCTTTCTCCGGGATTATTTTAGACGCGAATGCTATCGGTCTTTCTGTACCGTCTTTGTATCGGTGTGATAAAATCGCTCCTAGCCCGTATGAAGATGCATCGCAAGATAAAACCAAATCGCTATTCGGGTCGTAGTGCGCTAACACTCGTGGCGATACCAGTTCCGCTTTGACCCACGCAAACGCTTCATCGCATTCTTTTGTCCAATTCAAGTTATCTGTTTTCGTACACTCATAAAGGCATTTTAATTTATCTGCTCTATTTGACAAGAATCTCGCGTAATACGTAATTAATCCGAGAAATGAATCTAATTGTTTTTTATTCATTGGCTTGGGTGCTTTTATCATTGCCTCGACTTCAGTTTTTGATTTGTGAAGCCCATGTTTGTCTATAACAAAACCCAAAATGTCTAGTTTTTCTTTGAAAAAATCGCATTTATTAATATTAACTTTAACCCACAGTCTTCAAGTCATTTAAATACTGTATTCAATGCCTCTAAGTGCTCTTTTTCATCTTTGCGAGTACAAAATATATTATCTATGTGTGGGATTACTCCGTTCATTCCCGCTAAGCATTGCTCGATTTTCCTTTGAAAATCTCCCGGCCCCGACGCGATGCCTTCCGTCATTTTCGTATATCTGTATAGACCTTTGTGCGTTATTATAGTCAAGCAATCTCGACTATTCTCTTCTACCGGGATCTGCATATACGCATGTTGGAGATCAATTTGTGAGAAAGTGTTACCGTTTCTTAACGCTATGAAAATCTCGTCGATCAATGGAATCGGGTGTCTGTCTTTAACTAAGCATGGGTTCAGCGTTAACTTAAAATTACCGCAGATTCTGTGTCGTCTGTTTTTATTACCGGTACAATGGGTGTTGCCCATTCGCTGACGTCGATCTTCTCGAGATGGCCTAGTATTTCTAGTCTATTAATTTCATTTTCGACTTTACTCGCTAGTGCGAATGGCAAGTGTCTTGTTTTTAATGCGACCGGCTGAGCATTTTCTTTCAGTGTTAATTTTAACATCCCTTTGTTATATAAACCGGGTCCTTTCCCGAACAATTTCGGAAATCTGTTTTTTAACCCCATCGTTTCGTTTACTCCAAAAATTTTGTTACACATATTCGCTCTATTATTTAATTCAAGAGGCCACAAGCCAAAAACTTTTAGCCATTGCCTGCCGATCAATACTGGACCCTCTCCCTTCAATTACTCTCATTCCCAGTGAGGCTTTTTGTCTACCTATTATTACCTCCAAATTGTTTAGCGTCCCCACATGTTCTAAAGGCATTTTACCGTATGCATTCAACGGAGTGCTACTCGGCTTTACTGCACAGTTTGGAAAATACTTTTCTTTATCTCTCTTAGATATGATCGTTGCATACGAACCTGTGTCGATTTCCATTTTTGCGTACTTATTATTAATCAATACATCTAAATACATTGGTTTGGCGGTTATATTGTCGTTATTACAATTCGCATCACCGCTGGTCATCTCGCTGCCCTCGTCTGTCGTAAAAAAATCGTACTCCTCCCGCTGTTGATCCTCTGAAGCTCGCTCAAGGTGCTGTACCGAATTTTGTGCTGTACACGCCGTTGCCAGGTGCCCTTTTCTCTTGCATAAGTTACACGTGCTGATCCGATGATAACAGTCACGAGCCCAGTGATTATTTTTTCCACAGCAAAAACACGCTGACGACCGTCTCCGATTTGTGCTCGCGTTCTCGCTCGTTGACCTGTTACCTTTGTTCTTGACACGTTGGCTACCGCCCCTCTTTCCTCGGTCTGTACCTCTACCTCTTAGTTGATATTGTCTATTGTACTTCGGCCTTGGAACCGAATTTATTTTGTTTACCAGCGTTTTTCCGGCTCCCGGTCTGTTGATGTCGCATACTTCTCGGCTGATTCCAGCGCTGTTGCCAACTTGTACGCCGACTCGTACGTTAATTTTTCCTCGCGAAACAATACCGTTTTTGTTGTGTGATCTTTCAATCCACACACTAGTTGATCACCTAACGCCACATTTACCTTCCCAAAATTACAGTTGATCGTTAAACTTTTTAGTCTTGCAGCGAACTCCGATACCGATTCTGTTTCCGCTTGGCTCGCTTGATAGAACGTACATCTCTCCATTGTCTCTGACGGTTTTGGATTGAGATGATCGTTTATTATTTTGACCAATTCCGCAAATGTTTTGGTGCTTGGCTTCACCGGTGCGCACAGATCACGAACCAGTTTGTATGTATCGGGACTGATTTTTGTTAGTAACACTGCCGCTTGTTTTTCGGCTCTGACGTCATAAGCTACGCAATATAATTTGAGCCGTTCTGTATATATCTCCCAATCATCCTTTCCCAGAGGAAATTCCAGTCGTGAATTATTGGAGTTGGCTTCTGCCATTGTGTGAGTTAGTGTTGTTTCCTTAGTGTCCTCTTCTTCACTGCTCTCTAGTTTAGTTTCTTCGGCTTGTTTGCGTTCTTGACCTTTATATACGTGGCAACGTAAAAGTTTGCGTAGCACGTCGATATTTGCTGTTTCGTCGAATTCTAATTTTAATTTTGTTAATACTCCTATTAGTTGAGCTTCGTTTAATTCTTGAATCCACGCTGTTGCAGAGGAATCAATTTTAATTTCACTAGGACCCGACATTAATTTTTTCTCCTACTCAATCCTAGCATTATTTAAATCCTAATGATATTTTAACATTGGATTTTGTACATTTTCTTCGTCGAGCTTTTCCGTTACGAATATCATACACGATTCGTTTCCCAATTTTCTCGTGCCCGGTGCTTTTTCGAATACGTGGCAATCGAATAAAGTGTCGAACGCAAAATTCACCACAAAATTTACAGTATTTTAACTAATGCACGGTAGTTCGTCGAAACCTCGTCGCCGGTTTAATGTATTGAGATAGGGAAACCCTGGATAATGAGATTCGGAGTTGATATTATTACTACTAGAATGGTGATATATTTAATGAGAAATGAGAAACTGAAGGGGGCATTCTGGTCTAGAAATTAAAAAAAATCGATTTTTTTTTCTTTTATATTTTCAAAGTTTAACTATTTAAGAATATGTCTACGAGAGGATTTTTCAAAATTCTAATTATTTTCGGAGAAATAAGTATTTTGCTGAGCTGGCATCCAAACCGTTTGGGCCGCAACTAATCGAGCAAAAGGCAAATACAATAAATCTAGGTGACCTGTGTCTTTTATACTTAGTATTCGCTTACATCCAGCTGCTAACAGTTGAATCGTAACCTCTAAACCACGCGAACGTATGTGCTGTGAGGGAAGTAAAAATATTTTGAGTGATTATTTCAATTTTTTTCAAATAAAATGGATAAAAAATCCTCAGCGCAAAGGATTACGCGTCCAGAGCGACAAAAAAAAGGCGATTTCACGGCAACAGATTTACGGAACAGGAAGACACCAGTTTTACGAGTGCATCAGCAGCAAAATTGAGTAAATCAAATGATGAAGAGGTGATAATTGATAATAATTACGGCTACTGTGTTTTGGAGTTTTTCACGGTTTTTTCAGTGATTTCTTCCTTTGTTTCGTGTACTATATGTAACAACGAGATTAGATTTTCAAGAACGGCTCAACGCGGACTCGGTTTCAAAATTGCATTACAATGCAGTTGCGATAGTGTACGCTACATTCCATCATGTCCATTCGTTGACAAATCCTTCGAAGTAAACCGACGAGTGATATTTGCTATGCGGCTTTTGGGAGTTGGCTGGGAAGGATTAAATATCTTCTGCAGCATAATAGATATTTGTCAAGGAATATCAATCTGTACTTATTACGCTTGTGTCAAAAACATACACGTGGCCGCATCTACAGTTTATGATTTCATTATCTCCAAAGCTGTGAATGACGAAAAAGAGCTAATTTCAGCTTCTGATTCTAATGACAGTCTAACGGATTTCACTGTATCCGGTGATGGCACATGGAGAAAAAGAGGTTTTAATTCGCTATTCGGAGTAGCTACACTTGTAGCAAAAAATTGCAAGAAGGTTGTTGATACCGTGGTCAAATCCAGTTTTTGTCAAGGCTGCAATGTTTGGAAAAATAAGAAAAATTCCGATATTTCTGCATACAACGATTGGTTTGAAGATCATGAAGAATCCTGCACAATAAACCATAAAGGAAGTGCGGGCAAAATGGAAGTTGATGCTATTGTCGAAATGTTCTGTAGATCGGAGGAAAAACACGGAGTGAAATATGTAAAGTATATTGGAGATGGTGATACTAATTGTAAGACGTTCAAGGGTATACTCGATATAGATCCTTACGATGGTGACCCACTTGTCCAAAAAAAAGAGTGCATAGGACACGTCCAAAAAAGAATGGGTACAAGGCTACGAAAAGCGAAAAAAGATAATACAGGGGTTGGTGGAAAAGCTGAAGGCAAATTAACGGATAAAGTCATCAATAAATTGTCTTTATATTATGGTTTAGCGATTCGCCGGCATCCTGATTCTGTTGAGAACATGAGAAATGCAATTTGGGCAACGTACTACCATAATAGTTCTACAAATGAAAACCCACAACATATGTATTGCCCACCTGGTGCGGAGAGTTGGTGTAAGTGGCAAAAAGCTGCATCTGAAGAAACATTAGAGGAGTTTGACCACGAAAATCCTCCTCTGTGTGATAAGGTTTTGAAAATTATAAAGCCAATTTACGAGAGTTTATCATCAGAAGAGTTATTGACTCGATGTTTAGGTTCAGAAACTCAAAATAATAATGAGTCTCTAAACTCGTTGATATGGACTTTCGCTCAAAAACATATCCATTCCGGGCCTCAGATCATTGAAATTGCAACATTTATTGCTGTGTGTATTTTTAATGAAGGCTTCATACCGATATTGAAAATGATGACGATTATGGGAGTGAAAATTGGTCCAGAAGCGCATGCATTTGCTATCAGACGAGATAACGCCCGGATTGACCGCTCCGAGATACGAGCATCCAGCGCATCAAAGGAGGCCAGAACTGCTCGAATGGAAGAGAGAAACGCCGAAAATAGTTTTTTCGAAGTCGAGGAAGGTCCGATGTATGCAGCAGGAATGGCAGATTGAATAAATGTAAGTTTAAAATCTAATTTTATGACTTAGACTGAAAAAATTTTACTTGAAACTTTAAACGCGTTTTTCTCAGAACTGTCTTTTTTAATACGATACCCAAGATTTCTCAGGTTCTACCGAACCGATTTACTTGAAATTGAAAGAGAGTCTTCTTTAGGGACTTGTCTATGTCCGGAACTAAGCTCATCCCCAAATTTCCATTTTTACTATTTTTAAAAAATCGGAGAAAGTAAAAAAAGTGGTACAAAAATTTTATTTTTCTTTAGGCAGTCGCCATTTTGTGAGAAAGAAAATTGCTAACATTTCCGTAGTTCCAGACATTCCGACATTATTATAGATTGATAATCTTTTTTATTTTTTGGTTTCAGATTGCTAGGAGGGTTGAAATCGTGGGTATGGTCACGCACCAAATTTTTGAGACTCCCCACTTCATCAGATGATAACTAACGGAATTTTGAATTTTGTTTACTTTTTAATTTTTTTTTGTATTCTTTTGATGTGAATAAATAATATATAAAAAAATTGATACTAAAAATATTGATTGCTTTTTTTTTTACAGCACTTCAAAAATTACCTAAAATTCATGTCTCTAGACCAGAATACCCCCTGAAGAATACAACCGTGTGTACTGCTCGACGCACACGGGCCAACTGCCCTTTGCTTGAGCGACGTTGTTTACCTATTACAGTCATGATATCGAGGTGTAAGTCAGGAATATTACACTTCTTTTTCCTCTTTCCCTTCGTCTTTGTTTTCTCTTCCACTTCTTCTTTTTCTCATTCTTTCCCTTCCGTTTTCCCTACCTCTTCCTCTTCCTCTTACTCTTTCTCTTTCTCTTTCTCTTCCTCATCCTTCACCTCTTTCTCTTTCTCTTTGATTTCCTCTTTCTTTCCCTTCACCTTCCCTCTTCGTCGCCCTCTTCCTCTACCTCTTCCTCTTTCTCTCCCCCTCCCTCTTCCTCTTCCTCATCCTCTTTCTCTTTTCCTTCCTCCACCTCTGCCTCTTTTTCTTTCTTTTTCTCTTCTTCTTCCCCTATCAATTTCTATTATTCGTTCACTTCCTCTTTTTCTCCCTCTTCCTCTTCCTCTTTCTCTCTCTTTTCCTTTTCTTTTTTTTCCTTGTCCTTTCCCTCTCTTTCTCGCTCTTTCGTCTCCTCCACCTCTCCTTCTTCCTCTGTCTTGGTCTCTTGCTCTTCCTCTTCCTCTTTTTTTCCTCTCCCACTTCCTCTCCCTCTTCCTTTTCCTCTTTCTCCTTTGCTTTCTCTTTCTCTCCCACTTCTTCCTTCTCTTTAAAATCCTCTTTCTCTTTCGCTTCCTCTTCGTCTTCTTCTTCTTCTTCCTCTTCCTCTTCCTCTTAGTCTCCCTCTTTCTCTTTCTGTTTTCTTTCCTCCTCCTGGTCCTCTTCCTGTTTCTCTTCCCTCCTCTCTTTCTCCTCCTCTTCCTCTTCTTCTTTCTTTCCCATTTTTTTGTCCTCTTTTTATTCTTCTGTCTCTTCCTCTTTCTCTTCCTCTTCCGCTTTTTCCTCTTCTTTCTCTTCTCCTTCTTCTTTCTCTTCCACTTCCCCTTCCTCTCCCTTTTTCTAATTCTCTCTCTTTCCCTTTATTTCTTTCTCTCCCTCTCCCTCTTCCTCCTGCTCTTCTACTTTTTCTTCTTATTCCTTTTCTCCTACTCTTTCTCTTCGTCTATCCTTTTCTTTTTCTCCTCCTTTCTCTCCACCTTTCACTCTTCCCTTTTTTTCTTCTTCTCCCCCTCCGCTTTCTCTTCCTCTTCCTCTCACTCTTCTGTTTCCTCTTTCTCTTCTGGTTCCTCCCCATCTTCTTCTTCTTCTTTTTCTTCCTCTTTCACTTTTTCTTTCTCTTTTTCTTTCTCTTTCTCTTTCTCTCTCTCTCTGTCTCTTTCTTTCACTCTTTTTCCCTCTACCTTTTCCTCTTTCCCTTTCTCTTCTTTTTTTTCTCCTTTCTCTTCCTCATCCCTTTCCTCTTCTCCTCATTCTTCTGCATCCGTTTTTCTTTCTTTCCCTTTTTTTTCTTTTGTTTTTCTTTTTCAACCTCTTCCCTACTCTTCCAATTCTCCTCCCTCTTCTTTTTTCTCTCTATTTTCCGTTTCCTCTTCCTCGCCCTCTTTTCCTTTTTTTCGCTCACCAACTTTCTCTTCCTTTCTCGCTTTCTCTTCGTCTTACTCTTTTTCTTCTTCTTTCTTTCACTTTCGCTTTTTCCATGCCTCTTCCCTCTCTTGTTCCCCTCTCACTTCCTCTTTATCTTCCGCTTCATCTTTCTCTTCCTCTTCCTGTGCCTCTTTCGCTTTCTATTTCTCTTCCTCTTTCCTCTCCTCTTCCTCTTCTTCTTTCTCTTTTTCTCACCCTTTCTTTCTCTCTTCTCTTCTCTGTTTCTCTTGCTCTTTCTCTTTCTCTTCTCCTCCCCATCTTCTCCGTCTTTTTCCTCTTCATTCTCTTCCATTTTCCTCTTTCTTCTTCTTTTCCTTCATCTTCCTCTCCTTTTCTTCTTCGTTTTTCTCTTTCTCTGCATCTTTCTTTTTCCCTATCTCATCCTCTCCCTCTTCCTTTGCTTTATCCTCTTCATTTTTCTAGACCTCGCCGTTCTACTCTCTATCTTCCTCTATTTCTTCCTCTCCCTTTTTCTCTTTTAATGCCTCTGTTTCTTCTTCCTTCTCTTCCTTTTTCATATCTTCATTTTCTCATTTTTCCCCTTCCTCTTCCTCTTTGCCGTCCACTTTCTTCATATCTTTTTCTTTGTCTTCCTCTTCCGCATTCTCTTTCTCTCCTCCTTCCTTTTCCTGTTCCTCTGCCTCTTTCTCTTCCACTGCCTCTATCTTTTGCTATTCCTTTCTTTTTCCAATACCTCTTTCTTCTCCTCTTCCTCTTTCGCTTTCCCTTCCTCTTTCTCTTCCTCTTCCTCTTTCTCTCCCTATTACTCTTTTTCCTCCTCTTTGTCTAGCTCTTTCGCTTCTTCTCATTCTTTCTCGCCCTCTTTTCCTTTCTTTTCTTCTTTTTCCTCTTCCTCTAACTCCACTTTTTTTTCTTCTTTCCTCTTCAACCTCCTCTCCTCCTTCTTATCGTGTTCCTTCTTTTTCTTCTCTTCTTTCTCCTTCTTCTTCTCCTTCTTTTCCTTCCCCTCGACCTCCTCTTCCTCCTCCTCCTCCTCCCAATCCTTCTTTTGCTTCTCCTTCTCGTCCGGCTCCTCCTTCTCCACCTTTTCGTTTTCCTCTTTAACGTCCGTCTCATCCTTCTTCACCTCTTCCACATTCCCCTTCCCCTCCTGCTCCTCCTCCTCGTTCGCACTTTCCTCTTCCTACTTCTTCTTCTCCTCGCCCCCTCTCCCTCCCCCTCCTCCTCCTGCGTCTCCCCCTTCCTCCTCCTCCATCTTCGCCTCCCCTTTCCCTCTTCTCTCACCCTCCCCCTCCTTCTTTTCTCTCCCTCCTCCTCCTCTCCCTTCTCCTCCGCCTTCTTTCAACCCTCTTCCCGTCACTTTCTTGGCCTCCTCCGACTCCCCGGCTTTGTTCTTGTTCTGCTTCTTCTACTCCTTCTCCTCCTTCTTCTCCTTTCCCGTTCCCTCCACCTTCTCCTCCTTCTTCTCCTCCCCCGCCTCTTCCTCCTCGTCCTACTCCTTTCCCTTCTCCTCCACCCTTTTATCCTCCCCCTTCCGCAACTTCTTCTCCTTCTCCCCCTCTCCTTCCCCTTCTTCTTGTCCTTTTTCTCCTCCTTCTCCTCCCACTCTCATTGCTCCTCTTTCTCTTCCCCCTCCTTCTCCTTTTTCTCCTTCCCCTTCTCCTTCTTCTCCTCATCCTTCTTCTCCACGCCCCACCCTCTTATTCTCACTCCTGCTCCACCTCTGCCCCCTCTTCTACCTACTCCTCCTCCTGCTTCTCCCCCTTCACCTTTTTCTCCATCTTCTCCTTCTTCTCCTCCTCCTCCTCCTCTTTCTCCGCCAACTCCTTCTCCTCCTCTTTCTCTTCCTCCTCATCCTTGTCCTCTGACTTTCCCTCCTACTTCTCCTTCTCGTCTTCCTCCTCCTCCTCCTCTCTCTCGTACTCCACCTCCTCCTTCACCACCTTCTCCATTCTCTCCTCCTTCTCCTCCTCCTTCTCTTTCTACTTCTCCTTTTCCTCTTCCTTTCCCTGCTCCTCCTCTTCCATCTCCTTTCCCATCTCCTCCTCCTCCTCCTTTTCCTCATTCTACTCATCCTTCTCCATCTTCTACTCCTCCTTCACCTTCTCCTTGAACTTTCTCCAGTCCTCCACTTTCCCCTTCCCCCTCCCCCCAACGTACTCCTCTTTCTCCTCCTTCCAATCCGCCTTTTTCTCCTCCCTCTCCTTCTTCCCCCTTTCACTCCCCCTTTCCCGCCCCGTCCTCTTTCCTATTCCCTTTCCCTCCCCCTTCTTCTTCTCCTTGTCATCTGTCTTTCCCTTACCCCTCGTCCTTCTCCTCCTTCTTCTCCTTGCCCTTCCCCTCCTCCTTTATCTCCCCCTACTCCTCCACTTTTACCTTTTTCTTCTCCCTCTCCTTCTTCTCTTCCTTCTCCTGCTCCTCTCCCTCCCTCTACTCCTCCTTCTCGTCATCCCACTCCTCCTCTTTCTTATGCTCATTCTCTTCTTTCTGATACTTTTTCTCCTTCTTCTCCTCCTCCTTCTCCTCCTCCCCTTACTTCCTTTTGCTCTTTCTTCTACTTCTCCTACTCCACCTTTTTCTCTTCCTTCTTCTCCTTCTTCTCTTTCTTTTCTTTACTTTGAACTTTCTTCTTCTTCATCGAACCCTCTTTTTCCTTCTGTTCCTTTTTTCCCACCCCCTCCTTCTTTGCCTTCTAATCCTCCTCCATCTCATTCTTCTTCTTTTCCTAATTCTCCTTTCCTTGACTCTTCTTTTCTTTCTTCTCCTCTCTTTGTTTTTCGTCCTCCTTCTTCCCCTTCTCCTTCACTTCCTCATCCTCCCTCTTCTCCTCCTCCCTCCCCTCCTCCTCCTTCTCCTCCTTTTGGTCATCCTCCTCTTTCTCCAACTTCTTCACCGTCTCCTCCTTCTCCTCCTCTCCATCCAACTCCTTCTCGTTTTCTTCTCTCTTTTCCTCCCCTTGTTCTCCACCTTCTTCTGCTTTGTCTTCTCCTCCTCCTGCTCCCGCTCCTCCTTATCTTTCTTCCCCTTCTTCTCCTTTTCCTCCTTGTCCTACTCCTCCTTCCCCTCCTTCTCCTCCTATCCCTTTTCATTCTCCCTCTTCTTCCTCTCCTTCTCCTTCTCTCATATCTCCTTCTTTTTCCCTTCTCTCCCTCCATCTCCTACTTCTTTTCCTTCTCCTCCTCCTCCTCATCCTCGTTTTCCTTTTCCTTCTCCTTCTCCTCCTTCTCCTCCTTTTTCTCCTTTGCCTCCTCCTCCTTCTCCTTCTCCTACTCGACATCCTACTTCTTCTTCTACTGCTTTCCTTCTCTGCCTCTTTTCCCCTCCTTTATCTCTTCCTCCTCTTCCTCGGCCTCCTCCTCCTGAGCCTCCGACTTCTCCTTCTCCTCCTCCTTTCTCTTCTTCGTCTTCTCCTCCCTCTCCTTCTACTCCTTCTTCTCCTACTCCTACCACTTCTCCGTCACCTCCGCCTCCTACTCCTCTATCTTCTTCCCCTCTTCTCCCACTCCAACTCACACTTCTTCACCCCCTCCCTATTCCCCTTCTCGTCCCTCTTTTCTCTCCCTCCTCTTTTCATACCCCTCTTCCTTCCCCCCTTCACCACCACCTTCGCTCCTTCAACCCCCTCCCTTTTCCGATCATCTCAACCCTTCCCCTTGCTTTTTCCCCTCTTCCTTCTCTTTTTCATCCTTCTTCTCCTCCTTCTTCTCCTTCACCTTATCCTGGCCCTTCTCCTCCTCCTTCTAGTCCCCCTTGTCCTCCTACTCCTCCTCCACCACCTCCATCACCTCGTCCGCCTTGTTCGCCTTCTTCTCCTACTCCTCCTTCTCCTCCTCCTCCTCCGCCTTATCTTTCCCTCCTCGTCGTCCTCCTCCAACTCTATGTTCTTCTCGTTTTTCTCACTCCACTTCTCCTGCTTATTCTTCTTCTCATTCTTCTCCTCCTCCTTCTACCTCTTTTTTTTCTTGCCTCCTCCATTCTCTCCTACTCCCCTTTTTTCCCACCACCTCCATTTCTCCCTCCTTCACCTCCTACTTATCCTCCTTTCCATCCTCCTGCTCCCCCTTTTTCTCTTTCTCCTTCTTCTTCTTCTTCGTCTCCTCCTCCTCCTCCTCCGCCCAGTTCTTGTTTTTCTCTTTCTTCCCCCCCCCCCTCCTTTCCGTTTTCAGCCGCCTTCTCCACCTCCTCCTTCTCCTTCGCCTTTTTTTCTCCTTTCCGTTCTTGAGACCCTCCTCCTCCGTCTTCTCCCCCTCCTTTGCTTTTTCTTATCCCTTCTATTCCTTCACCTCTTCTTTCTCCTCCTCCTCCCACTCCTTTCTTTCCCCCTTCTCCTCCTTCCCAACCTCCTCGTGCTTCTCCTTCTCCGTTTTCTTCTCCTTGTCCCCCTACTCTTGCTCCTTCTCCTCCTACTCCTCCGCCTCCACATCTTCCTTCTCCTCCTCCTATTCCTCTTCCTTCTCTCTCTTCGCCTCCTCCTTCTACTCCCCTTATCTTTCACCTTTTACTTTTCCTCTTTCCCTCCCCCTCGCCATCCCCCTCATTCACTTCCTTCCCCTCCTCTGCCGCTCATCCTGTCCCATCCACTTCTCTTCCCTTCCTCTTTTATGCCATCCTTCCCTCACTTTCCACTCCCCCTTCTTTCCTCGCTCTCCCTTCCCTTCCCCCTTTCGACTTCATTCCACTCTGGCCCTCACCCTTCCTCTCTTCTTTCCCCTCAGCCGCCCCCACCCTTTTTCCTTCCCATCTTCCTCCCCCTCTCCCACAGCTTTCCCGCCCATCGTCGCCGATCCCGTCCCCGTCCCGGTTACTGTCCCCGTCGCCGTCTGCGTCCCTGTACCCGTCCCCGTCGCCGTTCCCGTTCTCGTCCCCATCCCCGTCACCGTCCGCGTTCTTGTCCGCGTCCCCGTCCCCGTATCCGTACACGAGACCCTCCCCGTCACCGTACCCGTACCCGTAACGGTACTCGTACCCGTACGCGTTCACGCACACATATCCGTACACGTAGCAATACCCGTTCCCGTACCCGTACCCGTACCCGTACCCGTACCCGTACCCGTACCAGTGACCGTACCCGTACCCGTACCCGGAACCGTCCCCGTACCCGTGCCCGTACCCGTACCCGTACCCGTAACCGCAACCGTACCCGTACCCGTACCCGTACCCGTACCCGTAACCGTACTCGTACCCGTACGCGTACTCGCACACGTATCCGTACCCGTACCCGTACCCGTACCCGTACCCGTACCCGTACGCGTACCCGTACCCGTACCCGTAACCGTACTCGTACCCGTACGCGTATTCGCACACGTATCCGTACCCGTACCCGTACCCGTACCCGTACCCGTACCCGTACCCGTATCCGTACCGTACTCGTACCCGACCACGTACCCGTACCCGTACTCAAACTCGCATCCGTACCCATACCCGTACCCGTACGCGTACCCGTGCCCGTGCCCGTACCCGTACCCGTACCTGTACCTGTACTCGTGCGCGTACCTGTAGCTGTACTCGTACGCGTACCCGTCCCCGTACCCGTACCAGTACCCGTACCCGTACACGCAATCGTACCCGTACCGGTACCCGTACCCGTACCCGTACCCGTACCCGTACCCGTACCCGTACCCGTAACCGTACTCGTACCCGTACGCGTACTCGCACACGTATCCGTACCCGTACCCGTACCCGTACCCGTACCCGTATCCGTACCCATACTCGTACCCGACCACGTAGCCGTACCCGTACTCAAACTCGCATCCGTACCCATACCCGTACCCGTACGCGTACCCGTGCCCGTACCCGTACCGGTACCCGTACCCGTACCTGTACCTGTACTCGTGCCCGTACCTGTAGCTGTACTCGTACGCGTACCCGTCCCCGTACCCGTCCCCGTACCCGTACCAGTACCCGTACCCGAACACGCAATCGTACCCGTACCGGTACCCGTACCCGTACCCGTACCCGTACCCGTACCCGTACCCGTACCCGTACCCATACCCGTACCCGTACCCGTACCCGTACCCGTACCCGTACCCGTATCGGTGCCTATACTTGTGCTCATACCCGTACCCGTACCCGTACCCGTACCCGTACCCGTACACGTACCCGTACCCTTACCCGTACCCGTACCCGTACCCGTACCCGTGCCTATACTTGTACTCATACCCGGACCCGTACCCGTACCCGTACCCGTACCAGTACCCGTACCCGTACCCTTACCCGTATCCGTACACGGAACCCTCCTTGTCCCCGTACCCGTCCCCGTAACCGTACTCGTACCCGTACGCGTACTCGCACACGTATCCGTACACATACCCGTACCCGTACCCGTACCCGTAGCCGTACCCGTACTCGTACCCGACCACGTAGCCGTACCCGTACTCAAACTCGCATCCGTACCCATACCCGTACCCGTACGCGTACCCGTGCCCGTACCCGTACCGGTACCCGTACCCGTACCTGTACCTGTACTCGTGCCCGTACCTGTAGCTGTACTCGTACGCGTACCCGTCCCCGTACCCGTGCCTATACTTGTACTCATACCCGGACCCGTACCCGTACCCGTACCCGTACCAGTACCCGTACCCGTACCCTTACCCGTATCCGTACACGGAACCCTCCTTGTCCCCGTACCCGTACCCGTAACCGTAATCGTACCCGTACGCGTTCCCGCACACGTATCCGTACACGTAGCCGTACCCGTACCCGTACCCGTAGCCGTACCCGTACTCGTACCCGACCACGTACCCGTACCCGTACTCAAACTCGCATCCGTACCCGTACTCGTACTCGTACCCGTACCCGTACCCGAACACGTATCCGTACTCGTACCCGTACACGTTCCCATACCCGTACTGGTACCCGGACCGGTACCCGGGCCAAAACCTGGACCGGTACCCGGACCGGTATCCGTACTCGAACCTGTACTCATGCCCGTACCCGTTCACGTCTTCGTACCCGTACCCGTTCAGGTACCCGTACCCGTACCCGTACCTGGCCTCGTACGCGTCCCCGTACCCGTACCCGTGCCCGTCCCCGAACCCGTACCCGTACCCGTCCTCGAACCCGTACCCGTACTCGTACCCGTAGCCGTACCCGTACTCGTACCCGACCACGTAGCCGTACCCGTACTCAAACTCGCATCCGTACCCATACCCGTACCCGTACGCGTACCCGTGCCCGTACCCGTACCGGTACCCGTACCCGTACCTGTACCTGTACTCGTGCCCGTACCTGTAGCTGTACTCGTACGCGTACCCGTCCCCGTACCCGTGCCTATACTTGTACTCATACCCGGACCCGTACCCGTACCCGTACCCGTACCAGTACCCGTACCCGTACCCTTACCCGTATCCGTACACGGAACCCTCATTGTCCCCGTACCCGTACCCGTAACCGTAATCGTACCCGTACGCGTTCCCGCACACGTATCCGTACACGTAGCCGTACCCGTACCCGTACCCGTAGCCGTACCCGTACTCGTACCCGACCACGTACCCGTACCCGTACTCAAACTCGCATCCGTACCCGTACTCGTACTCGTACCCGTACCCGTACCCGAACACGTATCCGTACTCGTACCCGTACACGTTCCCATACCCGTACTGGTACCCGGACCGGTACCCGGGCCAAAACCTGGACCGGTACCCGGACCGGTATCCGTACTCGAACCTGTACTCATGCCCGTACCCGTTCACGTCTTCGTACCCGTACCCGTTCAGGTACCCGTACCCGTACCCGTACCTGGCCTCGTACGCGTCCCCGTACCCGTACCCGTGCCCGTCCCCGAACCCGTACCCGTACCCGTCCTCGAACCCGTACCCGTACTCGTACTCGTACCCGTACCCGTAATCGAACACGTATCCGTACTCGTACATGTACACGTACCCAGACCCGTACTGGTACCCCGAACGGTACCCGGACCGGTACCCGGACCGGTACCCGAACCGGCTTCCGTACTCGTACCCGTACTCGTACCCGTACCCAATCACGTCCCCGTGCCCGATCCCGTCCCCGTACCCGTACCGGTTCAGGTACCCGTACCCGTACCCGTACCCGGCCCCGTACCCGTCCCCGTACCCGGCCCCGTCCCCGTCCCCGTACCCGTACCTGCACCCGTACCCGTATACGCACCGTACCCGTACCGAGACCAGTACCCGTACCCGTACCCGTACCTGTACTCACTTATGTACCCGTACCGTACCCGTACCCGTACTCGTACCTGTTTGCGTATCCGTACCAGTACACGTAACCGTACCCGTACCCGTACCCGTACCCGTACCTGTACTCGCATCCGTACCCGTACCGGTGCTAGTATCAGTACCCGTACCCGTTCTCGTAGTTGTGCCCGTACCCGTACCCGTACCCGTACACGTACCCGTACCCTTACCCGTAGTTGTACTCGTACCCGTCCCCGTACACGTACTCGTACCCGTACCTGTACGCGTAAGGGTACCGTTACCCGAACCTGTACCCGTACCCGTACTTGTACACGTACCCGTATTCGTACCCGTACCCTCATTTGTATCCTTACATATACCCGTACCCGTTCTCGTACCCGTACTCTCACCTGTATCGGTACATTGACCGTACCCGTTCCTGTACTCGTACCCGTACCCGTTTTCGTACCCGTACTCGTACCCGTACCCGAGACCGTACCCGTACCCGTATTCGTACTTGTACCCATGCCCGTAGCTGTGCCCGTACCCGTGCACGTACTCGAACCTGTATCCGTAACCGTCTTCTCAAGCGTACCCGTAACCGTACCAGTACGCTACACGTACCCAAACCCGTCGTTGTACGCGTACCTGTACCCGTACACGTACCCGTACCCGTACTTGTCCCTGGATCCGTACTCGTTCCCGTACTCGTGCATGTACCCGTACACTCATCCGTACTCGTTCCCGTACCCGTACTCGTACCCGTTACCATACTCCTACCCGTACCCGTATCTGTATCCGTTTTTCTACTCGTACCCCACCTCGTACTCGTACTCGAACCCATTTCCGTACTCGCACCTATACCCGTATTTGTACCCGTGCCCCAAACCGTAGCCGTACCAGTACCCGTAGCCGTAGCCGTATTCGTACCCGTACCCGTGCCCGTACGCGTACCTGTACCCGTACCCGTTACCGTACCCATACCCGTACCCGTACCCGTATACGTGATCGTGCTCGTACCTGTACTCGTACTCGTACCCGTACTTATACATGTTCAACTACCCGCACCTCTACTCGAACCCGTACCCGTACTTGTACCTGGATCCGTAGCTGTATCTATACCAGCGCCCGTACTTGTACCCGTACTCGTACTCATACCCGAACCCGTACCCGTCCCCGTACCCGTACCCGTTCGCTTTCGCGCAACCGTACCTGTACTTGTACCCGTCCCCGTAACTGTGCGCGTACCCGTACCCGTACCGGTACCCGTATCCGTACTCGTGCCCGTACCCGTACTTGTACCCGTCACCGTACTTGTATCTGTATCTGTATCTGTACACGTGCTTTTAACTGAAACCTGACCCGTACCCGTACCCGTACCCGAACCCGTACCCATACCCGTACCCGAACCCGTACCCATACCCGTCCCCGTACACGTACCTGTACTCGTAACCGTACCCATACCCGTACTTGTACCCGTACGTGTACCCGTACATGTTTCCGTAGCCTGCTCGTGCACGTACCCTTACACGTGCCCGTACCCATATACGTACCCGTACTTGTACCCATGCCCGTACTCGTATCCGTACCTGTACTCGTATTCGTATTCGAACACGTACCCGTACTCGTATCCGTTCTCGTACTTGTACCCGCACCCAGAACCGTACCCGTACGCGTACCTTTTCTCGTGATTGTACTCGTACCCCTACCCGTGCCCGGACCCGAACACGTACCCGTACTCGTCCCCATGCCCGTTCTCGTAACCGTAATCGTACCCGTACCCGTACCCGTACTCGTACACGTTCCCGTTTTCCTACCCGTACCATAACCTGTACCCGTACCCGTACCCGTATACGTACCCATACCCGTACATGAACTCGTTCCTGTACACGCACCCGTACTTGTACCCGTTCTCGTCCCCGTACCCGTACCCGAACTCGTTTTCGTGACCATACCCCCACCCGTACTCGTACCCCTCCTTACCCGTACTCGTACTCGTGACCGTACCCGTACTCGTACCCAAATCTGTACCCGTACCCGTTCTCAAACCATTTTCCGTACCCGTACCCGCACTCGTATCCGTACTCGTACCCGTACTCGTACACGTGCCCGTACGCGAACCCGTACCCGTACCCGTACCTGTACGAGTACCCGTACCTGTACCCGTACTTCCATCCATCCTCGTATGCGTACCCGTACCCATACCCGTACCCGTACTTGTACTCGTACCCGTCCTGTATCCGTAACCGGAACCTTAACTGGGCCCGTACCTGTGCCCGTACCCGTACCCGTACCGTTACCCGTACCCGTACCCGCACCCGTACTTGTACCCGTACTCGAACCTGTACTCGAACCCGTACCCGTACCCGTACCAGTCTCCGTACCCGCATCCGTCCTCGTACCCGTACCCGTACCCGTACCTGTACTCGTAACCGTACCTGTTCCCATACTCCTACCCGTCCCCGTTACCGTACTCGTACCGTTACCCGTACTCGTACCCGTACAAGTACACGTCCTACTTTTCGTAACCGTACCCGTCCTTGTACCCGTACCCGTACCCGTACTCGTACCCGTACCCGTAACCGTACCCGTACCCGCATCCGTACCCGTACCCGTAACCGTACCGGTACCCGTCCCCGTACCCGTACCCGTACCCGTACCTGTACCCGTACTCGTACCCGTACCCGTACCTGTACTCGTACCCGTACCCGTACTCATACCCGTACCCGTTCCCGTACCTGTACCCGTACCCGTATTCGGTCCCGTACCCGTTCCTGTACTCGTACTCGTACCTGTACCGGTACCCGTACCCGTGCTTGTACACGTCTCGTTTCCGTAACCGTTATCGTACTCGTACCCATACCCGCACCCGTACCTGTACCCGTGGCCGTACCCATACCCGTACTCGTACTCGTTACCGTATCCGTACACGTACCCGTACATGTACCAGTACCCGTACTTGTACCCGCTTTCGTACTCGTACCCATATCCGTTCGCGTACCCGTACCCGTACTCGTACCCGTACCCGTACCCGTACTCGTATACGTACCCGTTTTCGTATTCGTACCCGTACACGTACCCGTACCCGTACCCATACCCGTACCAGTACACGTACCCGTAACTGTACCCGTACTCGTCCCCGCACCCGTATCGTTGCGTGTACGTGTTACCGTACCCGTACACGTACTCGTACCCATACCCGTACCCGTCCCCGAACACGTACTCGTACCCGTTCCCGTACCCGTACCCGTATCCAAACTTGTACTCGTACGTGTAACCGTACCCGTACCCGTATTTGTACCCGTTTTCGTACCCGTACCCATGCCTGTACTCGTACCCGTACACGTACTCGTACCCGTACTCAAACCTGTGTCACACTCCCTCACTTTTTGCATTCCTTTCTTCCACACCTAACCCACTCCCTTTCTGTCTTTTTCTTCCTCACCCTCTCCTCTTTCTTTTCCTCTCCTCCTTCCTCTTCCCTCCCCTCCCCTCTTTTCTTGCCTCCTCTTTCTCACTCCCCATCGTTATACTCCCCTTTCTTCCCTTCGGCTTTCCGCCCCTTTTCGCCTCGCTTTTTCTTCTTCTCTTCTCTCTTCGCCCCTCTTTTTCCGTCCTCCGTTCCCTTCTCCGCTCCGACGTCTCACCGTCACCCTTTCGCACTTCTTTTCCACCCTCTTCTTCTCTCTTTTCCAACCGTCTTCCCGTCCACCCTCCTCTTCACCTTCCTCCCCCTCGCCCTGGCTCTCACCTTGTCCTTTTCCTTCTTCAGACCCTCACTCTCTCCATGTTTTTCCCCCTTTGTCTTCCTCCTCCTCTCCATCGCCCTCTTCCTCTTTTACTCCAAATTTCTCTTTTTCTTCTTCTCTCCCTTCCCTTCGCTCTTCCTCCCTTTCTTTCTCGTCCCCTTGCTCTGACTCTTCATTTTCCCCTTTCTCTCTCTTTCTCCGTTTCTCTTTATCTCCCTCTTTCACGTCCTTTCCCTCTTCCAATCCCTTTTTCTTTTCCTCTGCCACTGTTACCCCCCCCCTGCCTTTTTCTTTGCCCTTCTTTGTTCCTCATCCTCTCCCTCTTTCTATCCCTCTTTTTCTCCTTTTTCCTTTCCATCTGCGTTTTCTCCTCACTCTTCCTACTTCTCTCCCTCTGACTACTTTCTCCTTTTCTTTTTTTTTCTACCTCTACCTCTCCGTCTCCGTGTTCTTCTCTTTTTACCTCACTCTTTCTTTCTTGACCTCTTTCTTTTTTTTTCTCTCTTACTCTCCCTCTTTGTCTTTCCCACCCTCTTCCACTCTCTCTTTCGTTATCTCTTCCTCTTTCTCTCTCTCGTCTGCTTCCTCTTCCTCTCCCGTATCCTTGCCCTTTTTCGCTTCCTGTGCCTCTACCTCTCTTCATCCGTCACCCTTTCCCACTTCCTGTCTCTCTCTCTTTCCCCCTCCGTCCTTATTTTCCTCTTCTTCTAGCTCTTCCTCAAAACCCTCACTCTCCCTCTTCCTCATGCGCTCCCTTTCCCTCTTCCTTGCCCTTTTTCTCCGCCTCTCCCTCTCCCTCTCCCTCTTTCTCTCCCTTGTCCTTTCCCTCTCCCTTTCTCTCTTACTCCTCTTCTCTCGCTCCCTCTCCCGCTACCTCTGGCTTTCCCTTTCCCTTTGCCTCTCCCTCTCCCTCTTCCTTGCCCTCTCTCTCTCTCTTTCTTTTCCGCTCCCTCTCTTTTTCTACCTCTATCCCTCTTCCTTTTTCTCTTCTTTTCACTCGTCCTCTCCCTTCCCCTGCCGCTGTCCCTATCGCTCTTCCCCTCCCTATCCTTCAACTCCTTCTTCTTCCTTACCCTTTCCCCCTCTCTCGTCCTGTCCCTCTCCCTCTTTCTCTTCCTCTTCCTTTCTCTCTTTTCTCACTCTCCCTCTGCCTGTCCCTCTTTCATTCCATAATTCTTTTTCTTTTCTTCTTCCTCTTACTCTTACTCTTCCCTTCTCTTTCCTTATCCCTCTCCATTTTTCTCTCTCTCTTACTCCACCCCTTTTTAAGCCCTCTCTCTTTTTCTCGCTCTCCCTCTCCCTCTTTCTCTTCTCTCCCTCTCCCTCTCTCTCTCTTTCCCTCTTCCTTGCCCTTCTCCTCTCTTATCATTCCTTTTTCTCTCTCTCTCTATGTTCTCCCCTTCCTCCCCCTTCTCCCCCCCCCCCTTTTGTTCCTTCCCCTTCCCCTTTTCCTTTCGCTCTCCTTTCCCCTTCCCCTCTGCCTCTCCCTCTCCCTTTCCCTCTTCCTTTCCCTCTACCTCTCCCTTACCCCCTTTTTCCTTTCCCGCCCCCTCCCTTTGCTTCTACCCTCCCCCTTCCACCCTTCTCCCCCCTTCCTCGCCCCCCTTTTCCTGTTTCTTCCCCTTCCTCTCCCTGCTTCTCACCCTCTTATCCCCCCTTACTTTTTCTTACCCTCCCCTCTCCCGCTCTATCCTCCTTTCCCTCACCCTTCCTCTCCGCTTTCCTTGCCATCTCACTTTCTCTCCCTCTCCTTTCCCTATTCCCGCCCCTTTTTCTTATTTCTATCTCTTCCTCTCCCTCTTTCTCTCCCTATTTCTCTGCTTCTTTCTTCCCCTTTTCCTCTCCCTTTTCCTTTCTCTCCCCCTCTCCCTTAATCTCTCTCTTTCCCTTCTCCTGTCTTCTCCCGTCCCTCTGCCCCTCCCCTTCTTCCCCTTTCTCACCCTCTCCTTCTTCTTTTCTTTCTCTCTTCCTAACTCTCTTTCTTCCTTTTAGTATCACATTTTCTCCCACCTCTTGTTTTCCTTCCCTTTATCTTTTTCTTGTTCTTCCAGTCATTTGCCTCTTCCGCCTTTGAAATGTTTATTTTTTTGCGTTTTCCCCCCTGATTGCCTTTTGGTAACTCTTTTCACTTTCACACTTTTTCCATTTTCTGCACCCTCTTGTTCTTGTCTTCCTTTCCCCTTACTCTTTACTTTTTTTTCTTTTCTACACTGCCGTTTTTTGTCTATGTTTTTTTTATCACTCTATTCCTCCTTTTCTCCAGCTTCACTGCTCTGTTTCCCCCACTTTTCTTCTACATTCTTCTGTATTGCGCTCAATTTTTCCATTTCTCCCTTTCCCACTTTTGGTTGAACCATTTTCAGTATTCTACATACTTCTTTGTGCAACTGAGTATGTTATTCGTCATCATACCATTGACATGAAGGCTCTTCAACAGATCGATGGTCCGGTCGAACCGTTTCCCTACAGTGGCTGCCGAAGAGGGGAACAAAACTGCGTAAGCCGAGTTGCGCGGTACCCGACGTAACCGTGTGTCGTGATGTTTTCGCCAGTCGGTGGTGGAGAGTGAAATCAACCGGTCGGTCGTGTATTCTCAACATATCGTAGAGCTTCATCCGCGAACGAGCTGAGACGAGGAAAGATCAGACCTGTGGGAATACAAGGTAAAAATATCGTCAGATTTCTTCCTCGTTCGAGCTTCATATTGATTTCTATTAACAAAACGGAAAATACAACGCGAATGTGGAAAGATGTCAACGTTTTGAAGTACCAAGTTTTCTCGCATAGGAAAGTATAGATGCGTGTCACGTTGCGCGGCAGGAAAAGATAATTTGTTTTGAAATAAACCGTTCCTTGGGATCATAATGTGAGGAAGATGGAGTATATGGAGTTTGCAGCCCAATCGAACGTCAGGAAGTATCACTGTTACACCATGAAATGCCAAGTCTAAACACCCATGCGATCCATTGTGATAATACCGACAACGTGTAAGTTTCGTAATTGAGCCAATGATTTTATTCTAACGTGCAATCCAAGATGACAAATAGATGGTATTAAAGATTGAACACTCTAAGAAAATAGATTGATCATCCGTGTTTTTCATAGCAACTATTTCCGTTGCGTACGTTACGTATCATCGAAGTTACGCCGATTTTCGTTGTTAGACAAATCGTGCCTACAGCCGTTTCAATACTAAACCTACCTATTTCTTTTCTTTTCTAACAAGTAGTCAAATGACTACTTGTTAGAAAAGAAAAGAAATCTCTCCTAATAAATACATGATAACTCTTTTGTGTCTTATGGTCGCTCGGTAAATCTTGCATTTTTCGTAATCAATTGCAAAAAATATAACGGTTATTCAAAAAGCGGTCATTTGACCTCCATCGGTCGAAACAAGTATGTATAAAATGTCGGTCGGTTTAGTGTTGTTCGGTTGCCATTTGGAAAAGAAACGAAACCTAGTTTCAAATCGCGAAACGACTACTAAACCACTAAACAATGACACCATGCATCTATTCGATTATCACACAGCGTATACGATTCGAAAAACACAAATCACTTTTCCTTTCACTCTATGATATATTTTGAGATGGGTTTACAATTTCAACATTGTTTATTGACGTCGCATACACTCTATGTTTGAGGCAAGATATTTTCGTACTATGTCTTTTTTTTCAATTTCTTTTTTCGAAACTGAAATAATGCTGATTTCATGCATAGTGTACAGACCTGCCAGTTATATAATTAATATTTCAGATAAGAGCTTATCTAAAGCACGTGGCTGTTACAGCAATCGGGCGGTATCATAATAAGACCTCAAGTAATATAATATCAATTCTATATCCAACAACTATTCCACCCCGCGTATACTCATCAAGGTGTTCCATTTTTAGGCGCTATTTTTTTTTCCTCCGCTGTACCTGAAAATCTGCTGTGCTATGAGAAATAAGAAATCATCCCGTTTGGCAACAAATTGTAAGTGCAATAGCAGTTTAGTTTATTCGAACATTCAATTTTCCAGTCAAATAATACAGGGAAAAAAATTTTGGTTTCAATTCGATTTTCCGTTGTTGAAAAAATGTTTTTTGAAAAAAGAGCATGAGGCATTAAATTTATTGCTTCATGCATAATAGGGCATTGCATTTGCTACATAAATGATCCTTTGGCCTAAGGTCGTACAATCAGTTGTTTTGAAGATACAGGGCGTGAAAAGTAAACATTTCTCAAAATACGCATTAAATATGAGACAATTTTCAACTTATTGCCTTTACATAAATAATAGAATCATAATTTACGGTTTAAAGCTGTACAATTTATAATTTAGGAATTCATTTATTTAAATACAGAATTCAAATTAAATTTTTGACCAACAAATCATAATGATTGTTGTTATTACATTTTTTAAATCTTTTATCAGATTTTGAGCTAAACCAAAAAAAAAGTTCACCTAAAAATGAAATACCCTAATACTCATGCATGCTATACGAACGTACATCATCAAAACTAAATCATCACACAATGGAGCTACAATTATTCCAATCTCTTCATATACATGCTTTGTGAATTCCGCTAGGCCCTTCTTTACTAAAATACTTTCGGCATAATTCAGTTGAATGTAATTTCACGCTTGAAAGGTTTCGTTTCTCGATGCTCTCACTGGTTCGTGTACACACGCGGCGTTGATTGGTTGCTACTCGATACGTTTCCCGTAAGTGTATTCAGACCTTTTAATAAGCCCGGAGTTATTTATTTCCTCTTCGATGGAAGCAGACGTTGACATGATTATCGGAATATCGTGCAGGAAAAAATTCTTTCATTTACTCAACTTGGCCAGGCAAGAACTACGGTAATTAGGTAATTAGAACCCGCTCGTTTTCCGTGAGTCGAACCGACGTGAACGCTCTACCACCGGAAGTAGGGAACCACAATTTGATTGCGTAGTTTCCTGCAAGCGTTACCACAGCTTCGCTGCCGTAGCTGACGTCTATCTTTGATACATAACGCTTGAGCGTGCAACGATCAAACGTTTAGAACTTGTGAGTTCGACTTGCTGAAGTTTGTCTCCAACTTTCCTAGAAAAACTCCACAACAAGTGTCGATACATATTCAATATCAAATGTATAGAATCATCGTTACACTGAATCGTCTATCGGTACTTTTATAGTTTAAATTCACCCACTGAAAAACATGTCAATGAATTGACTTGAAATGCAGAATAGTTTGTACCGATGATAATTACGTTGATTCCATGATCAGACTCTTTCCACCTCTGCAGACAGAATCATATCAGTTACAAAATCATATTTGTAACTATTATGGCTGGTTCGATCATTTCTGGACGTTCTTATGTCGCGATCGGATTCCTTGTATCGACAGGTAGAATTTGAATCATTGTTATAAGTAAAAGCTTCGAAAATGCCTTTCGTGTTACGTATGCGTCAATGGGTTGTGGTTTCTATAATTCAAGCTGGGCAAACACCTGTGCACCATTATTATTATGATAGTTATGATAATATAATTATTATAATAATTATTATATTAGTCTTTGTTATTCCAATTTTTTTTACCGAAAAACTTGTTACGGACACAACTTTATGCCGAGCCACGGGGAATTGAAATTCAAGAAGTATGACATTTTGATCGTATCGATAGTAAAACGATTCGATCGATATATTTCAATTACACGTTCACGACTATGCAACCAGACGCAGTGATTTGATGGTTTTTTATGGGCGTTCGTCTATCATAGCAACACTTATGCAACGTGTATCACGACAAGAAGAAACCAGTTTTTTTCTGCGTCAAGGTAATAAGGAATATAAAATAATCAACATGGAATTGGATTTCACCATGAATGAACGCGATTCCGATGTTCGTTTCCGTAATGCAACGGATTCTTCAAAAAGAGTTTTATTTGACAAAAATCTGTAACCATTCAAGAATACTTTGACGGATATTCTTTCCACTTTATCCACGTTTATGCTATGTTACGTTATTCCCGATTGAAATTTTATGATCGATTACTTGTGCCTACATGATATCGTGTTTTTTTCATCGTTCTACATCGTGTGTGGAGCCACTTTTCGGCGGCTGGATAATCCCCTTAGTGATACCGACGAACATGCTTCTTTATTTAAATATAAAACTACATCGGTACCTCGATTGAGAAGAATCATTTGGAAACAGTCTGATCATGAAGAATTCAATACGTCACGACGTAATCATATCATGCACGTGTGAAACGTTCGTTTCGTCAGCTTGTAATTAATTTCAATTGTAGGTGTTTGCAAAAGTTCGCAATTTTCAGTAGGGTCAGAGTACAAAGGCCGGTTAGTTTTTATCTCTAACAATAATCCACCGTCGGTGCCCGGTGTGATATCTGATGGTAATTTCATTCCGTATCAGGGCAACTCATTGCATAGCTTACGTAAAGCAGAGAAGCGTTGCTCAACGAGCTAGAGTTCATCCAATTGGTGATCAAATAGTCGAGAGTGGCGCCACTATACGGTTTCGTGACATACTACGATCAGTACTAAGCGTGTAATTCCTTCAGCTTGCACATTTTATAGCAAAATCAGAACCTGTTCTTTTATACAGGAGTTTAAGGGCACATGTCGCCACTAATCCCAACACTGCATTGCAGTTAATTCGTGGTATTGATAGTTTTCCCGTGTAACAAAGGCAACGCTGAAGTCATTATATCAAGAGTAGAGCAATCTGATGCAGAACTTCCACTCCCTGTACAAAGATATACTGAATTTGGATGGAACAATCATTTAAGAACATGATTTTGTTTCTCTTTATCGATGGTAACGTCTGAATTTTCCTTACCGACGAAAAGTAAAATGACATGACTCGTGCGACATCGGCTATGCTACAGCAACATTTGCTAATTCACATGTTGGTTGCATCGAACTAAACATTGTAATCTTCCTATTTTTCTTATAATTGCGTTACCCGACACACTTATGTATAGTTTTTTTCAGAATGTATCCTGAGATGTCCGCGTGAACGTAAAAATTGGATATTATAGTTTCATTTGAATGTCTCATCGAATCGACGAAAAATTAAACTCGAACCTTGGTTTCTGTTCAACAAATCAGATGCTAGAGGCCAGTCAATGTTATTGAACCTGTTTAAATACTCCTTACATATTTTCATCTAAAATAAGTGCGTGGGCCTTGAGGAAGTGACGGTAGCGAAATGATAACCTCCGTAATAACAGTTCAGCGATGATCTCACGTATTTGTTAATGTAAGTTAACTAATTTGTTTACGTGTTGTACATGATGCGCAGGTGCGACTCGCGCGGTCTCTAATAATCCATATTTACTCACGCGCGGGCCTTGCAATTTCGAAAATTGCATTCTGCTTCTTACTCGGAAATTTTTTCCAGAAATGTCGTTAAGAGATGGTAGGATGTCTCTTTCCTGACCCGCGAATTACTCTCACGTCTATAATTTTTTCGGAATCGTGAAAAATGATTTTTAAGCAACAACCAACTTGTTATTTTCATAGAAGATCGAAGTAGAAGTGCTGGTGGCACGTTTCGTACCGGTAACTTATACGAAACGAACGCGATACAATTCAAAGCATTATCTAAAATATGATAGCGATGAAATTCTGGTATCAGGAGACCGCGACACGCAAGGAGTGCAAGTACAAGATTAAAATTGTTTCATTGCCGGCAAAAATAGTATTATCCAAGAAGGTTTCCGCGGTTACCGTCACGACTTACTTGGCTGATGGTTACAATTGGCATTTATAATTTGTCGAGTATTCGCGATATACTAGCGCCAAATAAATGCTACGATGAAGTCCAGATGCAATGAGGTACGGCGTACTTATCGAGCATACGCAATACGTTGATTACGTCGCGGATGTATAAATGCTTTCATATCATTCACTCGGCGCGGGTCAGCAATCAGTAGCGGGTGCCAGTGGCTTTAGGACACATAAAATATTCGTCTGACGCTCGCATGCCTCACGGCACGCACACACAGACGCGGAGCTTAGCTAGCTTCGCGTGCCTCCGTGCAGAGAATCGCGCTTGGATGTTTCGCGCACACAAAGAACAAAGAACGGTTGGTGTCCAGCAATACGGCTGGCGCGCACGCATGCGTGCCTTGCTATGTGAGTCAAGGACGACACGTGCGGCTCCGAACGACCTACTTACCTCGCTTCGTGTTCGATCGTGTGCCACTCGAGTCCCGCCGATCACAAAAATAGGACCTGGGCCTCGGTGGTGTATCGATGGCTCCTCCTCCTCCCAGCCCGCCTCCCTCGCCGTGTTATTTTTCGTGGGTTGCACTTGAGGGCCAAACTAATAGGGAAAAATGTATCACACACTTGAAGTCCTGTGTATCAGGCGGACGAGTTTTTTTTTCAACTGCCGCCTTTCCGTTCTCGTATGCACATTTCAAACAGGGTAGAGGACAAAGCGAGGACGGCGTTTTTTACTAGGAACTGACTCAGTGCTTGTACGACCGTAGTTGTGGCAAGAGCACGCTGCTTTTGTATCTAGTTTATACCACGTGTTCGTGTCAAGCCTCACTTAACACCGTTATGTCGGCGAATCTAGGCCACGTGGTCGCTTAATGGAACGAAAAGCAATCCCGCATTCTCGTAGCCTACAGAGATATGCGTATTCATAAGAGGTGCCATCGAAATCAATCGACGGCTCGAAATCTTTGGAAACGTAGCGGCCCGTACCATAATTTTGTTCAAAGTACGGATTATTCAACAGTAATGAAGGTATTTCTGGAATAAGGATTTGAAAAAATCGCCATCGCTGCCGTTTGGAAAATTACCGGTCGAGGATGGTTAACATGCCACTTTGATGATCCTGAAAATCGAATCATGTACGAGCGACGTGATTCTACCGAGAACAAATAAGCATGAAAGCTAGATTTTGCTATTCGACTACTCATTAGCACGTCAGTACCGAACCGCACACGTCACCGCGCGAGAAGCATCATGTGACGAGAATCGTGTCTAGCGTGAAGTAATGGTAGAGTGTGGCAGTGGCGAGGGGGCGTGCGTAGAGATTACGAAATCGGGTCTCCCAAGTAGGGAGTGGCGGAAATTGGTGTGGCCGTTTCAACGTCCTAGTTTACAACGGAAAATCGATAGAAAAATAGGTCAGAGATGGCGCGTGTGATACGACTAACCTAGGAACCGAATTCGTATAACTCTTTGCTTCGCTTTGAGACTACGGTGCCGGTTATGCTGCACAAGGGTAGCAAGCAAGCAGGAGGTAGGGGCCAGTTATCAAGGAGGGGACATTGTCGGTCCAGAAAGGATGGGTGGGCATTCGTGATCTAGCCTCGAAAGAGCCCGCGGAATGTAATGTACTTCGGCACTTGCTTTTCGGAGCTCGAACCGCGTGCACGTGTCACCGCGATGAAGTGTTGTATACGGCTGCCAGGCGAATGGCGTTCCTTCCACTTGCCCCCCCCCCCCCCCACCCTCTTTCCCCAGTCTCTTACCACCCCGTTGAGCCCACCACCGTTTTATAGCCTTCTGACGACCGTTCATCCGCAAGCTCCATTGCCCGACTTTTCCTCTGTAAAGGCACCCGCGCTCGTCCCCTCTCATTCCTGCCATAAGTACACCGTATTCGGTCCGTGGTACGGCCAGTCGCCGTTCTACCGTTGTCGGCGCTGTTCATATCGCATCATGTGATCGCGCGTGAGCCAACGAGGCAGTGCAGAGTAGTGGTGGACCAATGGGAGTGCGGTATTGTGCGAGTGCGCGGGCACCGGATTCGTGCCGGTGGGGGCCAAAGAGTGCTGCGTTGGCTACGTGGACGTCTACATTCTCGTTCTTCGCTGCTCGCCCAGGGCGTCGGTTCTCTGTACCGTCGGATCTCGGCCGCCATCCAACCACCGATAAAATCGTATATACATACAAATATATATACACTCACTTACCCACACACACACACACTTAAAACATCGTCCCCTTGTCTGCTATATTACATTCTCATATCGAGATACATCGCATTATCAGTCTTTAACAAACGGTTATCCCGCGGTTTTTTGCAACATTGTGACTGGAATAACAAACTACGAACGCCAGTGCTTTTTGAAATCACCTTTGTTCATGGAAGTATATGAAAATCGTTCGACATCCTAAACCATATTCGTCTTTGAACCAGCCTCGTGTGCAGTGTGGTGAATCTTCGCAGCGAGATACTTCCGCATTGCTCGTATCTCGAGCGACGCCATCTTGCATTTCGACTGGGTCATCGGCGAGCAACCAGTTTTTTCGTGGACACAGGAATTCTTTTTCCCCCTACATCAAGGTCAAGCTTTTTATACGTAATTAACATCGTGTGCACCACACTCATGTTTGTGCTTGTCACGCAATATAAACGCTGGAAACAAGTAACCGATTTTCACAAAGAAACGGAATGATATATTTTCTGCATGTCAACGAGACGCCAACTACGTGACGCACTCCACCTTGCCGATAACATATTACTTATGACAGTGTACTACTCAAGTGAATCGTAGCCGTACGGCCAGGTTTTAAATCTGAAATGAGCTTGTCTGGCCTAGTTACGTGTACCTACGTTACCATCAATTGTTGTTGCTTATGGATCATCAGACTGACCAAAATGAAATACGAAAGGCGTATTTGACAATCGTAACCATTCGTGGGCAACCGAAAATAGGCTTATCGGCGTTCGCACTCTTACTTCAGTGGGTGAAGATGGCGGCTTTCGGCTCCGTGGTATGAAGAAACTGTGATGCAATCATCACGTGACCAGGTCGTCGCTCTAGTTGGGCTAGCGTATGATCTAGCATTGCACTGGTCGCAAGTCGGTATCGCCCACAACGTCCGCGGAGCAGCGTTGCGGAAAGACGTCATATCCGTCACTGGGTCAGTGGGGGTGAGGAACTGGCTTGGCTCTGCTGTAGCAGTCAGTCTTTTTCTCTCTCCTATTGAAACATTGACAGCTCAACGAAACGAAGAGAACACGTCGCACCCGAACATAGTGAATCTGTACGTTGAGCCAACTGTTCCGAAACGAGTGAGCGATCGTAACGAATCGTTTTTGAAGGCCAGATTCAGCAGTGAACGCTGTTGTTCCTTAGCTGTCACATTTATAAATGGCTCTGGGATCACGGAATACACTGCGGCGAGTTTCGGTCAGCTACGATTCTGATGATTCGCGGAGATCCTACGTGGCCCGACTTATTTCTCCGCTATCATCTGTGCGTCATGTCTGTGCTTCGTAAAAGCGCGTACGACGGCACACGTGCACCCTATCAAATTTCGTTCGTTGTTTCTCCTCGTGACATGCTTACACTCTTTCTCTATCTCTCCCTCTCTCCCTCTCCCCCTCTTCCTCTCTCCCTCTTCCCCTCTCCACCTCTCCCTCTCCCCCTCTCTTCCTCTCTCCCTCCCCCTCCCCCTCCCCCCCTCTCTCTCTCCCTTTTTTTCTCTTTCTTTATATGAACTCATCGAGCCACGATGTCCACGTGCCTCTCGTTGTCGAAATACCCGACAAGAAATCGGCAGGGTCAAAACAAAAAATACTCGTGAAAATCGTAATGGGACTCGTAACTCCACGGGCGGGTATCGCGCGCTCGTATAAGCAACGAATTAGAACAACGCTGTTTTATTGCCACATTAACACGCGACCCTCGTAGTGCCGTTCACTTGACACTCCTATATACTTTCTAATTCCACTTACTTCCGTAACCACCATCGAGCCAAGAGTAAAGCTTCGTTACGTTATAGTTCGCTCCCAAGACAGTACTTCACAAAGACGATAGGTAGTAACTCGTGACCATCGAGTGTGATGCATTGTCTAAAGAGTATCGATACGGAGCGGTGAAGATCCAAAGGTCGTCGAGCTACGATACCCAACAGTATACAGTATATTGCGATTTCTCGCTAGCGGCACGGGTCGCGTTCATGAACGATGAAACCGCTTACGCGAAGCAAACGTGGAACTTCATATGTCTCACACCCAGGGATAGTAACTTGTTATCCATCACCGAAATCGGAATAGCATCTCAATTGTATTTTTTCTCTGTACAATTTTTCACCGCGTTACCTTTAGCCACCGGTAGGTATAGAAACGTAGGCGCAGATTCGCCACGTGTAACATGCACACGCACACATAGAAGCAGTGAAATGACAACGCACGCGTGCTATCGCATGCTGATGGTATCTCGAGCGCCAATGCCCTGGAAGGATGGAATTTTTTGGCGGCCGTGCGTGTATAAGCCCGCCATCTTCTCAAACTCGGCGCCACGGCCATCTTTGACACGCAGCACGTCCAAAACGAAATGTTTCCAGCAGCTTCGGTCCGAGTATGGCGAAGCACTTCTACGAAATCATATACATGGGAATGCTCGTCACGTTGACGACTTCTCACAGTAGCACAATGCAACCCGACCTAGTACAAACTTAAAGCCATACTTCGTAGAATCAAAGAATATTTCCTATATCCCAACCATTAGGAGATAGGTAGAACTTAACGACAAAACGAAACGGATTCGTCTATTCTTTGTCTCAAATTTTAGAAACTTTCCACCGTGTTTTGTGTCATGAATAAATCGCAGGAACTCTAAAAAACAGGACCCATACTTCATCTTTTCATGCAGGAGATTCGAAATTGTGTCGAAGCGGGTGAGCTTTGCTTCAATTCACGCGCGTTTTTTTTACTCTTGTTGAAAAATGGACGTTTCTCTGTTCGCGCCTTGCATAACCTGTTCATCAGACTGCAAGGGAATTCTTCATAATCGTGAACTCTGGACCCTGCAAATCGATGGGTGAAATATCGCTAACATCCGCGCATCGTATAAAACTAACGCATGTAAAAAACATCACGTATAGCCTTTCGCACGAAGTCACACATCGAATCTACAGGTTACGAATATGAACCTCACGGCTGTCTGAATACGGCAAAAACCGACTCCTCAGCATAATAAACTCATAACTTTGTTCGAGGCATGCCAGCTCTTTTTGTGAAAAACTTGCACGCTTTGAGTAATCGTGCAATCGTTGAGCTTCATCATTGTCGTCAACTTCAGACCAATCGTGTCAGAATTTGCAATCAATAACTGTACATTTGTAACATACTATGTCGTAACAGCTGAATCATCTTTTGTAGACGAGCCATGTGGGATTACACCACGAGCTCTAGGCATTCTCGTAAGGAAGACTTTATTGCATAGCAGGAAATCAGCGAGCAAAGTCAGCAACTGAATGTGATCCTATTTCGCGTCCGTTTTTTTCAAATAAATCGCAATGCAATTTTCTCTTGCACAACGCCGATTCTTCTTAACTAACTACACAATTTCGCGTAAACATCGGATACAACGTTGGCAAAAAACCACTGTAAATTTTCGTTATTCTCTCAAACAATATCAGAATATGCGTCTCAAATTTACGTAGCTTCTGCCAAGCGTTTCGAATGCACGATCTCATCGATATTATGAAAGTGAATAAGAAGAATCTCCATGTCGTGATATTTTCGCGGTATCTTTTGCGATATTTATTGTCTCTTTGTCGTTGGTGTAGTGATTTTGATATCATCAACAATTTAATTGGAGTGGTACTATCTCAAACATATGTAAAAATGCGAGATTCCGCAAGGCGGAACGCGAGTGGACGTGAACAAACGAGTCGGAGCCACTGGGGGCTCACGAGTTGCGCGTGTACAAACGGGTAATTTGCTCGTTTAGTAACGGAACGGCACTTCTTAGTCGTTTAGTCGAGAAAAAAACATGGGACCAGTTTGTCAAATTAACGTTAAGTTTTCGTGTCTCGTTGTTGCGTATGGTCGCTCACGATTGATTCTTGTACAACCCTCAAATCCAGTATTCTCATTCATCTAGTTTTAAGAACTAGAAATAGCTAGTTCGTAGAGCTGGCCTCATTGCGTACGTAATTTCTCCCAGTTTCACTCATAAACTTCACGTTCGCTATTGCTGCCCAACGCGACTGCCAAGAGATTAATTTCGACAAGCGTGACTTAACTCTTAACTTCATAATTTTTTTCTTTCTCATATCGAACGCGGTAGCGGCATACAGAGGAGGGAATCTGGGGCGATAAAAAGTGTAAGCCGTGCTAAACATTAATATTCTGTTTCTTTACAAAGCGTGGGATGCGTAGAAGAAAGGATCACTATCCTCTGCAAGATGATGAATCATCTTCTTCTCAGTAAACGAATTCATGCGATAACTCCACCCTGACCGTCGTTAGGTCGTTGTTTCATTTTTCGGCAAGAAAATTTACCGATCATTGTCTTGCATTCTTGTCTACATTCTGATAACAAATTCGCGCCCGCTGTACGGGTAAAAGGTAAAAAGAAGAAAAGGACGGAAGCCTCTGCTGTTGCAACGGAGAGAAAGTTATATGTGTGTATGTACGAATGCGAAGCAGTAGGAACGGAACACCGCTGTATTGTGAGTCGGATCACGAGAGGGAAGAGAGCTTGTATAGAGGTGGTGTAGTGAGCTGGCCTTGAATAGCTGGTGGTATAGAAAAAACGCACGAACCGTGCGTGTTCCCGGTACTCTCCACGAGCATCACTTCGACCGAACGTTACCGCGTATCAAAATTCAATTGAAAAAGGTACTTTATGACAATCTGCGTTTTAGGTAGAGGCGAAAAATAATACACGAAAACGCATAGAGAAGTTTGACATCGTTCGCACTTTCGTTCGAAATAAATATGCGTATAATTGGTGCAGTATGTCTACAAACGCGTGAATGTATCCGAATAAGTTGTATATTACGACAAGCATAAAGCTCAGAGTCGATTACTTTCGGTGGTTCCCATTTACGCATTTATTATAATGAAATGTGTCCCTTAATAATGTGGTCACGTAAGATTTACATTTTGCGACGCATAAGAGGCACTTGTATACCTTTTTTCGGATAACTTTCATTGACGAACCAAAGAACGATACAACTGAGAAATTTTTACCATATATATATTCACCTGTTTAGTACAATTTACAATCTTTTCAGCCCGAAATCGTCGCTTGTTGCTGAGGTACCTATACGGCAACTTGGCCACTCATTTTTATACAACGCGTTTTATCGGTCACCACAATTGCGGCTTTAATATTCGAACGGATTCGAAGATCGGAAAATCACTTCGGCCACATGTTTTACACTATATTTGGATGCAATTCATGTAAGAACAAAATAATTAATTTTTGAAACCAGTCATACAGGACGTGCCCTAAGGTGTTTCATTTTCAGGCGATATTTTTGTTCGGTCCTACCTGAAAATCTGATAGTCTATTTTCAGAAAAATATATTCCTACTGGAAAAAAAATCTAAGTAAATTAGAGGCACTCTTTCGAAGCCTCAATTTACCATATAAATAACACAGGAAATTATTTTTTCAGTTTCAACTCAATTTTCCGGTTTCAAAATATTGTGGAAAAAATGAATGTACAGATTTTGTAGGGCATTAAATTTGTAACCAAAAATGTCCTCTGAGCAACGCAGTCCGACCAACAGTTTTTGAGTTGTAGAGATATTAAATAACATTCACATGTCCAGCTCTACAACTCAAAAACTGTTGGTCGGACTGCGTTTGCTCAAAGGAACTTTTTCGTATAAAATTTAATGTCCTACAAAAGCCGTGTACTTATTTCTTTCACAAAAATTTTTTGAATACCGAAAAATCAAGTTGAAATCGGAGTGAAAATTTCCTGTGTTATTCATCTGGGAAATCGAATTCTTGAAAGATTATAGCCTCTAATTTACTTAGAATCTTTTTTCTAGCGCGAACATATATTTTTTCAATGAATCATCGAATTTTCATGCAGAATGAAAAAATATATTGCCCTAAAATGAAACACCCTAATGATCTCCTTAATATTTAGTTTGACGAAGGAATCATCAACAATGATGATAGTAGAGTAGGGAATCTCACCGTTTTCTCACAACATCATGTAGTTATCGTTGTTTAAAACGAAAGATAGAGATTATTTGTCAAAACTAGTCCAGAGCTGAGATGTCGATCTGTAAAATCGGTGTTTCCAAACATCAGATTATATTTGGTGTGCTATTCGTGAAATGGGTTGGTTATTCAGTTTTTTTGCTCATTTCAAAAGGCTGTATAAAAAATTGATAGCCTTCCTGTTTCCGGAATTAAACGAGTTTGAAGCTGGCTGGTTATCCATAAAAAAGCATCTTTACGTAGATCGAATTCTTTTTACGAGTTAGTCATGCAAGCAATTCTACGAACTTGGATGAGTCATGAGCGCGCAAATGAGAATCCATCTATTCTTACAAAATATAACTTATCGATTACCTTGAAGAAGACGGAATTTCTGATGCTGCAATGCCATGCGCGCCAAAAAGAAGCCTGCGCTGGCGGTAAAAAATTACGGTTCATCGTCTCTTTTGCATCGGTGCAAAAGTTGGTTTTCATTGCAAACAATTGTCCGGACGTATGGCCGACCAGAGAAAATACATCGCAAATGTACAAATATCGGATTAAACTAAATTGTAACACACAGTTGACTAAACAGTGATGGTCTACACAGTTGACTAGACTCGAACAGTTGGATACAATACACCTCGAATGTATACAATTAGAGCCCAGAACAAAATTGTAAAGTGTGAAACCGTCGAAAGATATTTTTTGAGATATTACCAAATAATATACGAAAGTTGTAGACAAATTGAAAAATACGGTGCTTTGAAAAAATGACAAAAATACGTTTTTTTAGGTATCTAAGACACTTTTCCCATCTTAACAAAACGTTTCGAGATTTCATTCCGCATTATTTTTATTTCCGTAAAAGCACATCGTTTACGAGACATTTGCAATCAAAAATAATGGACGGACGATGCAATACGAATTATACGTGTAATCGTGACGACAAGCGCTGAACTTTTCTGAGGAACGTCACACGACGTGAACTACGTGATTGACCGATTACATGGAACCATATTCACATTTGTTTACATTCCACTCTTATACACGATTATTCGACCGTTCTTGGAACTGTTAATAATTGAAATCAAGTTACGAGCGTAACACTATTTTCGTAGAAACCGCCCATTGTTTATTCTATTTGGGAATTGCTTGGACGGTGAGTATATATGGTGAGGAAAAATAATACACGATTCATGCAATCAAGCAATGGATTTATACGCCTCGTTTATTCATCGCGTTTCTTAGTTACTAGCTCAGCGAATTTTCTTAACGTTATAAATTCAAGTACTTGCTATCTGAAGTTGTCCATATAGGTATCCAGCGGGGATGGAACCTGCCTTGAATTTTCTTCTTATATCTGTGCCAAAATTCGTATATGTTCCGGTACACCGAGTAGAATCCTCTATACGGCGATGTATAAGGTTTTTCGGGCGATCTATCTAATTTCAGTTATCGCATACTGAAGCACGCGAGCCCTGCCCGAGCTTATTTCCCCGGAATTCGTTATGCGTTTCAGATAACACCTAGAGAAAAGCTTCGTGCTATATCTTTTTTTTATACTGCGAATGTGCAGATATAAGCCTCTGGCATTTTACGTAGCTGAGGCGTTCGTGATTTGAAAATAAATGACCATGCAAACATGGAAGCACAAACACCTGTCAACAAAACTCGCCAACAACATCGAATGTGGAAATTAATTATGCAGCAATTAACCTCAAAGATCTCGCGATCATGGCGCTTGAATTCTGCTTATACATTTTTTTCAACACACCGCATTCTCATCAAATGATATATTCAATTGGATCGTTGTACGTTGATATTTAGTACTGTATACCAATTGTTTATTCGTGCTCACAGGACCCTTGAAGCAAAGCAATATGTCAAAATTTGTTAAGTTCAGCAAAGTATTAGGAAATCACTAGACATTATTGCTTTCATAAAATTTAGTCTCTAATAACAGTGGCTTTTCAATTGTTGCGCGTGAATTTAGTCACCAGTGTGTAAAAAATATACGTATACGAGGATGAAAAAATATAAGGAAATCAATGACCCGCGTGATTTAATTTGGGGTAATGAAGTTACCCACATTTTTTCAACGTCGAAGCTTTGAATTTCGTGTTTCTTCGTACAGTATATTCGTTTGGTCGCTCGAATTTCGAGTAATCACGGAACCCGTATGGCGACTATTAGTCTGACGTCCATTACGAAATTCTTGGAAAACATGCCTTTTTGAAAGTAAACGCTTCTTTATTATAGATATTGTTGAAAATATGGTTAGACGATTTAGTTTCTTTCATCGACGTTTCGATGTCCGAATAAGTAACGAAAATTGTTTCGATTAACCGCGAAACTCATTATTTTAATGAAGGGATCCGTACTAAAATCTTGTATATGGCTATTTATTAGATACCCTTTTTCGAGTTTTCACTTATATTTACCACTCACCTCTCGCAGTATAGCTTGTATATATGTTCTACTATGATCGCCTCAACTGGGCGTTTAGTTGGGACAGACACGAGAGTTCGCTATATAATAAACCAGGTTGAGGCAATCGTATTGAAATATATATATACTAGTTATACTGCGAGAGACGAGTGATAATTATTATCGTGCAGCGATATTCTGTAATAACTTGATCGTAGATCACGGCATGGGTCCGTCGCTCCATCATTGCCTACAGTAAATAGTCATCTCCGTAGAAGTTGTCAACGTCGGCTCGTATTCGTTGTCCTGAAGACAACTGATATCTATTGAAAAACTCGAAATGTTATTACCGTTTGTTTCTTTTAAAATTTCCACCGTGGTAAGCATACGTCTACCTGGCTCTAGATTTGAGCGGCTGATACTTGAATTTTTGCAATTGTCACTTAAAAAATATAATTTAATTTTCGAGTCTGTCCACGTAATACGCAGTTCATTAAACATGTTCGGACGAACTCTACGAGGGGAACTTTGAAATTGACAACTCGTGCATAAAAAGCTGTCTCCACACGGCACTTCGACACTAGCCCGAAACTTTGCTGGTACGTAGGAAAAGTTACAAAACATACGCTAATGTACGTAGCGAAACTGTTGTACGTATAGTTTTTTTAAAAGTTCTAACACGTAAGATCTTTCATAAAATGACATAATTCTATCCTTTCTGTCGACCATTCATCATTCGTCGTTTGAAAAGCTACAAGTTTTCCGACTCGACCCGAATCAGCGCGTTGATCCCTTGATTGCAGATTGTTAAATGAATATCGTTTTTCGCAGAAGCGAAACAGTCTGGCGGAATAGGTATAGGCTTAGATGTTCTTTACCATGGCAAAATTAAATACGATCGATCGTTTTCTACTTCAAGTCAAAAATGTTGAAATCATTAGCCTTTCACGGTTTCGGTCATAGAGGTTCGAATCAGCATAATACTCTTACAGCAGCTACATACTACAAAAAAAAATCATGTCTGTGGAAATCGTTGCACCGATTCTTCATACAGCTTGTATCTATCTACCTTTAAGTGAGTATGTACCCATGGGAAAATGTGTGTCTACCTGGCCGTGATGATCAACATAATAAATAGTCTTGTCCGTTTATCCCTGACGAGACAGATAACGGCACGGAATATGTAGGTCCTTTATGGAATATGTAGGTAAATTTAGAATATCCACTAAAATTGACTAATCTCTATAAGTTCAAAGAATATTTTATTTTTGATATTAATGATAAAATGCGTAGCAATCCTGTAACAACCGTACATTTACATTTGAAAAACTTTGATTTTTCTCAACTGATGCACTCAGGAGAGGATTCTTTTGAACAAGAAGCATAATAAATAAAATAAAAAGATTCAATTTAATTTGGTACCCTTTTAATCTTATTTATTATAATGTATGCGATTCTATTTTTATAAAAGATAGAACTCTTCTAAATAAACGAAAAAATAAAAATATTTCCCTTTATTGACCTACTGTGATTTCTATTAATGTCCGTGTAATAACGTTCAGGTTCACGGACGACCCTTCGTATATTCGTATTTGATTATTGTAATAAATATCTCTGCAGAAATTCGAGGAAACATTGATTTAACGAATGACGTTCTCATTTCTTTTAAAACAAACGTATGGATCGTTTCTCATTGACGAATCTTCCTGGAAACATGTCCATATTTGACTATGCACGAATTGCCACGCGGCGAAGGCAGCCGCATGCCGAAGCCACGATGGTATTAGCCTTAGATGTGCCTCCCTAATTTGACTACCGAGGTTTTGTGCACGGCTTGTCGTTCACAGTACGAGTCGAAACTGGTCTCGTTTCTCCACCGAACAAAAATTTCAAGGATGAAGCTTTTAGAAGACTCGATTCAACCCTCGTTCTGGGCACATCACGCACGGATGCAGTCGCGCACAAGTAATCATCTACGGATGCACCCCAATCATGAAACTGCAACAAGCCATTCGGAAAAACATTTGCGACGAAATACTTTCTTCAGACTCCAAAATTCAAAAAAACTATCAAGCGGATGATGGAAGAATCACGAGACTTTCCAATTGGATAGTGGATCATTCACAATATGCCTACATGTAAAATAAATCCATGGAATGAATCGAGTGAAAAAATAAAGAAGCCATTTGAAAAATCACGTACTCATTTTAGAAACGCAACAAAAGACTTAAATATCTGTGGACAATTCCGAAGATTTCCAATAATTCAATAACCTGAACATAATCACGAACATAACCAGAAATTTCATTAACACTTTTATAAAATTCAACCAACATGTCTTTCCTTGATTACTCGTGATTGAAACATTTTTTTTATGTCATGCCAAAAAAATTACTAGATTATGATTTTTATCGGTTTTGTGGTTTTTTTCAAGTTTTCGCGGTAGCCCCAAGTCTGAATTCGGATTTCTGTTTGACGGGAAAAAACAGTAAAGAAAAATTCACTTCGATCCCCAGTTGATACAACTATTCTTTGTTCGTGGCCCAGCGTTAATTTTACCATCGTTTTCAAATATAGAAAGAGATGGAGCGGGGGAAACGCTCGAAGAGAAGACACTTTGTCATTGATGGTCCAAGTTTTGTACCGGAAATGGATTGAAGAAGTTGGGATCGCTTTTATCCGCGCGATAGTTTTCCCTCATCCTTTCCCAGATATTCAAGATGGCGGCAGTAGCGTGAAACGCGGGGGTGCGTAGGCCACGCCCTTCCAGCTTGGTTGCCTGCTCGACTCGGCTGGTTGTCCGCTTGGCCCGGTCTCATGAACCTCGGATCACGAGCAAGAAGGGTGAGAGACTTTGTCTCATCCCATCCCGTCCCGTCCCATCCCATTCTATCTCATCCCATGGCATCCCATCCTCATCCGTTGTTAAATGTTGGTACAGCACGCCAAGGGTACACCAAGGACGTGCGTACAGAGAGCATAGCACGGGAGCGACCCGAGCTAAGTATATCTACAAGGAAAAAGAAATAATTTGCCTTACCGAGCTTATCACTGCTGCGCATGTATCACGTTCGCAGGCGTAAGTGTCCACGAAATCGCGGGAACGTGCGTTGTTCATAAAAAGGAGCCGAGAATTAAGCCGGTCTGAGACCGCATCGCGTTCGCGTATCAGTAGAGGATACAACGATACTTCGTTGATAAAGAAGCGTGTAGTACCTAATACGGGGATGTTTGGTTTTTGATTAGATAGCAGCGACAAAGGGGCGGCGCCGGAGCCCTTGGGAGCATTTCACCGTACAGCTGGTACAATGCAACGAAATTGGGGACTTAACCTCGGTAAAGTAGGGTAAGCCTTGCAAGGTAAGAGGAGAGAAACGGGGGCAGACGAAGCGGGGAATTTGCGTCCTACTGGCCCTAATTATTGTCTCAATGGCTCGTTTCGTTTGTCAAAAATAAAATGGTGGCTCCACCACCAATGATTTTCGTAGTATTTGATGGAAGAAGTTTGTGATGCGGTGGGTAAGGTACAGCCGCCGAATTTCGTGTCCTTCCGTTGCTATTTTTCCGAATAAGGCCATTTAGTTTTCATATTCCGAATGTGAAGTTAGATACCCAAATCGGCTACTGCGAAAGAGTGGCAGTGAAACAACGATACCAAGACAAAATATTTTAAAAAGTGAAGAACTATTTCAGTCGAGTTTTTAATCGGATTTATTATCGAAACGGATTAAATATTGATATGCTTAACTTTGTGAAACGAAAGTTTTTCTCAAATAAATGGTTATTACACATGATTTGAAACGATAGTAAAAAATGTAGACGATGGCATGAATTTTTTAACGGATGTTTATTAACACGAATAGCAAATTCCTAATAACGTCCCCCGTATGAGGTAACGATATTCAGGTATATTCACCTTACTTCTAAGTTTATTTTCTACAATTGTGGCTCAGATTTATTCAATATTTTCCTCCATTCTATAAATGTCGAAGAAAGAACTGAGAGATTTTGAAGCAATGATAAGAGCTGTTGAAGCTTCACGGGCGGAAGATTCATCTGTACAACTTGTTCGGAAAATGAGAGTTACTTAAGCCATACTAATGATTCATTAAATATTATAATTCCTGAGAAAATACCTTTGGAGCAGCAACCTTTCACCAAGTACATTAATGTGTGGATCACTGGAAAAAATACCTACCAACAAAGATTTGTATTCGACAGAAATTGTACCCGAAGAACATCACCTACCCAAATATAGAAATCACATACAAATGCCGAGTACCTGTATAGTAATGTATGATAATATCATTCACAAAAATACCTACCAATAAAGAATTTTACTCGACAAAAATTATACCCAAGAATATCACCCTTCACAAGCATTGGAATCAGATACAAATCCGAAGTATCTGTATGATAATGAAAATTGAAAAAATATTCATAACGACGAATTGAGATGAACAAAAATGTGAAATAAGAATATTTGGAGACGGTGATACTTGACGGGCCTTTCAATGTCCTTGGCCGATCGTTGACGGAACTATCATCACTCAACGTTTATTTATCTGGCTTATTGTAGAGCTTATTGAAAGCTTGCCCCTTGGAGACGGCTGAACTGAACCAGCCGGATGATCAAAATTTAGTTCATTCTTTTCCATGGGGTTTTATGAGATTGGATTGAGTTGGATTTAGTGCTGTAAGACTGGCATTTCATGAACAGTGAAAATCTGCTGTTACTAGTTATAACTAGTAACGCACTCGTGAATCACTAGATGTGACGTCATTTTACTAGAAATATCTAGTGAAGTACCAAATTGCTGCTGATTTTCACTGCTCATAAAATAGCACCGTATCACAAACAAACCACACCGACCCACACGCGCAGTTTCTACAAATGCAATTGAAAACACCATTTTATTGTGTTTTTATTCTGTCATGGTACGCCACCATATTATTGCATGTTACACCATTGCTGAGTGATAAGAAACATTAGGAAAAACTGCACGATCAGTGTAGTAACAGTGTATGGATAACTATTGACGATAACGAAATTTGCGATCTCGTGGTCACCCCGACCAAACATTACAACTTCAACAATATTTGATTCAACTATAAGGCTGAACGTCATTCGGCCTTATTATTGAACGACTTGGCAAATTATCAACCAACTTCCATTTATCTACCGATTTCCGGGATTGGTATCTGATTTCAATGCTTGTGTAGGGTGCTGTTCTTGGCGTACACTTTTTGTCGTGTACAAATTTGTATTGGTAGGTATTCTTGTGAATGATATTATCATACGTTATTATACAGGTACTTGGCATTCGTATCTGATTTCAATTCTTGTGTAGGTTGATATTCTTGAGGTACAATTTCTGTCGAATACAAATCTTTGTTGGTAGGTATATTTGTAAGTGATCCACGCATTAATGTTTTTGACGAAAGGTTTTCGCACCAAAGATGCTTTTCCGGGGATATCCGTACTTCTTGTAGAATTTCGCCGGATCAGCTAACAATTTCGCTGGCTCCCTCCGCTCACTCGATTGAATTTCGGTAGTTCCTCGATCACTGCACTCGCTCGGTTGTTTTGTATTGTTTCGCATTATCCAAAATGCCTTGATACGCCCACATATGCTCATAATTTCTCATAATTCTCCAATTGTGCACGTGATATGCCCTCTTAATACATTTGTAAAATGGTGACATTATAATCATTTACAGCGTGTTTTTGTGGAGGCGTAACGTAAGAAGGTAATAACGCTGAATATATTCATGCAACTCAAACATTAAATGTTCAATTGTGAGACGAATAATAATAATCATAATAATTATAATAATGATGATAATGATTTTCTAGACACATTCCTTACTTGTGTACCTGGTGCAAGACTCTATCGAGTCTCTTGATGTAGACTCAAGCCTATTTAAGTCCAAGGCACTGTATCGACGTAGAGAAAAAAAACAAAGCTGTGATCGGGCCCACTGGACAACTTCGGCTTGTCGTCTCGTTCTGACTAGACGATACGGAGATATAACATACAACTCGTCAAAGTCTATCGCATAACGTATATTGACAATTTGGGCCTTATCAAAATATATGAAAATATATAGAATCGAGCCTATTGAGACGAGCCCAGTGTGGAGCTTAGAATAGAATTTATTGGAGCCCGGGGCTTGCGCTTCCATCGATTGTTCTAACTCCGTGCCATTCCTTGTATCAAATCACACTATCCTGATACTTTGTACCCTCAGGGTTTTCTTTCATCGTTAGATTTCCTCCAACGACAACCCGCTACGAAATTAGGTAATCCACGAAGGACCTTTTTCTCCGATAATGACAATCATTTATCAAATTGGCGTTTAGATGAATATCTTCACGCTTCTGCGTAACAACTATTGAGGTCGAATATTGTACAATGTGAACTCCTACAATTAAATCGAAGGATAGTAAGTGATTTGTGGGTTAGATTGATGAACTCACAGAATACTATTCGCAAATTATGATGTGGACTCAATCGTCTTTATTGTGGGTTGCATTTGATTAGTTTATGCCGTGTCTGGATTAGGTTGCTTATGATTTGTAACAGTTCCGAAAGAGTCCTTATAGTTTTCATTCGTTGGCTAGAATTTAGGTTCGAAAAGCCTAATATATACTCGAAGTTACGGATAGTGAGTTGAGGTTTCGGAAGATGGTACTAGTGTTTACCACGAGGAAGATCATGTTGGACTGAACTTCTGAAAAACTACGGAGCGAACGACCTGGAAAAATACGGACCTGGGAACCTGGAAACCAGGAACCACGCTGGGAAGGATCCAGAGACAAAAAACTAGGCAGCGGACGACTTGAACATCGAAAAATACGGAGCCGAGGACCTGGAATTCAGAAACCACCTGCGAGGGATCCAAACACCAAAAACTAGGGAGCAGACAACCTGGACACAGAGAACTTCCGAACCAGCATCCGGAAACCAGAAATAACGCTGCGAGGGATCCAGACACGAGAAACTACCAAGCGGTCATCAAAAACTACGAAATCCAGGACCTGGACACCAGAAACCACGCCACGACGAATTTAAACACGAGAAACTACGCAGCGGCGACCTGAATACCAAAAAATACGGATTCGACGACCTGGACACCATGAACCATGCTGCGAAGGATCCAGACACGAAAAATTACGGAGTTGACGACCCGAACGACGAAAAATACGAAGCAAGGAATTTGCACACCAGGACTCACGCTGCGAGGGATCCACATTTTTTGGCATTCGCTTCATTTTCCCCAAAAAATTGTGAGCTATTGTTCTACATACATTTTGATAGCGAATCGCGAATTAATCAATTCATCATCTCACACGTCATATGTAAATATAAATACTTGCTGTAACTTTGAATGACAGTCAAGTGTAAGTCTCTTTTCTCTGATTTGTATTTGCATAAAAATAAAGCAAAATTTGGTCTGAACCACCTTTAGCTGTCCGAAGGTGGACCAGAAAAATCATTTTTCTCTTCTCCAATATGTACACGCATAGCAGTTAATCAAAATTCCGTCTGAACCAACTTCATGCGTCTAAAGGTGATAGAGAATGAGAAATAGTAGGTATATTGTGTGACTAGGAGTGAAACAAGACGATTTCCGACGAAGGTGACGACGCCTGCCCGAGCGAAGCAAGGGCTGGTATCATCCGAAGTCTGAAACACACACTATATTTACCATATAATTCGCATTAGAAGTGCGAGTTTCAATATCTAGAGCACCATGACTAGACAAGTTTATCTGTCAGTTTATTTGATGGTTGAAATGCCAATTACATATAAAGGTCTGGAGGTAAACAGAACATATTTTGACCGGATCGAAAACAGGTTTGCAGCTTCATCCAGCGGGCAGAATATCTGTCAATTTAGCTGAATGAAGTGAGCAGAATCAACCAACTGTCTGTGTAGCTCAATGGCAGAGCACTCAAAAGACAATCAAAAGGTGCTGGGTTCGCCCCCCGCGCGGGTCGGGAGTTCTTTCTCATGAGATGTTTTCTCGAATTTGAATTATTCTCCGTGTTTCTTTGTATGGCTGTGCGACTATTATTCACTTCATTGCTAATCTGTTAGTTTGGTTGATGGTTGAAATGACAACGATAAAGGTTTGAAATAAACAAAGTAAACTCTTCCCGGGCAGGAAAGCATCGTGTTTTGCCCGAGGACAAAAGCGGTACTTTTTTGCCCGCTAAGTTCCTCTGAAATTGGCCACTTTCGGGCGGCTCAACAGGCATTGAAACTCGCACTTTCAATGTGGATTAGATGAAAAATAAACTACGAGGAAACGTGATTTTTGACAGATGCTAAATTTATCATTAATCATATTTCGGCACTCCAGATATCGATTCATTTTATACGGGGCTCAAACGAAAGCTTTCGTGCTAGATCGTAAAATAAAATTGTTCATGCACGGGTAATATAGCGAAAACGAAAGAAAAACGGAGATGATAGTTTTCGGTCTAGATTGGAGTAGCTTTAGTACGGGTATATATACTCGGCGTCTCGCGCAGCGTACTTTTTTTTAATGTACTTGGCGGGAGACTCCACCGAGTCTCTTCATATAATTACTACATGCCCATTTTCTACAATAATTATTATGTTGAATCCAATACAAATTCATGTATTGATTATTGTGATCTCAATATCGATCTCGGGACGAAATAAGGTGCCCGAACAAATATTTCTGGAATTTTTACTTTTCACTAAAAGCAATCTTCATACAATCTTCATACAAAGTCAATGAGTTTTCGATTATTTTTAATAATGAAGGCGTGTTGTGCCTAATGTTTGCCGTTGTATTCATTAATTTACACGTAATAGTTCTTTTTCCACATTTTATTTTCACAAAAAAAGAACGATATTCAGCGACTGTACCCTATAACATTCGTTTCCGAGTGTAATACATGCGCATTCGCACTCTGGAAACGGAGGAAAACGAACGTGCGAACGCGACCTCAACTCCGCTTCTCTTGAAGTCCTCGACTCGAGGATTACGTCATCGGTGTTGAAATGCAACCACGATTAGATAACATCACGTCACGTGATGATTACACGGAGACTTCCACGCCAGCTACGAGGTTTTATCGCTCATCCGCGATTCATCCGTTATACCGATCGATAATTGACCCAATCGATCGTTAATCGTAATCAACCGAATAACGATCGACACGGATTATTACATCGAGGCGTTTCTCGTCGATGGCAATGCAACGCGCTTTGTCGAACATCGATGGAAATAATCCCAGTCGTGCGTGACTCGCTTTGATTTCGAATTTACCGCCATTTCATATGAACGTACTGCCGGATCTGCCTTGGTGATGGAAAATAGATACGTGCGTACCTACGCAATAACTACTCCTCCCGCATGTTCAACGAATGCCTGGCGAGAGTGATAATAAGCATCATTATAAGCTTCCACGAACGATCACGTGATCCATTATTTGCGTCCCGGTACCCAGAAGGACCGTCACCGCGATGCGTTGAGGATTCGAACGTTGCTTGATTTCTCACACATTTGCTGGATGAAATTCAGAAAGCCTTATCTCACAGCCGTACTAGCGAAACGTTGGAAGAGACTCACGTGCGCGAGTATTTGAATCATGGTTCGTGTTGAAGGAAAAAAAATTGTTATTACCTTTCATTAATTCTGGAAATAGTTGTTTTTCGATTTCAAATATTGAACATTGGGTAGGTAGAATGGTGATTTAGAAACTGATCGCGAATGATAAATAGGCTTGATTCAAGGCGCTGTATTGTCGCAGAGAACGAGCATTCGAGCGTTACACTCAAATAAAGTCTTTTCATATCATGCTGTCTAAGTACTCAACGAGTTCACATCTTTTTGTAGCATCATTTTGCAGGTTATTTCTGCATCTGAAGTATCTTCTCCTTTTTTAGATCGAAACTACTTATCGCACGTTACATTCGAAACCATTGGCAAATGAGAGCTGGGTCGAAAAACGTGCAAGACTTCGACCATCACGACATTTTTGCTATCCTATTATAACCATGTACAGGGTGTATGAAAATGATGTGTTACCACGCCACCATATGATTTTCCAGGTCACGTTCGATGAAGATTACCCCCAATATGGACCCGCAAAATTGACCTTGATCCTAAAACTCAAGGTCAACATTTTTAATTGGCTTTAAGAATTCTACAACTGACGAGCAACAAAAGTCATTGAGAAACCATGGGTAGCAAATGAACCCTCATACAGAAAAAAGAGAGAGAATTGTTGACAATTCGGAAATATGAGTTTCCCTGATCGTGGAACGGCAAAACTCAATAATAACGAGCTTAACGCCGAAATTAATGTCTGGCCGTATCTAATCGTTTGGTCATCTCTGAAAGTTTGGTCTTTACTCTATGTTGGGTCGTATCTGATGCCTCATTTGTATCACTGTCTGTGGTGGATCGTGTCAGTCCCATAGACTTATAGAAAGTTTATGGTCAGTTCTTTAAGTCTGTGGTCAGACCGCTTGGTCGATTAACTGTGGGGTTGTGTCTCTTGGTATTTCGTTTGTTATTGTCTGGCTGTGTGTAGCGATGTTGTCTTTTGATCGTCTGGTCGTGTATCTTAATTGTATCGTGTGTGACTATGGATCATAACCGTCGTTACCATCGTGGTCGTATACGAGATGACCGAAACCAACGCCTCATGATTCGCACTATTGATCAGGCTTTGCGGAATTATGTTCGAGCTCGCAAAATTCATAGAGTGAGGCTGCTCGAGCGTGCTCATGGGGGACGGCTATGGCCTGGTGCAATTCCCGATCGGCGAGAATTCCGACGTCTTGATGAGCGTCTTGACGAACGAAGATGTTCTGCTCTCCGAGGTCCAGCGACCCTGGATGGCAAACATTTCGTGGTCGTTAAAACGCTCATCAAGACGTTCAAATTCACGAGGATCGCGAATTGCAACAGGTCTCCTTCATCTCGCATACGACCACGATGGTGACGTCGATTATGACCCATAGTCGCACACGATACAACTAAGACACACGACCGGACGATCAAACGACAAGATCGCTACGCACAGACAGTTATACAGCCAGAATAACAGACGATAATTCCAAGGGACACAACCTCGCAGTTGGACGAGCAAGACGGTCTGGCAGGATCCAACACAGACAGTGACACGAATAAGAGATCAGACGCGACCCAACATGAAGGAAAGACCAAACCATCAGAGGTAACCGACCCATAAGACACGGTCAGACATTAATTTCGGCGCTTAGTTCCTTATTATTGAGTTTATCCGTTCCACGTTCAAGGAAACACATATTTTCGAATTGTGATAAGATCATTCTCTTTTTTCCGGGTAATAGGCTCATTTTCGACCCATGGTTCTTTCCTGACTTTTGTTCCTCTTCAGTAGTTTAATTCTTCAAGGCAATAAAAAAATTGGCCTTGAGTTCTGGGGTCATGGTCAGTTCTTCAGGTCCATATCTGGGGGTAATATTTGCCGAGCGTGACCTGAGAATCACCTGGCATACTGGCATAATTTTTATACACCCCGTACATAATGCAATGCAGTTATACGTGTATTTGCCAGCGTACATCTGTGTATAGGTATATTACCGCAGTATAGACGGATTCTCTCAACATGATGGAAAAAAAATATTTTTTCACAACATTTTTTGCTAGCTCAATTGTTCGTTGTTTGCTCTTCGATGTTCATTCAGAAAAAAACTCAAATAACGAATGAAAAAAATGTAATGGAGCATCGAAACGACGAACAACTAAACTAGCAAAAAAATATATTATTTAAAGTTGTGAAGACGTGCAGCATGCACGTCAGCTGTATTCGTATACGCGTATGCGTGTATAAATTTGCATGTAGCAATCCGTGCGCGTCATAATACTCGTAACCTCTCTTCGGTATTATCAAAGTGTTCTTTTAATTCTTTATTGATTTTTGTAGGTACTATAAATGGTCACAGTCGTTATTCAATTGTTCAGATTGAACCGAGTTAAATTTGTTAGAAACGGTTCACCGCTTTCTTTCACGAATAAATGAAAATTTGATCGAGAATCGTTAATATTTGGTGATACTATCCGCCTGCTGCTGGAAGCCTAGTTAGTTAGCGGTGAATTCGCTCGAATGAGCTTGCACGTGTATATAGGTATATATATATATATATAGTTCTGATTTACTTTATAAATAGTTATGCACGCAGCTTTGAGATTTAACGCATCTGTGTATTTATTCGACGATGTACATCTTGGCTGCTAGATTCGCCGTCGAGCTGGGATTTTCGATTATCTTGAGAATACGTCGACCGATTCTTTGAGCGATCTTCATTTATATCGTGTGCGTCGCCCAACGCTAATGTCAGCCGCTCCGTCGATACTACGCTCGCGCATGCGCATAGTATCCACTGGATCCCGCACATATTTCATGGAAATTGGGTTTCGGCGAATTTTTCTGTAGCTTTACATGCTTATCGTTCTTAACACGTGGATCAAAGGTCTAAATGGGTACGACGTTCGCGACCCCGCCCCCGTCCCCAACTCCCTCAGAAACGCCCCCAATGAGCGCGGAATAGGTATGACTGATCATTGGATGATTGGCAAGCTAAAACCTTTTAATACTATGGTTCACCCTATTACCACCCACACAATCACCACCCCGGACCCTTCCAATCCCTGACCATTCAACCTCCCTCTGTCAACCTGCAACTAATCCTTCCTGATTGAAATAATAGGTTATGTTAATCCCCCCCCCCCTCCCCCGCTTAACATTGCCCAGATTGAACGCTTGGACCTGGCGAACTTTCAACCCTTCGGGATGCTTGATTATTGTGAGTTCTGTTGTCTGTTGACCGTGAGTGTCTACATATGCGTACATGCATGTGTCCGTGCGTGCGTCAATCTCATCATCAATCATGTTGGCTATGCGACCATAATAGATTTTCTCTGCAGCCGAGTATATTATAATAATATTTCTTGCTAATAATTATTACTATAATCTATAGGAACGATTCGTAGCCGTGATACTTTCGAGGAATTTTTATTAGAATAGTGGGTGAAAATGACGCTTGATGTCTTTCAATAAGAGGATATTTCGTATCTGTGGCCGCTAATTCTGACCATACAATCTTCATATTTGAGACAAAGTAAGACTTTTTCAGTGGGAGAAGAAAATAGTTTCGTTCACGAAAATGGGCCGCAAACAAGATATTCTAGTGGGAGTATATAGGGAAATCAATTAGTGAAAGCGGTAGTTGGGGGTTGACGGTCCGTCGCAGAGAAAAGAAACAGAAGAAAGAAGAGCAGAAAAAAAGGAAAGCGAGAGGAGAAGCAGAGGGAGAAAAAATAGAAAAATCGAGGGCAAGGAGAGGTACAAGAAAAAGGAAAAGGAGAAGGAGTTGGGGAAGACAATGGTGGGATACGCCAGAGGGCGAAGAAGGAGGAGGAAAAAAAGGAGGAGGAGAAAAAGAAGATAGATAAAGAGCAGAAGCAAAAGAACGAGAAGGGGGAGAGTAAGAAAAAGAATAATGGAGAGAAAAGGAGGGAAAAAAACGGGCAGGAGAAAGAGAAGGAGAGGGAGCAGTAGAAGAGAAAGACGGCGAATAAAAAGAAGAATGAGTTGGAAAGGAAGACAACGGAAAAGAAGGAGGAGGAGGAGGAGAAAGGCAAGGAAAAAGAGAAGAAGGACGGAAAAAAGAGTGGAAGGTAGGATGAATAGAAGAGAAAGGAAAAGGAGAAGGGAAAGGGGAAAAAGAGGAAAAAAGGAGAAGAAAAGGAGAAAGGAGATGGGAGAAGGAAAGTAAGAAGAGAAAGCGGAGAGGGAGGGGAAAAGGAAGGAAAATGAGGAGAAGAAATGCAAGGAGGAGCAAGAGAAGGAAAAGGAGAAAAAGGAGAGGAAAGGAGAAAAGGAGAGAAAGAAGAAGGAGGAAAAAATGTACAATGAAAAAGTGTACAACGAGAAGTCGGAGAAGCAGGAAAAGACGAAGAAAGAGAATGAGAAAAAGGAAGAGAAAAGAAGGAAAAAAAGATGAAGGAGGAGAAGGAGCAGGAGTAGGATGAGGATAAGAAGACGGAGAGGTAGAGGGTGAAGGAGAAAGATAAGGAGGAATAGAAGGAAAAGAAGAAGAAGAATGAAAAACCAAAAAAGGAGGGGGAGGAGGAAAGGGAGATGGAGGAGAAAGCGGAAAAAGAGGAGGCGAGTAGGAGGGGAAGGAAAAGGAGAAGGACAGGGAAATGGACGAAAAGAATGAGAACGATGAGGAAAAGAAGAAGGAAAATGGAAAGAAAAAGGCTGAGATAAAGGAGAACGAGCAGAAGATGGAGGGGGAAAAGAAGGTGAAGGGAACGGAGTAGATGAATGAGGTAAAAAAGAAGGAGTAGGAGGAGAAGAAAAAGGGGGAGAAGTAGAAGGAGGAGCAGGATAAAGGATAGATGGCGAGAAAGAAGGAAGAGGAGAAGCTGATGGAGAAGGAGGAAAAAAAGAAGGAGCAGAGGGAAAAAAAAGAGAAGAAGAACGAGAGGGACAAGAAGAAAGAGCAGGAGATGGAGAAGGAGAGGAGAAGGAAAAAGAGAATGAGGAAATAAAGCGGGAGGAGGAAAAAGAGAAGAGGAAGAAGTAGAAGACGGAGAGGAGAAGGGAAGAAGGAAAAGGAGAAGACAAAGGTAGAAGAGATGAAGGGGGAGTATGAAAGGGAGAAGGAGGAACAGAAGGAGGAGGAAGATGAGAAGAATCAGAAAGGGGGGAAGGGGGAGAAAGGGCAGGAAAAGGAGAAGACGAAGCGGGAGGAGGCGGAGAAGTAGAAAGAGATGGAAAATACGAGAGAGAAAAGGAAGGGGGAGGGCAACAGGCAGGCGGTGGAGAGAGAGTAATCGGAGGAGAAGAAGAGGCGGAAGTAGTAGAAGAAGGAGATGAAGGAGTAGAAGATGAGAGCGAAGAAAGGAGAGGGAAAGAAGGAAAAAAAGGAAAAGAAAAAAAGGAGGAGAAGAAACGGGCTGAAGAAAGTGAGAGGTGAGGGAAGAAGAGAAAGGGTTATAGGGAGAAGGAGAAGGAGATGGATACGAAGGAGGAGATGGCGAAAGTGGAGGAAAAGAAGAAGCGGTCGAGGAAGGGAAGGGAGTCGGAAAAGAAGAAGGAGAAATAGAAGTATGATGAAAAGAGGAAGCAATAGGAGGAGGAAAAGCGAATGGGGAATGCAAAGGAGAAGAGAAAGAAGGAGGATGAAAGAAGTGAAGAAAAAGGAAGGAGAAGAAGGAAAAGCAGAGGGACGGGTGAGAGACGGAGAAGCGAAGGAGATAGAGAAGGATAAGGGGAAGGGGAAGAAAAAGGGCAGAAAGGACTGGAAGTAGAAGGAGAATCAGAAGGTAGACGGGCAGAAAAAGAAGAAGAAAAAGGAGCAGGAAAGGAGAAGAAAGAAGAAGAGAAAAGATGCAAAAAAAAAGAAGGAGGAGGAGGAGAAGGAGAGAGAGAAAAAAAGGGGGACGAAAAGGAAAAGAAGAAGCAGATGGAGAAGGAGTAAGAAAAACAAAAAGGGAAAGGAAAATGAAAAGGAAGAGCAGAAGAAGAAGCAAACAGAAGAGGAGATCGAGGGGGAGAGTGGAAGGGAACTAAAGATAAGC
>OZ018309.1:16593418-16847261 GCA_963969455.1 Arge pagana | reverse complement strand
AAGAAGGAGCACGTAAGGAAAGAGGAGGAGCAGGAAGAAAAGAGAAAAGAGTATGGGCAAGGAGGAGGTGGAAGAAGGAAAAGTATGAAAAGGGGGAGGAAAAAAAAGGAAAGGAGGAGAAGGAGGAGGAGTTGGGGGAAGAGGTGGAGGAAGAGGACGAGGGCAGGAGGAGGGGGAGGAGAGGAAGGCGGAGGAGAAGGAGAAGGGGAGGGGGCGGGAGAGAGTGGGGAAGGGGGACGGGGAGGGGGTGGGGAGGGGGAGGGGGGAAGAGGAACCGCAGATGAAAAAGAAGAAGAAGACGAAGAAGACGAAGAAGTAGAAGACGAAGAGAGGGAGGAGCAGAAAGAGGAGAAGGAACTAGGAGATGCACTTGTGATGGCGGTAGTCGATGGTGTTCTTTCGAGTGTTTGTGCTGAGCTGACGTCATGCAGCACGGAAAGACGCTGGGCAGTCCGTTTCTTGCGTCGATTTCACACGATTGTTTCATACAGTTGTCCGATTTACTTGGCGTCTTCCCCGTTCGTGTGTCGTGTCAACCGCGGCTCCCCGCCTACCGGAAGCTCTCCGCAATTACATACCTCAGTTTGTCCGTGTGCGCGATCAGGATCACATGTCCATATGGACGGAGTGAGCGCATTAATGCCACTCCGGCCTGCATACCTGGCTACGTATAGACATATATCTACGGTGAACGGATGAGTCTTCGATGAGAAAATCCGTTTCGCGTTCGCCAAAATAATTGGAATATCCAAGAGGCATTTTTGATGGCGGCAATTAGAGACGGCAAATGCAAAGGTTTGTAATTCGGAGTGAAGTTTCACACGAGCGTATTTCTCAGTAACATATCTTTATAATAATTCAACGGTGAAACGAAGATAGATGCATAACGAGAGTCTCCTCGCTACTTCGAGACGCGAATAGATATTCACAAGGACAGAGACAACAACTATTAATTTTTAGACGAATAGCTGGCAGAAGACTCATCTCATTTGTTCATTCATACGAGACCGGCAACTCGTTAGTGAAACCGTAAGTATGGAAGTTGCCGAATGCGGAAAATTGCGAGTCTCGGGTTAAATCGATTCGATCGAAGTTGGGTCGGGTCAGGTTGTTACATCTCCTCTTAGCTGTGGATATTTCGTTCTTCTATTTCCGGTCAATCGACTTCTTATTTCACATTTCAATTCCCCGTCGTTCAACCGACCAAAACGATTCCATTAAATGGGCGCGTGTGATAAATCAATCTACAGCTATTACTGTATTCGCGTGGGCTAACAGAGTTGAAACACAAAGTTGATCGGCAAACCGTGCACGCAAATCTTTTCATTACCGGCAATTGGAGAGAGTTTATATCACGAGAACAAATCACCTACGCGATGGTGCGAAATTCACGCTGAATCTCGATATACGTATCCGATTTGTACTAATAACAGGTTTATCGAGATTGGACTCGTCCTTTGACCCGGTTTTGATGTCGCTTCGCGAGGATAGTGCCGCATTTTGGTGCAAGCGTATCGAATGTTCATACCTTTTCGTTAAACTGACCAAGCCTTAATCCTTTAACTTTTGGAAGCCTAGTTTACGACGACCGGAATGGTAAATGTGCCAAACGCGTAGCTCAATATCAAGAGGCGCGTCGGACTACATCGCACCGTACAGACAGTCCTGACATCAATCTCAACTCGTACAGCCCCACAAAATCGGAAACCTCATTCCATGGATGGGCTGTGTCACATGCTTTGACCCATGCAGTTTTTTGCTAACGATTGATTTTTCGAAACTTCATCGTAGTTACACGAGGAAAGAACAGTCGAGATCTCGTTTGCCTCCAATAATAAGAGTCTACTTAAATGCACGACTGCTGTTAATTTTCATAACAAGACGAAATGCTCTGTAATACAGGTTGATTCTGGTTAAGCGGGTGATATTAAGTGGTTGTATTTCTCTCGAAAATATAAGACTGAATTTCTTTTACCAAAACTTCGAGGGTCTAATAGTTCCGGAGCTAAAGAAATTCTTAGTTGACCAATCACAGTGCTTATGAGTGACCAAAGCACGGCCGGTGGGAGAGTATAAGCTGAACGGTACCTGCGACAAAGCGGAGGACCTAAAGCACGAGAATCACGAAACCGAGGTCCTGGACTACGCGAACTACGGAGCCGAGGACCTGGACTACAAGAAGTACGGATTCGAGAACCTGGACCACGAGAATTACGATGACGAGGACCTGGACCACGAGAATCACGATGCCGCGGATCAGGACGATGGGAACTACGAATCTGAGAACCTGGACCACGAGAACTAGGGAGCCAAGGACCTGGACCAGGAGACTACGGAGCCAAGGACCTGGACCACGAGAATTACGACGCCGAGTACCTGGACGACGAAAATTACGATGCCGAGGATCAGGACGACGGAAACTACGAATCTGAGGATCTAGACCACGAGAATTACGAATCCGAGGACCTGGACCACGAGATTCAGACGAATGTTTCATGGGCAGTGAAACTCAGCAGCAGTTTGGTAACTTACTAGATATTACTAGTAACTTATTAGTAAATTCCTAGATATTGCTAGATATTACTAGTAATATCTACCAAACGGTTGCTGATTTTCACTGCCCATAAAATGGCCCCCCTACGATGAGGACGACGAGAACAGAGGCGTATGTTGTGCGTAGACATTTCCAAGAGACGACGTCGTCATGCTCACGATGAGAATCGATCTGCTGCGGGCGACGTGCAACTTACACTCTCGCACCGGCCCTGCTTTGGTCACTCACACACCCTGTGATTGGGAAACTAAGATCTTCTTTAGATCCGGAACTAGTAGTTCCGGTCCACTCAATATCATTCGCTCAACCTAAATCACCCTGTATAATCGAATCATTTCCACGATGTTCTTAGCATATCACCGAATGATACGCATTTACAGCATGAGCGTAGTAGTAAGTCCGACAAACAGTTGCATACACAGTACTTTCGATTCAAGTTTGCCGAAATGTTTTCACGATTCTATCATATCTCAGACAAGTTTTTCGCAAGACGGTTTCACATGCTGTAAATTTGTACATTGTAATGCAAGTATCGGTTGGAAATTTGAAATACCGTGGCTTAAAATTTACCAACTATCCTATTGACGATTTCCTAAAATTACAACAAGTTTGTTCTTGATGAACGATGGAAATAGTTTGTTTTTTTTAGTATTTCGTTTATAGATTCAATATATAAATATGGCATAATGCTTCTGCTAGAAAAGGGACTTCTTTAACGGGTCTTCATCGTGAAACTCAAGTGGTGCACGGAGTAGCGTACAACGTAAAGCTGTTGCTCTCTATACACCTTCACGTTCCACTCTAATAACTATATGCCCACTCGTGGACGTGATATTAGGCACGTAGTCGAGTATTATATTCACATATCGTGTTGGAGTAACTGCGAGAGAAATGTCGATCGACTGTCTCTAAATAAGTTCAAGATCTTGCTTCGATCGAATTCCTCTCGATCTCGTCGGAGACAAAGACTCTGTGTTCCGAAGCGCATCGGCCAACGACCTTAGAAAAAACAAACGGTCGAAGGTCAAAACCCGAAACTAGACTCTCTCCCAGATTGTAGACGACCTCATCGTCTTACGTAGAGCACGTTTCATCCGATTTTTAGTTATCCGTAGAATAATCTTCCATTATTCTTCTACGAATTCCGAACATCAAGAAACGCGGCTCGAGGTTTTCCAGGTAGAAGTTGCTAATTGGAGAATTGCGTTCGGTCTTGAGATCACCACTAACGAACGCCAGCTTTCTCTCGCATTCGACGGTTCGAGGAAACATCACGTGAAATCGTCGGGACAAAAAACGTATTCGCAAATCATGCGAATTTCATCAAAACTTATGCTCGTCTACCCAACATCGAATTGAACAAACTACCCAAAACTATCGCCGTAGAAATCTTCTCGAATCTCTGCGTAGCTACTATCATGCTGACAGAAACACCACCGATATCATCAGCATTATGAACACCAGATTCATGTCGATATTAGCAATAGGATTGGTCGTTGCTGTCCGACATTTCAATTTGACTTTTCCGAACAACCTATTACAACACACCATCTATAATTATTGCCTTGTTGGGAACGTTCTAACTAAGCTGGGAAAATATCGGAAGACTAGAAATTTCGAAGGGTTAAATATTTTAATGCCTCGTATCAGATATCTCGAACTGCTTTCGACAGTCGGAACAAGTTAATTGATATTCGATGTTGGACGAACATTTTCAGAATTTTTTGATAATTCAGTAGCTTGAGTGATTCTCCGAAAAACGATGGGATTTTTTTTCCGTCCAGTTGTTGATTTCAGTATGATAAGTAATATTCCGTCGGCGGAGGCTCATATTTCCCGTTGATTCCGTAAGTTATAAGGTCTTAAAGTTCCCGGAAATACATGATCAAACCGGGCATTTTCGAATATTTCGCATGCGCGCGCGCGCACAATACCACCCACACGTCACCACACCACAACACACTACACAACTACTATTTTCGGTTTCTTTTAGTACTTCGGAACATAACATAAATACAAGTAGTATTGGGGAAGGGCAGTTATGATCATAGAAATCAAAACAAATGTCGATATTCGATATTATATACATTGTTACCTTATTCATAATACACTACCTTTAAAGAAGCCCGTAGTTGTTCCGCGAAAACAAACACAATCAGGTAACGTATACCTGAGTACGCCAGCGTGAGTGTGGTGTGATGTGGTGTGGTATAATGTGATGTGGTGTGGTATAATGTGATGTGGTGTGGTATAATGTGATGTGGTGTGGTGTGGTATAATGTGATGTGGTGTGGTGGGGTGGGATGGAGTGAGGTGTGGTTGCAGTGTGGTGTGGTGTGGCGTGGTGTAGTGTGTGGTCTAGTGTGTTTAGGCATGTGCGTGCGTGTGTGTGTGTGTGTCTGTGTGGATGCGTGTGCGCGCCCCCTCTTTCACCCCTAACGTAAGCATCGAAATATCCGAAATGCTCAGTTTTATCATTTATTTCTTGGAACTTCAAAACCACATGACTCGTGGAATTAATGGGAAATATCTGCCTACCCCGACGGAATATCACTCATTCTGATGGAATTAACAACTTCATGAAGAAAACAAAATTCTTCATCGTTTTTCGAAAAAGTACTCAAATTACATGATTACCAATTTTTCATTCGTAATCTCTTTTCTCTGTATCGTGCCATCTCCATAGATAGGTATTCTCTCTTTGTCATAAAAAGCTCCGTGAATTGCGTCACACTCACGCAGCCATATGAATCGACGTTCAACAACACGTTGCGTTCCGGTCAAACTTGACGATCTCTGGTACCAGTAAAAATTGAAAATCAAAGGAACCGACCTGGTACTAAATTTCAACTGAAATGCTATGCAGGCTTCGCAGATGGATTACAACTATGAAAATCAGTCGGAGTGATCATTGATCTATGATGTATCAGTCTAAGAACAAAAAACTGATTGAGCAGATTCTCAACTGCGATGATCTATACTAAATGAAAATTACTCTGCTATTACTATTTCGCCTAGTTGGAACTGGAAGTTTTACAAGTTTGTTCGGTTTTTCAGTTTCACGATTCACGTGTGCATGACACATGATTTCAAAATAGCTAGATATCTCACTAAAAATAGAACGGCGTAAAAATGTTCTTAGGGAGAGTACGTATCAAATCTATATTGGTGGCCCCAACGAATAACGAGCTATCTAGGAGTAAATGCAACAACACATTTTTCCCGCAAATAAAAGCAGCAATAACTTTTTACCTCGAATCAAAGTACCAAACTCAATTCTATCGCGAATACTAACACCACAAACTTGTGTACTTTGTTTTATCTAATAAATATTTTAGGACTGAAAGACAATTTTCAATTGGAATACACTTCGCCAACTATACGCGTCTACTGAGTCATTCCACGTCGGACCAGCCAGCTTTCTGACACAAGGTCTCTGATTTTCAAATCAATTTTTTTACACGTTCTTTGCAACAAATGGACACAGCAAACAATTTTCATTTTATCTTTATCGCCCCTAGTTTAGAAGTTACACAGGGTTTTAAAATCATAAAAAACTGCCAAAAATCGAAAACACGCTCTCTTTAAACTGTCCATATCTCCGGTTCTATCAATCTTACAGACTCCTACCAGACGGCATTTTGTAGCGCTTGAATAAAAGTTTCTGGACATATTTATTGCATTTTATGGCCATGAACGATTCTATGTGTTATAAACAATTACATTATTCAAACGTAGTTTTCGAGGCTTTTGCACGATCTGAAAATTTAAAAAAAAAATACCAGCGTATTCCTTGGTCAATTTCCTACAGGAAACCTCAACTCTTAGAATGGGACATGCATGGGCATTGTGTCAAAACAGCGATTGATTCATCGGCGACGCCAGAGGCGGCCGCGACGCGCACGGTTTGGCGCAGTTCAGGTTGATTTAAACTCAGATTATGAAAGGTAACCAATTTATTGCTTATGTATCTATGATTGACTCATGGTTCTACGTGCTTAGATAGACTTCACGAATGTTAATTACTGTAGTACCAAATTTCTTTCAGGTTCTGAAAAGTTGGCCGCATAGGAATCCCAACGGTTTTCCTGAAAGTACATCCTAGTACCCATTTAGGCGTCATCCATTGTCCTGATATTCACGTATGGCCTCTAAGAAAGGGTCCTACCCAACCCTTGGAATTCCCATCCATGGTTTCTTTACAATTATACATTGCTATCGATGTACAATTCAAGTCAGTATCGTTCTGAAGTGTGTTCGATTAACATCTGGTCTCTGATTATCAAGTTTTGTATTGCAAATTTTCGTAGTGTTGCACGAAGACTGTTGGTTATAAAAAGCAAAATTTCGTAGTGTTTTGCTTCATTATGGCACCGACATGCCACGACTACTGTTGTAACCCGTTCAAGTTGGCCAAGCACGCTAAAAAAACCGCTACGCAGTTTAAGAAGGGTACTTCTGTCGATGCTACGAAAATTGAAACCGGAAAATATCTCTTCAAGGGCGAACTTGAAAATTTGTGACAGCTGCCGGAAAAAACTGTCCACAATGCCGGACATCGGTGAAACCAGTGACAGTTCATCGATTAGTGATCCACATCCCAGCACAAGTGCGATGCGGGTGCCGAACTGTGATGAGGACGCAACGTCGGTGGAGAATATCGTTGATATTTAAACATTGAACGAGACATTACTCGGATTGGGAGAATCACCAATCAATAAACGGAAATTGCCGCAGAAGAGATATTCTCAAGAGAAATATCAAAAGCTACAGAAGACACTGGCTTCAAAGGTATTTCACGTGGAAGAAGAGACTGAAGAAGAGATGGAGTTAGCAGAATCCTCAAGAATAGAAAAATTGAAGGAAGCGTTTGCTGCTACAAATGAACGGAATAAGAAGATTCATATTTTGACGATATTTGCCGACTGGTCATTTGGAAAAATTCGGCAAAATTTCCATGCTACCAAACACAGGATTACCGTTGTCAAGAAGACAACGGCACAATTCGGGATTTTGTCCACTCCTAATGGCAGATCCGGTAAGAAGCTGAACCAAGCTACTGAAAATTGCATTGTGGATTTTTCTACTTCCGATCATATAAGTGTCGTCATGGCGGGCAAGAAAAATTACGTTACGGTGAAGGAGAATGGCGAAAAAAGTGAAAAACAGAAGCGGTTAATACTCAGCAACTTGAAGGAAACGTACCGAGGCACTGTGTACTCCCTGGAGCTACCGGGACTCATTCAGTTTGCGTCTCTGCAATTCACGAGGATCGCATATTGTTGTTGGATGAAGCGGCACACCTCACAGCCAACACATCTCAGCCAGTCAATAATTATAAAGATTGTTTGGCCCGAATGCTATATAATCCACCGTCAACAGATTGCCATTTGAAGGAATGTTCAAATTGCCCAGGAACGGAAGGGTTGATACATCAGCTGGAAGAGGTATATGAAGCCGAATTAATAGACACCGTGATCGACAAACAATGGACATCGGTGGACCGAACCAACTTGGAAACTATTCAATCAACAGTCGAAAATGTTTTGGTAAAACTGATAACAAAACTTGAAGCAGTTGTGACGCATGCATTCATCGCTCAACAACAGTCAGCTTATTTTGCCGACAAGAAGGAGCAGTTGCGACTAGGAGAGTGTTTGGTGCTGGGCGACTTCGCGGAAAATTACGCTTTTGTAATCCAAGACGCTATTCAGAGTGCGCATTGGAACAATTACCAGGTCACTTAACATCCTTTCGTTGGTTATTACAAAGAAGATGGCACAATAAAACATAAAAATTATATTGCGATCTCCGAAAGTTTAAAACACGATACCGTCGCTGTTCACCTATTTCAAAGCAATGTTATGGCCACAGGGGTTGCAACCCCTATTTTTTGTACTGAAAAAACCACATTTTTCGAAGTTATTTTCGTTGTAGTGATTCGAATATTGACTTGAAAATTGAAAAATAAATATTCTGGGCGGTGAAATGAAGTGAATTAGTTGACGTATTCAAGGATTTTGCGTTAAGCACCCCCAAACACGGTTACTACCCCTTCAGACATTGGTCATCTGCAATAATGAAGAAAATGTTTTTCTCAAGAGAAATACGAATAAGATATGTTTTGAGAGACACGTATTTTGTTATATGTGCTCTTAAGCACGTTTAGGGCGTGAAATCTACTCTCAAAGTTCACTCTTAAAAAGTCTTTTTCCGATATATCTCTGCTTCTAATTGGTATTCCGCGGCTATGATATTGCTATGATACGATGCGGCTGGTGTAAGAAATCATTATGTTTCAAACATTTCTATGAAGATTACCATTATTGTCATGAATTTATAGAATAATACACTTTAAATTGAGAATTTGAAAAATATTCATCCGCTATAGAATTAGTTCTAGTTTTTTGTATTGAAGTTTTCTGGGTCAATACATATGCAGCTGAACCTGATTACCATGATTGTTGAAATAAAAAATCAAAAATGAGACCTGTGAGCACTTTACTTTGAAAAAACCAAATTGATTTCGAATATTTTGAGTATTTTTATATGTACATAATATAAACACGATTTTCCGAAGTTGATAACTTCTTGATTACCACGAACAGCATTCTGTACAATGATTTGTTGGTACTTCAACAGGATCAGGAAAATGATGCTGTATTGTATCTTCAACTATTTTTGCTGCGTGATCTTTGTACTGTTCTTGAAAATGTAATGTCTCTCCAATAATCATATCTACGTCATTGAAATCATTTGTGGCACTTATCAGTATATCTTTAATCGATTCTGCTAACTCCATTTCTCTATGATTGGCCGTTCCATCTTGTATTTGAATATTTTGAAAAAACGCGGATAATAAATGTACAACAGTCAAAGGATTGATTCTCATTGTTGAGTCCGGATGGAGGAACAAACCTACTCAATGCTTTTAAAAGACTACACTTATTCCCGAGCATGGAGTTTCACGACATATATACCCGACCGATGAGTTACGAAACGAATAATCGGTGATAAACAGTATCGTAAAAAATTATCGGACGAAAAGACGAATTGATGGATTAAAAAGTCACTCGCGAATTATAGTTTATCTTGACCAAGGTGATCCATTTTATGATGAAATTATTGCCCCGTGAGAAATGACTTTGAACATAAGATATTCGATATCTCAATTCATATCGTATTCGTATTTCTCTTGAGAAAAACATTTTCTTCATTATTGCAGATGACCAATGTCTGAAGGGGTAGTAACCGTGTTTGGGGGTGGTTAACGCGAAATCCTCGAACACGTCAACTTATTTACTTCATTTCACCGCTCAGAATATTTATTTTTCAATTTTCAAGTCAATATTCGAATCAGTACAACAAAAATATCTTCGAAAAATGTGGTTTTTCCGGTATAAAAAATAGGGGTTGCAACCCTCGTGGGCATAACAATGTCTAGTAGCTTCGCGTCGCCGCAAAGAGCATTTTCCACTTGGTTCCGTCGCGGAATACCAATTAGAAGCAGAGATATTTCGAAAAAAGACTTTTTAAGAGTGAACTTTGAGGGTAGATTTCACCCCCTAAACGGGCTTAAGAGCACATATAACAAAATACGTGTCTCTCAAAACATATCTTATTCGTATTTCTCTTGAGAAAAACATTTTTTTCATTATTGCAGATGACCAATGTCTGAAGGGGTAGTAACCGTGTTTGGAGGTGGTTAACGCGAAATCCTCGAACACGTCAACTTATTTACTTCATTTCACCGCTCAGAATATTTATTTTTCAATTTTCAAGTCAATATTCGAATCAGTACAACGAAAATATCTTCGAAAAATGTGGGTTTTCCGGTATAAAAAATAGGGGTTGCAACCCTCGTGGGCATAACAATATCTAGTAGCTTCGCGTCGCCGCAAAGAGCATTTTCCACTTGGTTCCGTCGCGGAATACCAATTAGAAGCAGAGATATTTCGAAAAAAGACTTCTTAAGAGTGAACTTTGAGGGTAGATTTCACCCCTAAACGGGCTTAAGAGCACGTATAAAAAAATACGTGTCTCTTATTTTTCGATGTTCTACAACATATATCAAGATCATCGAAATCGGCGAGTTCGGGATCGAAAGGTTTCCTTGTAAGTAAACGTTAATTATAGTTTCAATCATAGTTACCATTTAATAATTATGTAATAGTTTTAGTTATATTACTGACTTGATATTACTTTGATATTTAATTAACAAGTATAAATTGAAACGTTATTACATATGTATAAATATTATATGCGCGGCACACTCTCTATAAATGCTCCTTACTCTAGCTCCGCGTCACGGCCCATGTCGATTAGCGCGGCGTGTGCGCCGTCGCTTATAAATCTATCGTTTTGACACAGTGGCCATGCATGTCCCATTCTAAAAGTTGAGGCATCCTATAGGAAATTGACCAAGGAATATACTGGTATTTTTTTCAAAATTTTCGGAGCGTGCGAAATCCTCGAAAACTACGTTTGAACAATGTAATTGTTTATAACAAATAGAATTATTGATGACCACGAAATACAATAAAAATGTCCTGAAAGTACCATTCAAGAGCTACAAAATACCGTCTTCTAGAAGTTTCTAGGATAGATAGAACCGAAGATATGGGCAGTTGAAGGAGAGCGTGTTTTCGATTTTTGGCAGTTTTTTATGATTTTCAACCCCGTGTAACTTCTAAACTAGGGTCGATAAAAATAAAATGAAAATTGTTTACTACATTTATTTGTTGCAAAGAACGTGTAAGAAAATTGATTCCAGAATCAGAGACCTAGTGGTCAGAAATCACCCGTTTTTGTCCGGTCTGATGTGGATTGACTCACATATTATTGTATCAAAATACATCTTAACTTATACTTACAACAAAATAATGTAATTTTCTTTCTAACCGTCATATAAATTCGATATTACTTCGTATACGTAGGTACAGTAAATCGACGCAACGTTTATCCGAAACATTTCAGTTCCGCGGATTTCATGTACCTGCCTACCGCTCCACATTTTTTCCAGACACCGGGATAGAATACTTCGACTTGAGAAGTTCTTTCCTCCAAACATGCGGCTATTAGGCCGCACAACAATTCTCAACGTCACAGCCGTCCCTCTATCTATATTTATTCAAGGAGCTTCTAGATTAGCGTGCGAAATGTGCGTCCCGCAGAGCATCTAGCGAAACCCCAAAACGAAGCACCGAATATACGAATACATGGCGGTGGTATTTATTATTAGAACAATTGTTCTAGGTAAACAAGATCGCTGCTCTCACTTTTTATAGCGTACTGAAAAAGTAGTAATATTTAGCATTTTTCGCCAACGACTGACAACTACGTCTCTAAGAGATTCAGCATCGCACGAACCGTACTCTCTACAAATATCTTCGAATCCTGATCGATTGTTAACAATCTCGTCGGCGTGGGTGTGTTTTATTTGGTGGTTGAGTTAACCTTATTCGAAAATCTACGGTTACAGACCCGGTTTGTTCGATCAAATCGATCAAGCCATCTAAAAATATTTAACAAAAAAGATAAAAATATGACCTCAATTTCGCTCTCTTCAATTAGTATAAATATTCTTCGTGGTTTGGCAAAAATACTGTTCAATTTCAATATCAAAAGAATAATAGTTGCGCATAATTCGAAAAACTGGATTCATGTGAAGTTTAGATGCATGATAAAGTGTGATAAGTAATATATTTATGATGCCGGTGAGCAGTGAGGTTGGTAAGAGGAACGCAACCTTCTGTCAAGCTGGGAACGAAAAGTCGCGAACGAACCTCGCTTGTTTTCTGTGACAAAGGAAATAATGCAATTATAAATTTTCTTTAGCATATCAATTAAGTGTACTGTGAAAATAATACGCAAATAATTAGCTTGGAAATATTTATATTTTCCTTTGATAATGAGTTGTGAGCATCGCGAGTATCTCTTTGTCGAAAAATTACATCAAAAATCATCCGAAATATCCGAACCTTCAATTTCCAAAAACTATACGACTGGACTTTTCGAAGTTTGATGCAAACGTGGCTTTATCGCAATGAATGCTTGCGGCACAAGGCACGTGAATTGAATGTAAACTCTTCTCTGACATTGATGGAACAATTGAGGGGATTGGAGAAGTAACGGTATAACTCGCTTTATAACGCTTTAAGGATTACTTCGGAATATGAATCAGTAACTTCCGATACATTATATGTATATCTTGACGGTATAGCGAAAAATCTATATCAAAGCTGTAAAATTGAGATCTGCAGTAAAACGGCATAACTTTTATTAAAACAGAAATAAAATGAAACAAGTGATATTACCGATAAAGTTTGTTACAACTGATGCGCAATTATGGTCTACCAGTATATTTGAAAAGGTTACCTCCAAAACTTCTAAATACTCGACCAATCATCAAAACGATGACGAAGCTAGAAAACAGGCTCAGCAATTAATGAAAAAGGTCGAAAAAATCAGACAAAACTGGTAAACAAGCTGATAAAAGACTCAAGAACTTCGAAAAAGTGTTAAAAGATGGGAAAAAATCAAAATCGACAAAAAAACGTAGCAGAAATGAGAAGAAAATGAAAAAAAGAACAACAAAAATCTAGTAAACGGAAACATATAAGTACTTATGAATAGTATCATATCATTCTTGTACGAGCAAGTAATAATTTTGTCGACTAGAATTTTTTACCACGTAAAATCAACTCCTTCTTTGGTAAAACGGTTTAACTCGAAATGTTCATTTTTCAATAAGTATGAGGTTTTTCAACTGATTTCACCCAAACCAAATTTATTTCACGTGTAATTGATTCCTTGATAATCCTCCCAAATGTTTTTCACGTTTTCTCAAAATCACATTTTTCGCGTTATACTTACCTACCATTATTTCGCCCGTCCCCTCAATTGTTCTCAAAATCTCCGGTGCATCGTTAACGATATTTCTAACTTATTACAAAACGCGTCTAATCGCCGAAATACTTCGTATAACTCCAAAAAACTTATTTGTTTGAAATTACTATGTCTTTATAAGGAAACCGCTCCAACCCAAATTCTCGGATTTTAATTATCTTGGTATATGTTATCGGGCATCCAAAAATAAGTGATAGGTGTTGTCCCATATGTGTTCAAAGTTCACTTGTAGAAAGTCTTTTTTCGATATATCTCTGCTTCTAAATGACATTTCGCGACGCAACTACTTATAAAATGCTCTTTGCGGTGATCCAACGTTACAATGGGAATGGTTATGGACATGGGGGTTGTAACCTCTATTTGTTATACTAGAAAAACCACATCTTTCGAAAATATTTTCTCTGTAAAGATTTTAGCTTCAACTTAAAAAATGAACATTTTCGTGGGCAAAATAAAATTCTTAAAATCATCTTTAGGTAACTCTAACTACCAAAAAATAAGATTATACACGCGAAACGATGCGAATGTTCTCTTTCGAATTGATATAAAATGGGCAAGATGTATTTTATTTTTAATATATCATAAAAATACTTGAACAGATAGTTAGTAAATCTTTAATCTAGATGATCTACCAGACTGCTGTTTAATATTCTCAGTCAAAAAATGTATTCAAAATCATTATAAATACATCAATAGTCAATTCAGGGATCCGACTATTTTAGGAAGTTGTCAAAATTCAAAAATCATTTTTTATATTATGTAATACATTATAATACATTATGTTATATATCATGTGATACATAATGTAAAAAACGATTTTTCAAATCTGACAACTTCTTGAAATAGATGAATCGGATCTCTGAATTGACTATTCATATATTTATAGTGATTTTAAATACATTTTTTGACTGAAAATATTAAACAGCAGTATCGTAGATCATCACCATTGAAGATTTACCCACTAAGTGTTCAAGTATTTCTATGATATATCAAAATAAGACAAATCTTGCCCATTTTATATCATTTCGAAAGAAAACATTGTCATCGTTTCACGTAGATAATCGTATTTTTCGATAGTGGGAGTTACCTAAAGACGATTTTGCGCGAAATAATAATTATGTCGGTTCAAGTATTTAATTTTGTCCACGAAAATATTCATTTTTTCATTTTCCAAGTTGAAGCTAGAATTTGTACACAGAAAATATTGTAGAAATATGTGTTTTTTCGAATATAACGAATGGGGTTGCAACCCACATGGCCATAACAATGCCTAGCAACTTCGGACCACCGCAAAGAGCATTTTTCAAGTGGTTTCGTTGCGAAATATCAAATATAAGCAGAGATATATCGAAAAAAGACTATTCACGAATGAACTTTGAGGGAGGATTTCACCCCTTGAGCGTGATTTTCAGGACATATGGACAGATACGTATCTTTTTTCTTTTTTTTTGATACCCTACAACATTTATCAAGATCATTAAAATCGGAGAGTTCGAGTTGGAGAGGTTTCGTTGCAGCAGAGGTAGCGTGTACACGCATGACTGGAATGTCCACTTGTCCCGGACCATTTGTTATCAATCTTCAATTTCTACAAAGCTAAATAATAAAACATTTATAATTATAATCAGCTTGCACGGTGAATGTCGATTTTAATAAGTAAAATAAAATTAGTTTCGATATCCATTTTTTGAAGTCAACATCGTGTTATGTATACGTATTAAATTTTTACTGTCAAATTTAACATAAAAATTTGTGTTCACGACTTTGTCGACACAAAATTAGTGTTATCTCAATACACTCCGTGTGTAGTGATAAAGTAACACAGCTCTGTGTTAAAAGTAACACAAACCAATATCAGAGTAACATTCAAAAAGTCTTACTTTCGTATCAAATAACATTTGTGTATGTTGAAAAATGAACAATACTAATGATTGTGTTGAATTAATACACTAAAATGTTAAATATTCCACACAAAAATGTGTACACTTTACACAATGACGGTAATTTTTCACTGCGTGGTTCAAAACCAAGAAAAATAACACGTGTTTATAGCAAAAGAATATTCCCAACATATCTCACATCGTACATCGCAACATTTCGTCTATCATTACTGATCAGTCATTATTACAATGTGGTCTTTTTGGATTAACACTTGTCAAATTTCACTCGTTTAGTTTTTCGCTACGGAACTCTCGACTCGAGTTGTGCGAGTGTGAATTTCGAAATTTTTCATCAATACAAACACAAACGCTCACACAACAATAGTAGCAACGGCTTAAACACATCGCTGTGTCCTGAATCTGGTACATTCCATCCATTAAAGAATAGCTGGCACAGAAACGGGGCTCTTACGTAAGCTTCGGCGGAACGTATGACATAGGCGTGCTCGCGTGTAGGTGAGGAATTGATCATTAATGCGGTCGATTTATCAGTAATGATCAACGATTTTTTTTGTCTTGTATAATATTACTGCCCGTACATTCATTACCCCGTAATTAATATAATTGATACATCGCTTGTCATCGTTTCTCTGTTCAAAGGCATTTACTCGCGCTCGTCCTTCTACGCTTCGTTTAATGCAAGTTATTGATCGGCAATTAATCGTAATCTCAGTTATTACCTACTTCGCAAAATATCAAGGCAACAAAACATACAAATCACCGACATTTCTGCTGAACCGACGAATTTTCTAACGCGTTCGTTAATAACCGAACGAAATACGGTTATCGTCTAGCGATTCTATTATCAGAGCGAAATCGCTTCCAGCGACCTTTACCAATCGCCCGTTTCTAAAACGTCGCCGATCGTCTCCTCGATCCCGGTATAACCATTTCTGCATATTCAAACGCGCGATCGTACAAACATATGGATAAATTTCTTCAACTTTGCAGCTATCTACCATGCGCGCGCCTCGGTCGCAGAGCTCACGCACACCGCAACATTCTCTATGATAGGTTACGCAACGATACGTATAGTCGCAACCTTGAGCTATGCCATACACTTCGGCCGCTCGCTTCATCGAGCTACGAACCACACACAGTATGTATATTATATTACACATTTTCGCTTGTGCACATACGTATACGCGAAGCGACGTGAGACAAGCATACGCACGTGTTGCCAAAAATAGTTGCCATCGCCACAGTATATATGGGTCATTCCATGTCAATTCAACGACGTTGCGACAGTGACCCTCTTTGATTTTTTTGATTCTTTAATATGTTTTTATACGTCTAAAACGAAGTCTTCAGCTAAATCTTTAGCTCTCCATCTTCACCTATTTCGGAGTTATAATTATCCCAATAACTATATATAACTATAATTATCATAATCTCACCTTATAGGGGGTCATTATTTGGGTGGAGATGAAGAGCTAAATATTTAGCTGAAGATTTCTTTCTACACGTATTGAAACATGTTAAAAAATCGAAGAGGGTCACCGTCGCAACGTCGTTGAATTGACATGGCCATATGTATGTGAAGAGAGACTTCCGCTCATCGCATTTTTCTACTCGCGTTGTGTTCTTTTTTCTCTTTTGACAACATTTTTTCAACGGTTCCACTTTTTTACCCCGTAGACCCAAGGCTGAGATTCGGAAGATCGCAAACTTCACCATCGCGAGGGAACCGCCCAGACTATTCTATTCGCTTCGTTACATAAGTGAAACCTTCGTGGCGCAGGTATACGAACGAGCTGGCGTGCGAAATGGAAGCCGAAATTTTGTACTTCTTACCAATCGTTGATTTCACGATTTTTGTAAAACTAACGAGAACGGCTGTGTCCCCGCTTACCGATTTTATTGATAATCCTACAGATGCTGTCGATGCGATTTCTATGCTAATGACAACGCTGTACGACAAATCATGACGAATACATTTTATTTTATATCTTTGAAGTTCTCACCAATGATAAAATTTCTAAACGTTCACTCTCGACAACACTCTCGATAACACTCTCGATGATGAGGGAATCGACAGACTAAGCAACGTCGCGTCGCGACGCAAATTCAAAACACAAGTTGTTTTCAGAGAAAAAACCACGTTTTCTAGATGATAAAAGAAGATGCTTCGTACTTTTCTTCTTTTCTCGAAGGCCGAATATATTATACATTGTGGAAATTAAAAACTTGTCAAGCGGGAAAATGATCGAAATTCATTTTTTCTAGGCATCATCTAGAAAACGTGGTTTTTCTTTGAAAAATAATTTATCTTTTTAATTTGCATTTCTGTAGCTCTAGGATTGGAGAGTAGGAAAGAATTTTCTAATCAAATGTTAGACGAGGCGTTCGAGTAAGTAAGATTCTTTCGACGTCCCTAGTTTGACGAGTACAAAATATTGAAGCAATTAAAAATGAGGTTTTTCTCAGAGAAGCCACTCGAGCGACTCTGCATGTTGGTCGATCGCGTGCTCTGTACACGAACGCTTATTCATTGGAATAATCATACATTTACGTTGAGGTGAGAGCCTCTAATTTCAAACTATTCTTTTTTAAACTCTCGACTCGACGTAGTAATAATATCAACGATCAACAACAATATATTAATAAACTAACGGGGCAGGACCGGTTTTGCGAGGACTGTATTATACTACTTGTCGAATTTGTTCAACGATGCGTCATCTGGAACCTAATAACTCTGCCGCCTAGTTGCCTAGACTGAAGCCCGCGGTCTGAAGCGAGATGTCACACGTTTCGACGCTTATGATCTGCAAATCCATTGGATGAATCCTTTTTAAAACAATCGCTACCTTCAACAATTCTGCAAATACGTTGCATTGACGCAAATGAAATCATAAATGTCTTAACGACTAAATTGCAGTATCTGATCTTATCAAGTATCCTCGTACCTCAATCGATCTTAGTGCTTGATCCATTATTTTCGTCAAGGTAAAGGTATATTATAAAGAATTTACGATGTTTTGTTTTATGACTTCTGACCTGATACCGGAATGATTCCAAAACGTTTCGGAAAATTGAACAAAGTAATCGATATATCGAGTGCTCTAACGACTAATAGCACCAAAGAAACTCGGCACGAAAATTTATTCGCAAATAAAAGCAACGAAACATCTTTCCCCCGAATAAAAGCAACAAATTCAATCCTATCACGAATACTAACGCCAAGAAGAGCGTACCGGCCATGGGAGATCGCTCTCCAGATTTGGCTCCATGCGATTTTTTTTTCGGGTTATTTTAAATCCCTGGTTTATGTCGATCGACCACGGATCAAAGCTCACCTCAGGAACACCATTCCCGACGCCATTGCCAACATACCGATTGATATGCTGCGAAGAGTGTAGACGAACTTCAAAAATCGACTTAATCAGCGTATGCTTATTGGGGGTCGCCATTTAACTGATGTCATTTTCAACAATGTATGAAAAAAATTAGGATATTGTGGTCTCAGATAAAAAAAGAATTAAAACAATAACTGAAGTACTTTTGTTTTTATTGACCTTGCAATTAAGAAAGTTTCTCTGGCGCACCCTGTACAATGAAATGGCGTAAGTTTTGTTTGAGACATAACATAAATTGCATTTGCCTTGAATTAACTAATACATAATTTTTTCTTATTATGATACATACTTGAAATATGAACACAAAAGTTGTTTATCAATAAAAAAAGGTATATGGTGCTCTTATTCGTAGCGACTGTCAGTTTCGTGCTTTTATTCGTGTATAGTCGAGAATTCTATTATTCATTAGGGCAGTCGATAGCCTCTACATATCTTACACGGATTTCATCTCGAATAAGTTCACCCATTTTTTGAAACAAAACGATTCTAAGTAGGAACTGCTGAACCGCTTATTATCGCACAATAGTTCATTATTTCCACCAACGAGAGGTATTGATCATCCGATGCACGGAATAGAAAACAAAACGAGTTCTGTTCTCGCACACATTATGACGTACACGCATTTATAATGATAAATGTGATATGAAATCGTAACAATTGGATTTACCAGCGTCTTACCGAAGATACATATATCTTCTCATGTATTATATAAATGCTAGAAAATTAGTATTACACTATTCCTATTAGTATAAAGTATGTGTAGGAATACGAAAGTCGCAGATGGATTTTTATCGGAATTGGTACTACCATCGCAGTCCGTTTCTAGCCCTATGGTCTAGAAACAACAAATCAAGTTTCCACAGTTTAAGATAGCGAAATCCTTATCAGGTTGGTTAGAGCGAAACGAATATCAAAGCTACGAAGTTCTTTAATTTAGAGACATTCCGATTCTGTTCTGGAGCAAAGTTTCGTTTGAAGAGCGAATTTTCTGTTACGAGGGGAGTGTATTTTATTTTCTCGGAAAGTTTTCTACATTCCGATTTGACAAGTATGAAGATTGTGAAAAGTCTGAACGGCGAAATGTTTTCATGATTATGCTGTTTCCAGTTTATGGGCTTGAAAGAAATTCGCGGTAGAATCTACCCCTGGGGAACTTTGAGGAAATGGCAAGCAGCTTTCTGTATTTGTTGGGAAAGATGCAGGTAGTATATTAAGAAACTTAAGTAAAACAACCGCCGTAATTCCGAGCAATCTAAGGACCAAGTGTTGTGCTCAGCTTGGTCGTAAATTCTGGAATCGCTCATTGTTGATTCTCCGAACGACATTCCAAGCAGGAAAAATCGACGGGGAAGAATCATACGAAAGGGAAAATTGGTTTGCATCTGGGTTACCTATCGCTTGATAGTGACGAATCTTACGAACGTGGTATTCTTACATCGAACAAGAATTTTAAATATTACCAGACGACTTCTAGGTTCATCGAGTAGCGACAAAGCAAGCAAACACAATCAGACGAACGCAATCTTCGTAGTCGAATTGCACCGTAATAAATGTTTCAAGTTTCATGATCACTCATATGCTTCGAAACTACATAGTCAAATTTTAACTATGAAAAAGGAAATAGGTTTTTTAAAAAATGATCAGACGATTGCAACGAAGTGGACATTTAACTTTGGTGCATTCTTTCGACTCAGGGTCACGAATAAAATCTAATTTCCTTTCACAATTGCATAAGAGACTCGGACTGCAACATCTCAAAGGCAAATTGCCTTGCTCTTTGTATCGTTTGTTGTCAGCTAATCCGGAATGTTTAGTCAACACCGAAATATACGAACGGCCGCGAATAGAAGATTATCAATAAATTATCGACCGAAACGTTGCGAAAAAATACGCTCATAGAATTTGACGAGCTCTTTCGCGTTGCTGGATTCGTTAGGTTAAAATTGGGGCTATTCTACAATCGGGATCAAATTATCTGTCATATTTCACTTGATTTTTGTTTTCAACGATTATATACTAATACGAATGTTCGAAATTTACAACTTGGATATTTTTACATCGGTAGGATAAAATTGTATGGTAATGAGAATGAAGTAAATTATTCTCTTGCCTTCGGCAGCAGGCAACAATTCGCGAAAAATGTATTCTTACGATGAATCGCTACTTCGTGATCTTTGTATTACGTCACCAGCATTCAACGAAATTCTTTCGGATGAAATGAAAAGTGAATAGATGTCCGTACTCAATACACTTGAGCGGCGTTTGATTACAGACTCATCGCTTTTACCACCTAGAGATGCGGTCGCGTGCATCGTTAGAAGCAGCTACCGCTTGACATCTTACAGCATTGTTGATGCGTGATGATGATATCGTAATGGATATTCGAGAACGATTACGAGAATAACGCAACTGACGAAGTCAATAGGAAAAACAACCCTCCACTTCGAGCCGTTACTCTCGGAAACGAGAAGAAGCCGCGTTGTATAAAATTGTTTCAGGGTCGAAGTCGCGAAATGCGTTGGGACGGTAAAGTAACGAAAGGCTAAGCGATTGGGCAATGTAAATTACAACAGTAATAGCAGATAACAACTAGCATCGGTTACGAAAGAATTATAATTTGCATAGAGAGTTGCGTCATGCTACAGGAGGGGAGGAGGAATCAATCTAGCACGATGTAACGGCTCCTCGAATGTCTAATTACCATCGTGATGCATTTACGAAAAACGATCGTTTGTCAAGTATTATCATGCTAATGCAAAACTGGCCGAGGCAGATAGACATTACTTCAAGAATTCAGATTTTCCTTTTTCTCTCGATTTGGAGTGAATTCACATTTGGTCAAATTTTCATCAACTTTTGCTGTTAAATTCTATAGTACAATTACCGTAGTGTATACAGTAATCATGGGACATATTGACATAACGTTATCATTCGTCGGTAACATAGATACTTCGTAAGGTTCGTACTGGCATATCTTACCGTTGTGCACCATAACATTTCCGAGGATAAAATGGGATCAACCAGACGATATTAGCATTTTTTACTTAATGGATCCAGTCATTATATAATACATGAAAACATAAGGCTATAGCGGCATAAGAGGGTCAAAATTATACCCACCCCTGGATCTTTATTTGGAATTAACCATTCGCAAGTAAATAAATAAAAACCCCTTCAGCCAAATTTTTAGCTCTCCAGGTGCAACAAGGTGTCTCCTATCGTGAAAAATGCGTTGTTTCAGAAAAAAAAATTTGTTCCACCTTTTGCTTCTAAAAATCTCAAAAAATCCCCGCACGTATATTTTTGAGTAAGAAAACACCCAGATTTCTTCAGATTTCATAGATCAAAATTAAGCTCTGGAAAAATATCAGAACTTTTCAAAGACTGTTTAGGTTGTGCACGTAATTGTTGGCAAACTTCTAAATAACGATTAATTATGTATTTTTTCCCGTTCTTTTAAATGGCGGTGTCTAAATCGGCATTCTCGGACTAAAACATGCTAAAAATTTGAAAACCGGTTTCTAAACCATTTTTCCCATGTTTTTGGGACATAACCTCAAAGAAGATAGTTCCATAGGTGTCAGAACATTTAAAAATATTCTAGAATATTCTTTACAGAGGCAGTACTGTAATGCTATAGGCTCCCACATGCAAAATGCGCTACGGCATTCAATGGGCATACCAGAGCATAGGTATGACTGCAAACAGCGTGTGCATACCGGGTAATATAACACGATGACAGGGGCGTAGCTACCGCCGTATTTGCCGTATCAATTATACGGGGCCCCCGGGCCACGGGGGCCCCCAAAGTGTGTAAGGAAAAAGAATAAAAACTTTCTAATTTATTTTATTTTACAAATGACAAAATTCTATAAAGCAATTCCTTTTTTCCCGCCTTAAGCGTGCGTTCAAAAGTTGGCAACACTACATCGTTATGGCGGGCTGCGGGACTTCCCCGTTTTACTTACTTCATCTTCAACTCAGCGGGGAATCCCCGGGAATCCTTCATCGATATCGCGATGTACGTGTACGTTGTTGTACTTTGCATTGGATGTTAAACCACGGAGTGCAGTGCACTGTTTATTTACGCGCTTTATATAAATGTGCATTACATTGTAATTCAGTACAAACAATATTGTTCTTCTGGTTTAGCAGTATTAGTAACGATTTGTAAAAGAAATGACTGAAAGAAAAAGAGATTATCCCAGCGGCGCTGAGAATAGAAAAATTAAACAGAAAAGGGACGAGGTTATAAAAAAAGTGCCCAAAATTTCTTCATTTTTTCAGAGACAAGATACTGTGAGTGATTTAGATTGGAAAGGTAAGTACTACACTACTACCCAACCCATTTATTAGGGGCCCGTAGTGATAAACAAGGAAATCTTTTAATTTCGGTCTGTCCATCTGTCCGTCACAAAAAGTTGTCTCCCCCCTCGATTTTCACAATTATACTGTTTTTAGGGTTCCGTGCCTTGATTAAAAAAAACAAAATTCTAACTTATCTATAGGATCGATTTGTTTTGTTGTTTGTTTATCAGTCCGTATCGTATCGTTAATTGCGTGTTGAGAACTTCAGATGTGCAGACTCGCTTTCGGGTTCTCGTTTTGTATGGCCACTACACTACGCGCTGCGTTTAAATAGCACGCAGGTGTATAGTAATGCACGGACGGGCTGCAGGTGATTTTGTATCTACTAATAGGTACGAGCACAATCCGCGTAGAATCTGTGTGCGTCTGAACTGAACACTCTCTAACTGTGACCCTTAGTAACGTTATTTATTTATATATAACTCTTTTTAGTTTAGTATCAAAGCATTCGTATTTATTTTTTAACAATTACTCGTTTATTTTTAGATTCTTCTGAAGCATGTTCTTCGTCACATATCCATCCGGAAATAGAAGAAAGCCAAGCACATACTTTATCGGATGTCCATCCAGAAATCGAGGAACCCCAAGTCAACGATTCTGATATATCTGCAGATAATGCAGATTGTAATATAATTTCATCAGATAGAGGAAATTTTGGTGACAATTTAACTGAATGCGAACGAAAAATAATTTTTAAATTGGGTCCATTTAAACCACAAGGACCATTTCCAAAAGTTTCAGAAAATAACCGACCTTTTTCAGCTTATTATTATTCATATTTCAATCAGGCAGGCATAAAAATTATAAGACCATGGTTATGTTATTCTAACGTTTTAAACAAACCGTACTGTCACTTCTGTTGGTTATTAGCAGATCGTCAAAACAAATCGTACTCCTCTGCTTGGGTTAACGGTGTTTCGGTTAGAAGCAATTTCACACAAACTATTCTTGACCATGAAAAGTCACAGCAGCATATTAGTGCCTCACTCTCTTATAATAATTGGTTGCAAGGAAATACCATCGATACTCTATTGAAAAGTGAAATCGATAGTAAAATTACATTCTGGAGAGATGTACTGCATCGTATAATTAATGTTATAATTACTTTAGTATCTTGTAATCTACCTTTGAGGGGGCATGATTCTGATTCTGGCAATTTTATGGCAATTTCACGTCTGCTATCTAACTATGATGCAACTTTAAAAGAACTTTTTCTAAAACCGAAAGGTGAAATAAATTATTTAAGCCCTACGATTCAAAACGAAATTATTAGTTTGCTTGGTACTAACGTTAGGAACAGTATTATCTCAGAAATTAAAAAAGCTCCATTTCTGACAATAATTCTGGATACAACACAAGACTTGTCAAAAATTGACCAACTATCTGTAGTTTTTCGATATATCTCGGTTACAGAAAATGATGATAATGTGCCTAAAGAAATAAAAATCTGTGAGTCCTTTTTAGGATTCATAGCAGTAACCGATTGCAGTGCTGCAGGTCTGAAAACTGTCATTTTAAATTTGACTAAAGAATATGGAATTGATTTGACTAAATGTAGAGGATAGGGATACGATGGAGCAAATGTTATGTCGGGTGTGTATGGAGGATTACAAACCCTAATAAAAGAGCATGCTCCAAATGCCGATTATGTTCATTGTGCTGCGCACGCTTTAAACTTGGTTTTGAACGATGCTGCGAGACATGTTCGTGAAGTATCGACTTTTTTCGATAATTTAGAAAAAATATATACTTTTTTTGGCAATAGTATAAAACGCTGGGCTATGCTAAGTGACGATTCATCTGAAAAATATTTGATTACCCTTAAAAAGGTATGTCCTACCAGATGGTCTTCTAGGAACGACGCTTTATTAGCAGTAAAGAAAAATTTTTTACTAATCATGAAAACTTTGTACCAACTAAATTTAATTTCAAATAAAAAAGATGAACGTGAAGAATGTAAAAGTATAATTAATATTTTAGAGAGTTTTGATTTCTTAGTGCTCGTTACATTTTTTTCTTCACTATTTGAAATTATTAATCCTGTTTCTAAAGCTCTACAGCATGAAAATAATGACTTACAGAAATCTAGTATTTTATTAAGTAATCTTTTAAATAGACTGTGCCAATTAAGAAATCAGAATTCATTTAATAGTTTGCTAAATGAATCCAAAGATTTAGCAAAAAAGTGGGGGGTAACAACTGTTTTTAAAAACAGTAGGCGAAAGATAACGAAGCGTTTTTTTGATGAGTTATCACAAGATGAGAGAATTTCCGACCCGGAATCCTATTTCAAAGTCAATGTATACTATTGCTGTTTAGATATATTAATTTCTCAAACTAAAGAAAGATTTCAGAGCCTTTGCAACCTGAGTAGTATATTCGAAATATTACAACCGGAGAAACTCCTATCTTCTTCAAGCGAAGAGATATTAAACGCTTCCGGAAAACTGTCTGCTAAATACAGTAAAGACATCTCACTTAATCTTTGTGACCAATTAAAGGCTCTAAAAACATGCTTAAATTCTGAAATTAAAAAAATTTATTCCATTAAAGAACTCATTGAATTATTGCTAGTAAAATTCAATAGTCTTGCATCCAGTTTTCCCGAGGTAATCACAGCATGCTTTTTATTCTTGACCCTTCCAGTTACAACCGCAACGGCAGAAAGAAGTTTTTCAAAATTAAAACTAATAAAAAATTACTTAAGAACTTCGATGGGACAAGAACGGCTGTCAGACATCTCACTATTGTCCATAGAGGCAGAAACTTTAGAAAAACTAAAATCATCATCAGCCATAAATGATTTAATAAATCAGTTTGCCGATAAAAAGGCAAGGAGAGTGAATATTTAAAATTCGATTTTTATTTGTAAAATGGGTAAATTATGTGATAAATAAATATTACTTCTCACAATATTTTTTTTCTTTTGTGAAAAATCTTTACCTCCATATAAGGGCCTCCAAAAAAAATTTTATACGGGGCCCCGACAAGGCACGCAACGCCACTGCACGATGAGTTGTGCATATCAGTGCGCATGACTATTTCTTTGAACATATCGTCCCGTATGGTTACAACGTACTTATGCCATCATATGTACTCTACTTATAAAGCATCGCATTTTGCATGCGAGAGCCTTATATTGCTCTATAACGTTGAACCATGTACACGGACCAAGTAAGCTAATGAAAATAATACTTAATGTATGGTGGCGCCACAATTTGTATTACATGCTTATGACATGGCGTACTCACATTCCTTGTGTGAATGTATTTTATTTAGTGTAGTATATTTCGATGTGCTTTGTAATGAAATTGCATTGCATATAAACACGAGTGGATGAGACTCTTATTTTTATATAACCATACATCGATATTTAACGACTAAACTTTCGCTCGCTTTCATTGTTTTAGAACATATTATAGTATCTATCTTTCAAGATTATTAGTTACATCAATTACATAAATTAGCTACATTAATATAGTAGCTACATGTGAAAATTAATTAAAGGCTAGCGTAAAATAGAAAATGTGCTGCCATTTTTTGGCAGTTTACAGACTATGCGTGTGCTGCGGCGCGAGGGTGCGCGCATGTGTGTATATGTGTGGGTGCGGGGGGGGGGGGGGGGGGGGGGGGGGTACAAATCACAAATAACCAGGGAACTACATTTTTTCAATATTTTATGCAGATAGGTAGTTGAAGAAGTCACCATTTGCGTTTTTCATCTCGGATACAGCTCTGTATATACAGGATGTAAATTTAACGACGATCCAAACTTTGAGAATAGAGACAGGACGTAAATATAATAATTTTTGAGTCTGGTTTACGTGCCCGCAGGTGGCGTGCTTTGACGCTACAGAGCGTTTAATGTTTAATGCAGAAAATTTGTTTTTTTTGTTGTTGTTTTTTTCTGCTCAGCTCAATGTCTTACTGGTTCTAATGAGACAAGTCAACACCTTCGTGATAAATATGCACCTCATGTTTTAAAGACAGTCCGCGAACCAGCCTGCGTCTAGCATCTTCCGCCCGAGGCACATACGGAGGTAACCCATGACAGAAAACGCCCTGTAGCGTCAAAACACGCCATCAACGGGCACGTAAGCCTTATTAAAAAATTATTGTGTTGAGGTTCTCTACGTATCCTGAAAGTTCGGATCGTCGATACATTTACACCCTGTATACAGATGAATGTACAGGGTGATCCATCTTAATCTCTCCAGGGGATGATGGCGGAACCATTTCTGTATACAAGGAAAAGATTCAAACAAAAACTGGAAGCTCTAGAGGGGAAAACAACATTCTACAATTTTGGTTGACCTTTATCAATGGATTCAAGGTCAACTCGAGTCAATTTAATTTTTTTTTAATGCAAATCCATATGTTTGACGATGGAAATAAATTCTTCACGCAAAAACACGTTTTGTCTGAATTATTTTCATCCGAAACGAAAAATTTAGGGTGTTCCATCTTATTCTTTGCAAGCAATTATCGCAGAATCATTGCTAAGTAGAAGGAAAAAATTCGTGCTTTCGAAAACAGTAGTGGCCTTCGAAAGAAGAATTTTATTCTGCATCGAAGAGAGAGGAGAAACTTCAACTGAACAATTGTTTTGATCAGTCAATTTTCGTTTTAGATAAAAGTATTTTCAACCAAATTCATTTATTTTCTTTGGTTGAATTTGATACTCTTATGAGAAAATGGGCTCCAGTTAAAAAAAATAAGGTTGACCTTCTTTGCACATGAAACCATTGGCCAAGGTCAACTAAAACTGTGGAATATTGTTTCCCGTCTAGATCCTCTATTTTTCGTTAAAATCTTTTCCCTGCACCTAGAAAAGTTTCCGCAATAATCGCTAGAAAGATGAAGATGGATCACCTTATATACATATATCGGGCACTCAACGATCTCATCATCGACTCCTAACATTCAGTATTGATGCGCAGTTTCAAATATATACATATTATTCATGAATAATTCTGTAACATGCAGTTTCCCTGCACCCGAACCAGGTTGTATCAGGCTCTGTGAAGCTACCGCTAAAGTAATACTCAATTCTAAGAATTTTTGTTCATCAGAAGGAAATTTTTAGAATATTTTCGAATCTTTTCACACCCATGGAACTATATTCTTTGAGGTCATATCCCAAAAACATAGGAAAAATACTTGAGAAACCGTTTTTTTTCTTCAAATTTTGAGCATATTCCAGTCCGAAAATGTAATTCTGACACCGCCATTTGAGCGAACGGAAAAAATACTACTGTTTGGGAATGCAGTGATTTCCCCGTAACAGAGCCGCAAGGAGTTGGGTGCTTCGCTGATTAATGAGAAAATGGAGTCCGTTTTTAAATTTATTAAAAAACATATACATGTTATAATTTAAGAGCCCAAGATATGCGTGGGAGCGTCTATGTCCAGTTAATAGTGGAATTTGGGGGGTTATTTCTAGAAGCGGGTAGTGGAGGTGTATAAAACGATTCCGTTGACAGCGGAGGATGAGTGGTGTGTTGTGCTGGTGGAGGCTCCCAGTCGGTGTCTGAGAAGTCTGTTTGTGAAGCGACGGTTTGATGAACTGGTGACGTCTGCGTGGTGATAGAGGCGAAAGTCGGAGGTGTTTACCGAAAAGGAGAGATGATGGCTGGAGGAATGCTGCTGTACAGCGGTAATGCGTAGCGGCCTCGTCGGGTATCCCACGGAGACAAGGTGTGTCGAGCTTCGGCGGAGTCGATGGTCATCAGTACTAAGGTCGTAATGGAGATTGACTTGAACGGCAATCGGGTTTCGACCAGGACGATTGCAGTTGATAACTGGGGTTGTTAAACTAAGTTGATCAGCTGGATCGCGAGTGATCTGTAGACTGTGCGGAGTCGCCTCTTTAACTCGCCGGTTGGGGATTGTTAGTAGCGAGAGCGCAACTCGGCATTTCGACGGCGCCGGTAGAGGCCCTAGCGTCATCGCGCCAGATGTGTGCTCGAGTCGGTTCGTTGGAACCGGTGAGTGTGAGATTGCCAGAGCTCAGGCATTGAGAAGTACGCGTTTCTTGAACACCTACATAATCCTAAAAATCATTCAAATATATTCCTAGTGCTCAACTTTAATCTAAAAATCTGAAAAAATCGGGGAGTTTTCTTACTCAAAAATACACACACACACAATTATGGATGTTTAAAATTTTCTCATCCTGACGTTGAACTTCAAAATCTGAAACTGATTTTTGGCTTCCAAACACGACATCGGCTTGTCAACCTTCACCAAAATCAATAAGGATCGAGGTTGCGATGTAGAGAATATCCCTTCCAAACCTGAAGTCGACCGGTGCATTGGTTCTGGAGATATCGTACTCACAAGAAAGGGTCTGCGAAAAACTGTCCGGAGAAGGAGAAGATTGGAATTTTTCAGAAACTTTGACAGTCTATAACTCTGGAACTGCTCGATCGATTTCGTACAAATTTTTCCACAAAGCTCGTTTGGATTTGAACTATTAGACCTGTGAATTTTATCCTTTAATGTAGCGTGGTTGAGGAATTATGACGCAATGTTTACAGGTAAGAAAGTTCGCTAAGGTAAATGATTCACGGCATGAACTTGGCGGCCACTCGCTACCGCGAATCTTGATTTTTTTCGAAGATGACCTGACACAGCTGTCAATTATATCATCATCAGATACTGCTAAAAATCCAATTCCGATAGTGATATAAATGACAGCTTCGTCAGGTCATTTTCGGAAAAATATGATGGAGTAGATGCGCTTATGTCTTTACGAGTCGAAAGCAATTGCTGCATCGCTACGAATCCGGTACACAATACCGGTATTTCGACTATTTATTACTATAGACTATGGTAAAATTTGCTATAACTCCAGTAAAAGCATTAATTTTTTCTGTAATTTTTCATATTAAAATAGGAAAACACATTTAAATATCTAATTTATTCTCCAGTTTTATCAATATCCCCATAAAAAGCACCTCTGGTGCAAAAACCTTTCGCCTAGTTATATAAATGTGATAGTCACCCACAAACGATACATTCTTATGCCAAGAAAACATTATACACTTATTATTTTGTACAAAAATTCCTTCGTCGTAAAAAAAAAGATTCGAAATCAGATGCTATTGCCTAATACCGATATCACGTTGTCTTTTTTCGAATTGACAATTGGGCTTTTCATAACACGGTATTGACAGCCTTCCTGTCCTGCCACGTAGTACCATAGATATAACGATAGAGGACTGACGCCTCCATTGGTTCGCCCAAATAACATTTTAAAAAAATAATTAAAAAAAAAAAAAAAATTGGTGGTAGTGGTACTAGGCGGGCCTTTTCTAGATAAGTACAATGTTACGGCGGTTGAACCATGTCAATAATCCTAATATAGTGATACGAAATATTGGCCCGCCTAGTACCACCACCACCAAAATTATTTTTTTAAATTATTTTTTTAAAATGTTATTTGGGCGAACCAATGGAGGCTTCAGTCCTCTATCGTTATATCTATGGTACTACGTGGCAGGACAGGAAGGCTGTCAATACCGTGTTATGAAAAGCCCAATTGTCAATTCGAAAAAAGACAACGTGATATCGGTACTAGGCAATAGCATCTGATTTCGAATCTTTTTTTTTACGAGGAAGGAATTTTTGTATAAAATAATAAGTGTATAATGTTTTCTTGGCATAAGAATGTATCGTTTGTGGGTGACTATCACATTTATATAACTAGGCGAAAGGTTTTTGCACCAGAGGTGCTTTTTATGGGGATATCACTACTTTTTGTAGAATTTGATTAATTACGTCAGTACAATTTTTTATTTGTTCATCAGTTATCAGTTACACTGATTATTAATAATTTCCATCGAAATGTTATAGTAATAAATTTATTATACGTGCGTAACTAATCTTGAAAGTTGTTTCCGTTTGTGGCTAAATACATTAATTTGCAATCTGAATGTAATGCACTCTCTGTTAATGTAATGACTGTAATTGTCTCTATCGCCTGGTACAACTTCTCCTTCTCTACACTCTTTCACAGGATTCGCTAATAGATATTCTCGTGACTTAGCTACATTAGTTGCTTCTGATTTGCATTGAATCGTTTCAAAAATATTATTTATTTGCCTAATAATAATGGACAGATTATCGGAACAATTTTTTCATACAGAAAATCCTAACCGCAATATAACCATAAAATCGTACTCCGCGCGCTTTGCCTACCTGTCAAAGCAGAAGACAACCAGCGTGAACAAAGAACGGCGGAACGGCAATGCCGTAAACGCCAAATTCGGGATCGGACCGATCCAACTGACCCGCATAACGAATACTCACGGTATAACTAAAGAGTGTAGTAATCATTCAATTCAACCCTGTGTTGCCAAACACTTGCAGTTATCTCATAAAAAAAAATATCTTACCGTACCTCAAATGATCTTGTTCTGAATTATTCGCACAATTACGACCAAAAATACATTGACACAATAAATCATACCCCAGATGATTGGTATGATACCGTACTGTAGTTGGTGAAAATAAAGAGCTAACCAAAGCGCCATCTGGCTACGTCCATACTTGGTAGGTCTCTTCTCTCTCCCTAGCGAAAGCCACTCTATACTCTTTATACCCATAGGTTTCTTGCCACAGTGACTGACGTCACTGACTGACGGAGCGACGAAAATGCAATCTCGTCGAAGACACGTATAAATTACTTGCATCGAAACCTTCGAATAATAATATCTCAGCTCTACGTCCACCGATTTGATCGCAATAGGGCTTAAATGAAAGCTCTCCTTTGCCACATCCTGCAATAAATATTACAATTCTGTATTTATAGCGAGACGAAAGAAATTAACGATCATAAATTTCCTTAACGGTCACTCAGTTGCCGTTCGGGTATAGAGACTCTGTCAGAGTCTCGCGCGGCGAGTGCGAATTTTTTTTTTTTTTTTATATAACTAGGCGCGAGACTCTACCGAGTCTCTTGATATTCACCGTGACACTGCAGTAAAAATAAATGAACGCTTGCGCAATTTTTAACATTGTATGCGCGAATAATTGGATGAAATGAGGTAATTAGATCCGGAATTTGAATGAAAATTTCTTCCCATGTGGAAACGTTACGACCAAAATTGGTATAATATTTGTCGGGGAAATATTTTTGCTCATGTAGAGTAATACCTGTAACTAACCGCCAGGTCCATTCTCCGAGTCGTCGAGGCAGTCCTCGTAACGTAAAACCTTTGATGTATTTGCTTCCTTAAATTGCAGGTTGACGGTTGTTTATTGCTCTCGCTACCTGGCCTGCATGCGTTTCTGATCAACACGAACCTTCGACAACTTCTCTTTACTACGGAGGGACTGAAACGCCTGTTCTGTGTACGCGGCTAGGTACTAGATAGATCTTCAACGGCGATCGATCATCCGAACTCTTGTAATGATTATTAATGCAAATTACGGAAGGTTGATGATAACCACGTTACTTTTCTGCGTGGGTTGCGAGATTGTTGAAACGTTGACATCTCTTACTCCATCGTCTCACTGTACCTACACAGGCACAGGCTAATACGGAAAAGATTTTCAAAACAACCAAGGCTGCTGCTTGTTGCCGCGGGATCGAGGCTAACCCCCGTGATGCGATTCCACGAAACGGTGTTGGTATTTTTGCGTAGAAGCTACCTGCTGTTATATACATGCACATTTCTATCGTATTATACGAACACGCGTCGCGCGACCTCGTATGCCTGGGACTCCAAGGTACTCCTGGATTAGCTCGACCTCCAACGGCTTCTACATAGATAACTAGTGCGGGAGCTAACTGGTAAGTGAAAGATTGTAGATTTGAAATACCTAAGTACTCCATGTACTAATATTTTTCGAGAACTTGTAATGGTGAACCTACAGTGGCGTTTGTAAGAATTCTAAAATTACGTCGTATTCGGACGATTGTCAATATTTCTTTGATTAAAATCAACAACCAAAGCCGCGATTTTGGGAAATTTTTCAATCGTTCTCCTAATCTGCTTTCCATAGACAGTAGAAATATATTTTGCGACAATATTTGTCTTCGAATTAATATCTCTGGCTGTATAAGAAGGCTTGTCGCTTCCCCCCTCAGTTGCTTCCCCAAGATCTAACATAAACTGCTGTTTTACAAGGAAAATAATGGTTTTTCGAAAAAACGTGAGGAAATAAAAGTTGTTTAAAATAACAAATAGACAACTTTTGTTTGAAATTTTTTCCAAAAAACATGTTTTTTGCAATAAATTTTTAATAACAAATAAAAGGAGCGGCAAATTTGTAATTTTGACAATCTTTCACCTCCCATGACGTCTCTCGTAGAATCGATTGCAAAAAACCGCAACCGCAACGTCAATCAGTCAGTCAGTCATCGCTCATGCAGGCTTATATGTTTTACATTACTTCTAGAAATTACATCTCAAGAAAAGTGTTTTTCTTCTGGTTATATTTAACCGAATATCATCACCCTTGCGAGATATGTGAGATACTGTCGGGACGTATCTTTAATTTGAATCAATTTTTAGTATAAAAACTAGCACGCTTCAGAGGATTAATCGAAAATTCTCTTTACTTCGGCAGTTTTTCGCGTAGTGTTATAAATGTTGAGATTCGTTGAGCTATTTTTTTCGCAATTTTTCACCAACACATAATTCTAATACCCAGGGCCAGATTAATAATGTGGGGACCCCAGGGCCGAGATACGTATGAAAAACCCTTTCTGAAGTGCAAATCACAGCTAGATCGCAATAAGTACTTTTGTAGAGAATTTAATCCTGAGTAAATCGCACTATGGTATCGTATGATAGCATGAAATGCCGCTGAATTATAGTCAGTTGAAGAAAATAGATCGACGTTTACGTGTATTTTAAAGGGGAAACATTTCCACACTCTCGGAAAGTACATAATGTTAATATTAAGAGCTAAAATTTTCACGGAATTTCTTTCCGGACATTTCCAACAAAATTTTCAGTTGGAACAGGAAATTAAAAAAAAGGTCGTGAAAATAAAAGCACTCTATTATACATATAATCAGATCTCGCAATTCATCAGTAATACTGTAATGAATACTTTGAATTTCATACACGTTTACAATGGATAAAAGTCTGTAATGAAGGGATATTACTGGAACGACTATTTCTGAGATTTTCCTGCTGCAAATACTGCAATGCTACCTATCGTCGAAATCTAATTCGCGCAACGTTTTTTTGGTCCTTTCGTCATCTTGTGTGGGGGCCTCGGGCCGCAGCCCCGTCAGCCCTGCCCTTAACCGGCCCTGCTAATACCGAGCTTTGGCTGAATATAATTTCCCGTTCGCATGATTTCTTCACCTTTCAAACGTCATTTATTGTTATAAATTTGTTTTTCGGGAAAATATAAACATTATAATTTTCTAAAGATCAACAAGTTGATCTCAGTTACATCAATTGTGTGTTTACTGTAATTGGCTACTCATAATTCATATTTTCGTACATATTGGCTACTTATTTCACGATAGTTTAAGGGGTTATGCGCAGCTAGAATTTTCGAAAAAATCGATTATTTTTTTGCATTTTCGGAAGCTACATATATTTAAGTATATTCTCTAAAAATTTGAAGCCAATCCGATAAACATTTCCGGAGATATACCTGAATTTGTAAGCCCACGTCAGAGTGTTAAAAAGCACAGTGCGAGACAAAAAGCGTAGTTGCTATCTTGTAGGTAGTACAGCAGCGCCCCCAGGCTGTTAATCGGCATTTAAGCCATATCCGTGCAACAGTCGTACCGTCCCTTTCGATTGACACAGACGTTAATTAGGTGTAAACTACTTCTGAACCTTTGAACGCGTTTGTCTAAAAACGCCATTTTGTCAATAATCAAAATTTCTATTATTCCGTAGTTGAATACCTGCATTAATCTATCCTTTGAAAGAATCCACCATATTTTTTAATTTCCGATAATCCAAACCGTCGAAATGGAGATCACCGCCAAGCGCCTTTTTTGGAGGTCGTTCGGAATATCATCCACAGGAGCGGTGCACATCAATATTTTTACATGATCGACACGCTATTGTATTCTTAAGAGTAGGCTTTATTTAAATTACCATCACTTGTAATTGCTAAATAAAAACTGTTTCTTAAAAAAAATCATCAAAAGACGTCTTTTTTGAACCGCGCAACTCGCGTATTAGCCCTTAAGTTGCAGGAACACAAGCATTGACAATAATTACCACCCAAAGTTCAGAGACTAACGATTGAAAAGCAACACTGGAATTAGAAGCAAAAAGCTGTTTTCATTAATAACAAAAATCAATCGAAAAAGAATGAAATTGGAAGAAAAAAATGGATTTTTTTTTTCAAAATTTTTGTATATTTAAATATCTCAAAAACCACTCATCAAATCGTACTCACGATCTAATCAGGTCTAAGTCCCACCAAGGCACGTCGATGGGGAAAGAGCAATTCTGATTTTCATCGTTTACTGAGGAGAAATCGCAGCACATTTTACTCACACACACACACATACACGCGCACACCCAGACCCTCGCCTATACCCACACCCGCACCCACGCACTCGGGCAAATGCACTCACACAGACATGTTTCTGAAAATGTCGGACGAAGATTCTAGAGGTTTTGAAACGTGGAGATATCGTGCGATTTCCACTTTTGATTTTCGGGGTCATTATAATAACTTCCCTCTAGATCGGAAAGTTAATAAAATATTTAACATGAAAATAATACTAAAATGATCATATTATTTTTTGATACATGAAAAATCGAATTTCACGCATAGATATGTAAAGTTGAAACGATGCGCAACTTCGTACTTTACGCATACTATGAAGAAAATCAGTGTTCGTCACTCAGGCTTAACCCCTCACACCCTCGCGTGATCGACACACAGATTCGGGCCGGCCCTCGTGTGTGTTGATCATGGCTCGGTGCGTAAAGTTCGACTTTACGCCCTAGTGACGAAAACTACTAATTCAATTATAAGCAACGAATCAATGCATTTTATATTGATTCATGACAGGGTATTGTCATTCGTAGATTTGCTATTAGTCCTAAGCACCGTCTGTCGCTCGGTGGTGGTAGCAAGCCCGATCTTACCCACGTTGGCCTTCAGAATTTCGATCGACGCTGAATTCTCAATGGCTCGTCTCATACCCAGCATTGGAGCACTCGCGACGTCCACGAAGACAACGGACGTGGTAACCGTTACTCGTTACTTCGCCTCACCGCGCAGCTGGTTGAGCCAGAGGCCACCGAACTGCCAAAAAAGGCAACGCCTCTCCTCTTCATTCTACTATGCACGAAACATCGGGTACACGTACGCATACATATGCGCAAATACATGAGTAAATGCGAGGACACGGACTCCATCCCAAATAGAATAACGCGCACGTTTTTCTCTACAACCCAGTGAACAGGTGATCCGACAGGGGCGTTTGGTGAAAAAAATAATAAGCATGGAAAACTTTCAGGGCTGGTGGAGGAGTGTCTCTTGAGTGTAAATTTATATTGGCAACCTCTTATCGTTCAAAATGGCCACCCTCCTGGAAAACACATTATTTAATATCTCCCGAACCGTCCACATGACGACAAAATGTATTAAAATCTTTTTTATACATCATTAAATTTTCCATCTTTCTAGCGAATAAATTTTTTTGTCATATAAATATTTTTCAAGTTATAATAGTTATAAAACGATTTTTCAAATATCCCCGTAATCACATATGGCCTTCCGAAAATACTTCTTATCAAACTTGAAGAACACCAAATTTCCTGCATTTTTTAATTGGCATTTTTTTTCTATTATTAATACTTTCGAAGATATACCGCGTTTATTTATGCGTCTCATTCTGTACCTCTCGAACCATTCACTTTACGACAAAATGTGTTGGAACTTTTTGCATACATTATCAAATGTCCCATCTTTTTTGCAAGTAACGTTTTTTGCAACCTCAATATTTTTCAAGCTATAACATTTACAAAGCTATTTTTTCGAATATGAGAAACCGGTATAGTATCTTAAGCGAACTTCGTTCAATATACCTCCGCGAATACGGAACAGAATTGCTACCCGATATATTCTCCTCATTTGCGTCGATGACATCACATCGGTTGCTTCCGGTTTTCAATCGTGTCCCGCGTACCCCCATACATACAGTTACGTCAGAGTACGTACCGCGCGTGTGCATGACCTCAACTGCTTTCCCACCTACCGCTTTCCGATCAGCCCTAACTATAGTCGGTAGGCTAGGCCGTTCGATCTTCCGCGGGTTTCTATCCGTCTGCCCGTTTGTTCGTTACTGACAATACACATCGCCCCCGATTCCAAACGTAATTGATCGAGCTTCTGGTTACGGATGCACGAAATGAGACTCCTCCGGCAATGATACGGAAGGAAGTATATGAAGAGTCCGCGTCGCGCGATAGGTAGAGAGAAAAATGATGACGCGACACGAATTTTAATTCGACCCTGGATGCAAGTTGTCGCACCGGAACGGCTAAAGGGGGGATCTAAAGAACGAGTGCAATGGGTGCAGACCAAGTTCAAAGGGACAGTCTGTAAAATTGAATACGGTAGCGTGGCGCGAGGCATGAAGAGGACAAGGGTTATGTGTACACGCGGCGGTGCGTTGGTACGGAGAGGGAATAGCGCCACCGTTACCCCGAATACTTGACGTTGCCATGGTGGGAGAGAACGGGAGCGAGGCCAAGCCAACCTGAATTTGAGGGGTGCAGAAATGCCGCGGATGGTAGTAGATGTTGAGAAACCTACTGCGGGAAATTGGGTTAGAAAACCTTACATACCCCTTTCGCGAGAGTGATCAATCTTATGTACCTCCGATTATATAGAACGGTATACCCACTCACCTATATACGAACCGACATCTATCTCGCTGTAGGTAGTATATTTCCTCCTATAGAATCAATCTTCGCAATGCGGCAATAGAGAGACACGCTAAGATCGCGATATCACGCTGTTTTGACCCGCGAATCCATGTTTGCGCAATCGATTCGCCGTAACAATTTCCTGTACGATCGTCCTATGTGAGACAAAATGCGGATAACGATCGTTAACTTCGATTTTATAGAGAAGCTAATGATAATGATATACCAACGCCGCGAAAAAAATATTTCATTCTTTTGCAGAATTGAAAAATAATCTCAGGCTGAGTAGTAGGATCGTCTGAATTTCACGTATGGATCGTGACAAGGGTTAAGATTGCCGTCATTTCTGGGACCCCGCGAAAGTAGAACGTGACTAGCACCAGCGCGTGCTCTGCGTCGGAGAAGGTGTCTCGATCAATGGCGTCGTCATGACTACGGGCACCGTGATGCTCTACTCCTGATTATTTATGTCAAGGATCTCGTGTGCTGCCAGTACCACACTGCGCCGCGTCATACCAATACCATTGCCAGATATCACCAACACCAACTACTACCACCAAGAGTACCGTACTTACTCGTCGCTAATACCAACCGGCGACCAACCAACTCCTCCTCAACGCGGGTGCCGCGAACGGATGAACGAGTAAACTGGTAGTTTCGGCCTAGTTACCCGATGTAGTAGTTCACAACGCAATCGATATCTTCTTGAAATCAGGGCGCCAACACGGCTGCTGCTGCACTCGTAGTCGAGAAAGGAAGACTTATTTTTGAGATCGTAGTATGCTTTCATCGGTATATTAGGCTGTGCCAAAAAATTAGATGCTCAAAGATCCAAATTCCGCTTTCGAATAAGCGTCATTTTTCTTACTCAAAGTCTTCTACGCCCAGTAGGTAGGTAAGTAACTCTAATTATCGTTTTGTCCGAAACTCTGCTCGATTCGCCTTCTGAATCAGCGAGCACAGGGCAATTGATACGGTTTCGGCCGTGAGTAATTTTGTACATTATGTTTTTTTCGAAACTTTGCATTTTTTAGAACATCGAGAATCAAGTAAAAAAATTGACATCATGGTATTTCAACTTACGACTTAGTCAGAATACTTTTATCGACATTTTCGACCATGAAAGATGTAAGATTTCAATGCTCGTTGTCTGAAATCGATAGAACGCTGAAGAATTCTTATATGTTCTGCCCATCTCTCGAATGAGAAATATTATCACAAATTCTTAACGCATGATTTTAAAATGATGGTAAGCCAGAATCATCATTGAATTCCAATCAAGTGACCGTGGAAATATATAGTTCAAAGTTTTTCAAATTTGATTTTATAAACAATATGGAGTGGCTCCAATGAATGGGCAATCATGAAGTTTACCATGTTGCAATGAACTACAAAAAAATGTGATCTTTTTTCCAAAATGCGTGAATTGTTTCAAATTTTTAAAGTGTGACGTTATATTTCTACCTTTCAGGCTGAACCACAAAATCAGATACCATAGAAAAATTCAAAAAAATTTGAGAGCGCTTTTTTAAATCAGATTAACCGTGTAAAAAATCTGAGGAGTCGAAGTTATGAGCTGGTTGAGTTGGCATGGAACGTTTCATATATTATTAATGAAATAAAATAACTGTAGACCTAATCGATATTCTTTCATGTGAGGTCTACTTTTGTAGATCTTACGAAGACGAAGAAAAAAGTACCGAATTCTTTCTCATACAATCCAAAAAAAAGATATGCGTGAAAAATCTATTTATTTGTTGAATTTACAGATTTTAATCATTTGTTAACAAAGATCCCTCCCGAATCGAGATTGCGGATACACAGCATATTGTTGTGTACCTTTTTTACTGTCAACAGTAATTATTCCAGCTAGGCGAATGAAAAAAACGCAAAATGGTGATTTTCGAACTAGTTTTCCTGGAGCATACGATACTAGGGAGCATGCTACGCACAACCTACTCGCTCCCCACTCTCTCACTATTTTACGCTCTGATGCGCAGAACACGTCTATTCTCTCGGCGATCGGTGTATTGTTCATTCCAAAATTGTCGTTAATTATTTAATTATCCATTTGTTGAATTTTAATATTTATATACGTTATAAACATCAGTGACGGACGCAAAAGGTTGAGCGGTTCTGTGCATCGAAAGCGCGCTTTGGATAAAACTGAAAAGGAGAAGGAAATACTGTGACAAACCCCTAAGCTAGAGAGTTTAAGCCTGTTAATAAGGATTTCATGACCTCGGAACAATGAGGTATGTCACAACAGTGTTGCACAAATTCGGTATTTTTCGGATAAAATAATGTAAACATTCAAAATTGCGAATTTTCTGAAAACTGAGGAAAAAGTACCGCTCACAAGGGGAAGGCGCGAGCTTGGGATCCCCGATTCCAAAGTTCTTTTGGTATGTTAAAGTACTTCATAATAGAAGTCTAAGGTGTGACGCAGAGCACGCCATTCGCAGCAGTTTCCAAGTAAACAAATAAAAATATTCTTACATATATTCTTATACTGTTAACTTTACAAGTTGACATGTGGAAGCGGCGTAGCTCAGCGGATAGGCGTTCGACTGCCACGCGGCCACCCCGAGTTCGATTCCCGCGTCGGAACCTTTTTTTTATTTTTTTTCTTTATTTCTGGGTTTTCCAAATTTCTATAATTCAATTTAAAACGTAATTTATTTTTCAAATACAATATCAGTGTGACCGATGATTCGTGCTATCGTTCGCATTTTCGGCGGAACTAGTGCACTCGTGCGGATTATATTTGTCGTAAGAACAGGTAAAACAAACATTTTTTTCGCACCATGCACATGATGAAATGCAACGCTGGTGCACGCGCAATTTTTCTTCAGAAACGATATCAGAAAACAAATTTCGTTTACATTTTGGAATATCACAATATCACTTTTGGAAGACTGCGGGATCAAGGCCACAGGCCTTGGCGGGGTTGCAAGGGGCATAACCCCCGCCGGGAAGTTGCGGGGGGGGGGGGCGCAGCCCCCCCAATGTAAAAACACCTTAAATTATTAGAAATTCGTAAAACGCTTTAAAAAGATTACATAATTAAGAGTTCTGGCGGAATGAAGTCGTCATCATCCAGACTCGATTCGTTGTTAACCTTCATTATTGGTAAAATTTTATCAATTGAGATTCATGATATATTTTAAGAAGTAAATGCATTAAAATATTCAATACTGTTATTCATTTGAATTTCTGATTACACAGTTACGCTGGAATAATGAGCATATATATGTACACTGATGATTAGATGATCACTCACGAGTGCAACAGCAATAACTGAGTTACTTAGGAATATGCACGATTACAATGTCGTAAAATTGTAAACACAAAACAATCGGGCAATACTGCGTAAGTACTGCGACGGTATTATTGTCCGGGTTCTGAGATGTAAACTAAATCCCTCGCGCCACTGTTATTTGCGAAAAACGCTCGGACGTCTCGTATGTGTAGAAAGATTTAAAGTGTCTGTCTATATGAGAACATTTCGTACTCACAAATTTCAATTTTTTGCGCGCACAAATCGCATTTTGCATACCCATTTGTATTTTACACTCTCAAATCGAATTTTGCACACGCATCCTCATTCTGCGCACGGTAATAAATTGCGTTTAGGAATTCGACATTTTACACACGCAAACTAGTACACAAAATCGACTTTTGCACACCGCGTTAGGAAAAGATATTTTTGAAATTGCCATCTAACATTTTGCATTTACATTAAAGAAGTATAGAAGAAGTATATCATGTACAGTCTATGCTATGTATTCATTTCTAAAACAAACTCACAATGTATGGTATGTATTCACAGTGGTCAAGATTGAATAGTAAAGGTGAATGTTCTGAGATCCAAAATGATTTGTGCCGTGTGTAATAATTCATTACTGTCTGCGATCGTCATGTTTCAAAATCGAGAAAAAACTATTGATTTAAACAAACAAACAGACAAATAAAGAAATTTGAAAGGAACACGGTTTTTGACGATTATTTTGTCACCCTGCGTACGTGCGCGCGCGCGCGCGCGCGCGCGCGTGTGTGTGTGTGTGTGTGTGTGTGTGTGTGTGTGTGTGTGTGTGTGTGTGTGTGTGTGTGTGTGTGTGTTAGTTGGGGGGGGGTGGAGTTAAGATCTTGTTTCAAGATCTATTTATGTAAAATAATAATTTATGATTCTTAATATGGATCAGAATTTTTTTGTGTATTCATCCCATTTATAATATCGAGACTCGCAACTACAAATGAATCATTTCATTGATTTAAGAATTGTTTATCAAAACTTCACTCATTTTATGAAGGATTTAGGTAACGGACCGGCATTTTTCATTATGCCCCAGGGCAGTACTAAGTTAAATTCGGCCCTGATTACAGCTCAAGCTCTCCAAAACTTGACGTTCATCAAATAATAACTACATTGGCGATCACCGAGCCGTAGATGTTGATTAATCGAACGGTTCGCATGCGGGATAGTAGGTACCTACAATATTCTAAGTTATGGTAAAAAGGTAGGTATATCACGTCCACGACGACGACGTAAGCAGTGACCATCGACCACCATCTCCCCAACATGTTCTTGCGAAAGAATTAAGTATACCGTTTCGTCATTGATAATTGACCAACGTAGAAAGAATTTACAGCTGCGTATTTTTTTACAATTCATGTTCGAACGTGGAAAAAGCGAGAGACTGGCCCACTTTATGCCACGACCTCCATTGTATTATGAACCTTGGGTAGTTTTACCTGAAATTAGAACGAGCCAACAGGTATGGATAGGGGCGGACTTAGAAATGATCTGGCGAGATGATCTCTGAATTCTGTTTACCTTCCAAAGTCCTATGAGTGTTCCTCACCATTCGAAGCGGCGCTAGCACGCTTAAAATGGAAGGTTCGTCGGTTAGTCCTTGACTTTTGGGTCTTGGCTTAACGTGAGGCCCAATAGTTTCCTTGCCTGCCAGGTAAAGGTGTCGCTTCATTTTATTTCTTAAGAAACGAGTCGCTGAGGGTGGATCCTAAGACCGCCAATGCCGGATACGGTTCAAGCTGGAGGCAAACCCGCCCTAAACCTCCGAGGAGATTTATGACATTTGTAAAGCAGCGAAAGCGCCAAACGAAAGAATACATCGATGAAAAGAAGAAATCATCAGTGGGATCGGCTAGTCCATCGGGCTCACGAATAAGGAAACAGTTTGCCAACGCAGTAAAAAAAATCCGTCAAATTTGACGCGAAAAGTTGTGTTTACGACTTTTTTAACATAAAATTAGTATTATTCCAAAATATTCCGTGTGTATCAATACAGTAACACAGCTCTATGTCGAAAGTTACACAGCTCGGCGTTAAAAGAAACATAAACCAATGTTAAAATTCTCTAGAACCGGTTCGTCGAATTCTACACACTAAAGTGTTATTTGTACACGTAACAAATGTTAATTTTAATATTCTCTGTCTGTTACTCTAATCAGTTGATAAATACGTATACATATAAATATCGTATAAAAAATGGCGGCTGACATTGAAAGTAGCCCCGGACGCGCAAACCGAAAAATATTACAAATGCCATCCGACGATGAAAGAAAAGTTAAAGGTGTGCATATTATGTTAAAATATTTATCATGACAAGGACTATAATGCATTCGAAAATACTGTGAGTATCAGTGAAGAGTTGGTTATTTGTCCCGAACATCAAAACATTGACTTAACCTCAAAAGCGAATGCATATTACATTTCGACACTATTACGAGAACCTGATTTTCTCCGCGGGCTGACATCGCAAAAGTGTCTAAAAGTATGTTTCGACACCACGCGCGGCGAGAGGCTCGATTTCTGCGTGCGTCCATTTGGACAGCGTGCGTGAAATCGAGGCTTCGCGCACGGAGTGTCGAAAAACACGTTAAACTGTGGAGCTAGAGTAATTATTGCTCAAATCAAATCAAATGGTTCAGAAGTTATCAAATGCAACAGCTACAAAATATAATTATGAAACTGACAGGGAAAATAGGAAAATATAGTCTTTGGTTTCCATGAGATACCGCAACTGTATTTACCCTTTTCTCGCACAAGTAATGAAGAGCAGCGTCATATTTGACACACACACATTGTGTAAATTGAACACATTTTTTGTGTTGATTTGAGAGAAACATTTAAAAAGTGTTACTTCAGTATTGAGTAACACTTTTGCCTGTTGAAAAACGGACTGCTTGAACAACACTACGACTGTGTTAAATCAACACAATAAAATGTTAAATAACCTACACAATGATGGAAATTTTGTTACTATGTACCTATACTAGACTGATTCAACTGTACCTATACTAGACTGATTCAACTGTACCTATACTAGACTGATTCAACTTTCCGCCTAGCTTAATATCTATGCCATTTTCGCTTTGTACATACATTTCATTTTATAATATTCAAAAATTACCCTTGTGCAGTGCAAATTGCATTCAAATAAATGCATTTTCTGCAGTCGTTTAGAAAAAATATTAAAATGCGATTAATAACACTTAGAATATGCTCAAATCAGGTCCCCCGGGGGTTTTCGAAGTCGCTGATCACGAATCTGGCGTCAGCGACCGCCCCGGTTACCAGTACGCCGGCACCCGGACCTTGACGGTGCCTCCAGGAACATCGACGAAAATTGTATTTTTAATATATTTCAGACTGTCGATAATTCTCCAATACCTATTCGGAATTGTTGATCTTATATAAAGTATGCAAGGTCAAAATAGAGGGAACGAATTCAATGAATAGAGGGTCCGAATGTATGCAAGTGTTGTTTTCATAAAAAATTTAATTCATTTTTTTCTAAAACAATTGCCATTTTTAATTAATGTTCAACTCCCATTCGACTCAACTTAAATAAAACCTCACTCAAATGTCATGCAATCTAATCAACTATAGTTGGTTTACTAACTCAGCTGTGGAATCATAATCCCATCATCAACTAATATGTCAACATGTTCATCAAAATTGTCATCGTCCATCCTTTTCATGTCGGCCGCAATAATAGGATGGGTAGAAATCCTCTCGATATTTGAGCAACCCGAGCCTGCTCAAATTTTACATGCCATCGTGCAGGGCAGCTCGTTTTTCCTGCAGCTGCATGAGAGCAGAGCGCAGTCGCCTTTGCACCCACAGAATATTATAGCCATAACATTCTGGGGGCCGGGCTTTTGATTCGTGATCAGCGACCTCAAAAATTCCCGGATGAGAAGTTTCGTTCCGTTCGAGCGTGTATTTCAGGGGAAACCTCGGGGACGACGTCGAGTCCGGGTTCTGACGCACCAGGTACCCGAGGGCGGTCGCCGACGTCAAATTCGTGATCAGCGACCTCAAAAGCTTCCAGGACACCTGACCTGAGCCCATTCCAAGTGTTATTAATCAAATTTATTATTTTTTTCGAAGTGACTACAGAAAATACATTCAGTTAAATGCATTTTGCACTGCACGAGGGCAATTTTTGAATATTATAAGATGAAATGTAGCTAGACTTTTTCTAGAAAATGTTTGAAAGCCAATGCAAAAAAAAACCATCACGATCGGTCCTAGTGTTCAGAATTTCTAAATTTTGCCTCTTTTTGTGCTATATTTCCTCGCCTATCGATGTGACCCAAAGCTATCGGGAGGATCGGAATAACTTCACGAAAACAACGCAAATCCTCAATTAATCAACGAAAAGCGTCAACTATATCTACCTGCTGGTAGGACATTGTCGGAATCTGAGCGTGGAAAAAAAGGTCACGGAATTCCGATCGACCTCTTTGTAAAATAAATGCTCGCTGGAAATGTGTGAGGCGTACGTACCGCAAACAAACGAACGTTTACGAATATTAATTTAGCAGCATACTATATAACCTGCGGTTGTTTCTTTGTTTGTACTTCCATTTGTTTTCGTTGTTGCGATCTTTCAGGGAAATTTCAATCTACTAATCTATCAAAATTGGTTTTATCGTGGAAATTAATTATGGGACAATATTTACGGCAGCATTTCAGATTCATATTTTCGATCTGGGTAGTTTTTATATTTTTCAGATGTCTCTTATGTTCGATCTACCGAATATCTTTTCCCTCCGACAAACGATCGGTAGTCGCCACGACGAAAGTCTTTACGACCGTTGACTGTGCTACTTTTTTCGGACGTGCAACGAATTCTCTTTTATTTCCTCGCATAGTGTTTCGGTATTTATAAGTTTCTCTGGTTTTAAAAAAATCTCTTTATATTTCTTTTTTGCATCTTCGGTTCCACTTTATTTCACGACCTTTCGTTTCATTTCACAACCGAAATATCAGTAACTCATCTACGCATACGAGCACAGTAATTTTCTCCGAGAATAAAATTCCGGAAGTCAACGACAAACTTTCGCATTCGACGTTTTGAAACACGATGATCACGGCAATATTATGTACAGTATCTTTTCCATTTATCGTTCGACTAAATAGAGACAATCGTTAATTCAACTATCATACAAATTCGTATGCGTTGTCAATTAATATAAGCCGATTGTATAATCGCGAACGAGGTAATAACATTTTTTATGAAAATTGTTTAAATTCCTCGCGAGATAAACGTCTTCTCGAAAATTGTTTATAACCATTGTTCAAAATTACTATGGAATAATCGTGTATTCAGGTGGTAATCGTTTTTTTTTTAGAAAGATTTGTACAAAGTGTTATAAATCTGCTTCCGAAATGTTGAAGAATAAAGAGGCATAAAAGAAGCGGCAAGATCTGTTTAACTAGAAATCGCGAAAGCGAATAAGTTGCCATGCACGTCATTTGTCTGGAAATATAATACGCAAGTCGCCTTCAGGGCTGAAGCGGTCTATCCTGGATATTCCTCGTGTATTTCAACGACTACTCATTTAAATTCTCATTCTCGTCGTACACGACGAGACGCGGTTGATCGACCATTCGGATTATTCGTCGAAATATGATGTAATTATCATCAATTATTGACAAAACATATGCAATACCCGCAATTCATCATTCAATTTCAAGCATGGATGGAATTTTATTTCAGTACAACTCTAATGCATCTAATTATACCCAGAAATTATTGGCCTCGACTCCTTCACGCCCGCAGCGATGAATAATAAAAGCTGTGAAATTGGTGAACCGTACGATGACTGGAATAAATTATAATCACATTTCTAAAAAATTCAATGAATTTTTTTCCGAACTGTAACTACAATGCCCGATATTTTTCGAACAAATCAAGGTAATTCTGAAAATTTTCAAACATGACGCGACTCAAAACTCAACGGTATAGTCTTCACTTTGCCGCGTAAAACTGATCATTTTGAAAGTTGACCTATAGCTAGGCGAGCATGTACCACACATACGAAGCATTTTTGTTTTAATATCTACAGCACCCTAAAGCTTCGAGCACTCCAGATTAAAAAGTTGCATGTAAGCGTGTAACGTGTGACGGAAAAAGTGACTTCACCGATCAGTTTTGACTTTGTGTCAAGAGATTCGAATAGCTACGTAGAACGCGTGATATGTGACGTGACGAATGGGTTAATAATCATTCGAGGAGGGTCGGATGCTACGTGGCATTATTAACATTGCGCGGTGGAATTGCACTTTTTAGGGTCATTCGAGAAATATCGACGAGACTAGTCAACGCAAGATTGGATTTTGATTATTTTTATCGGTCTCTTACTCGGTATATTAAACGTGTTACGTATATCTAACTGTTCGATCAATCGGATCAATTTTCTCCCTTCGGCGATTGCTTATGCCTACACGGAAAGAAATTGTCAATAAAAATCACGTTCAAATTACAGGAATCTTGGGACGTCGGAGAATTCCGGATCTAATTACCTTATTTCATCCAATTATTCACTTATATAATGAAAAAAAAATACAAAAAAGTTCATCTATTTTTACTGTAGGGTCGCGGTAAAAATTGATAAACGTGAAGGATTAATTAGGTATAAAAATGTTTTCTTCCTATTTTAAAATGAAAAATTAGAAGAAAAACTGATGTTTTACTATAATTGTATCAAATTTTACCTTAGTAATAAATACTGAAAATACCGGTATTGTCCACCGGATTCGAAGCGGCACTTCAATTACTCTCGACTAGTGAAAACAAATGAATCTACTTCATCATATTTTTCATAAAGAAGCTGTCAATTATATCATTACCGAAATTTGATTTTCGTCGGCATCTAAATAAAGATAAGGATATTTCTACAAGTCAGAAATTTTGTTTTCATGTATTATACAAAGACAGAAGGCGGAGAAAAATGGATTGCTTAAGCAAAAAAAAACTAATATCGTCTGATCGATGCCATTTTGTCTTCAGAAATTTGATGGTACACTGCGGTAAAATATGTTGATACGATCATTAAAAAAGTATCTACGTTACCGACAGTTAACGACAAATGATAGCGTTATGTCAAGATGTCCCACGATTACTGTGTAGAGTACTGTAATTTTTCTGGCGAATTTACCAGTGAAATTTAATAAACATTTCTTCTAGTCAAGATGAAAATATACATATCTGAAGAAGTTCTCACGGCGGACCCATACGCGTTTCTGGATTGTTTAAGCGAAGCGCGTTTCACTTTCTATCTGGAAATAACGCTGCGGTAGATCGAGGCCACACTTCCCCGAGATCTCTTGCAAAGAATTCGCGACTGATGTGAGTTGTATTACGGGCGAATGCGTTGTTCCAAGTAAAAGAAATAGTCCAGTCAACAGGGGAGCTCGGAACTCTTTTCAACTTTGCACTAAATTATACCTACAATTTTTTTAATCTGATGTATCACTTACTGAGTATGAAATCACAAAATCTTGAAAAAACGCGATTGGCCGATGTCTCGGTAACTATGCACGTTAGGCCAAAATTCATAATTATTATTATTATAGAGAACAAAATTGTCCATCTTTTATTTGCAATAATGTTCTTCATAAAACCTACCGCTTGGGATGCATGGCTCATTCAATGCACAGGTTTTTTTATTTTGGTCGATAACTCCTCTAATAATTGATTCAATAATAAAATACCACAAACAACTTTGAAAGATGAATCAATTAACTATGACTTTTACTGTAAACTTTTTCTTTTAATATTCGTAATTTCACAGCTATAATTCGTTAATTGTAATAATGCGCCGTCTCCGGGCGGGTGACTAGTTAAATAAACTATTAATCCTAAATTATTAGAATGTAATCGAGTTTTTTCCTGAAAATACGAGAGTTTCACATTTTTTCAAGTTTAAGCTTATTTTCCGGAAAAAAGAAAATGCCCTAGCTACATTTTTTCATCAGATTCGAGTTTGGTGAACTACAATCCAAAATTGCAGCATTTTTAGTCAAACATTTATCGCCAATCATAAAAACGTGAGTGATTTCATAGACAAACAGCGGACAGACCCAGTTTTTAATGAATGTTTCGGCTTTTAAAAATATATTTGGGTATTCTTAATATTTTTCCTTCATTTTCCGCAGCTTAAACTATACTCAGTTGAATTTTTGTCCAATTTCGGTTACCCTAACTTGGGATGTTATGTTTACGAACAGCAAAAGAAATCTTTTTGCGATGTGCGGCGTGGCGTCACCCGCCCGGAGACGGCGCATTATTACAATTAACGAATTATAGCTGTGAAATTACGAATATTAAAAGAAAAAGTTTACAGTAAAAGTCATAATTAATTGATTCATCTTTCAAAGTTGTTTGTGGTATTTTATTATTGAATCAATTATTAGAGGAGTTATCGACCAAAATAAAACAACCTGTTTATTGAATGAGCCATGCATCCCAAACGGTAGGTTTTATGAAGGACATTATAAGAAATAAAAGATGGGTAATGTTGTTCTCTATAATAATGATAATTAGGATTTTTGGCCTAAAGTGCATAGTTACCAAGGTATCGGCCGATAACGTTTTCTCAAAATGGCGCATTACGGATAGTGGAAATTTATTCGCGTTTTGTGATTTTATACTCACAGTATGTGATACTACATCAGTTTTTAAAAAAATCGCAAGTGTAATTTAGTGCAAAATTGAAACCTCTATTGACTGGCCTACAAGCATTTCATCCACGTAGCGCACACGGTTAGGTACATCAATGACGCCGTCATCGGGCGTCATCGCCCATGGGTCGTACACGTGGAAAGGCCAAGGCACCGCGCCTACCACCGCTCCGTCGCTGCCGTCTTCCTAGCTAGCGTGTCGCGTCTCGCTTCTTGCCTCTAATTTACCTTATCCGATGTCCTTGTCTACCGCTTCCGTTAAATAATTACGGGTATAGTTCCGAAAGCGAGGTACTCCCGATTTTTTGACACTACGTATACTTATGTATTTTGATGAGCTGATTACGAATATGATGATAATAATTGGCGCTAATTGGATTTTCATGGTGAAAACCTTCAGAAACGCATCAAAATCATGGTTTTTTGCGATCATCTCAACAAAAAAAAATTCGAAAAGTGCTCTAGACAAAAGTTGTAGATCTTATTAAAATAAATCTTTTATGTTTCATGAGTTTTTCACCAAAATGGATTATTTTTCGAGAAAAATTAACAAACCATAAACAACCATGAAATCAACGCGAATGCTTTTAGCTTTATGACAGCTCGAAAAACATTAGAGAGAAAGTTAGGTCCTACCAAAAGTAGTTTGTTATCAAAATAGGATGTAACCGATAATATGCCATACAGTAAGGTGCGTTGTTTGGATCTAGAAAAATATGGTAATTATTTAGAAGTGCAGCTCTTCCAAAAAATCATGATAACATGTTTTTTCTTTGCTATTATTTAATAGGGATGTTGAATAATATTAATCAGTCGGGGGAGTTTGAAATATTACCGTATAATTTGTTGTGTTTTTTAGCAGAAAACAGGTAAATATCTAATGCAACTTCTGAGAAATTTAAAAAAATTGTTTCAGAGTAGAAATGTACTCACGGGCATTTCAGAGAATTATGGAAGGGTGGTGGTGGTGGTGATGGTGGTGCGCGAGCGCGCTACCGCGGTAGCTGTGATGTGTGTGCATTTGGACTCACCTACCCACCCACTCATACACATACACCCACCGTACACACGCGCGCGTGGAAGGGGAACCTCGCCTCTGCTGTAAAGTGCCCGCCGCGGAGCATTATGTATACTTCAACTGATTAAAATAACTTCATTATCGATTTTCTCTAAAAATATCAATCCTATGAAAATAAATATTTCACATAATACATGTATCTTTGCAAAGCCTACAACTTTTGTAGGAACCATTTCTCAAAATTTACAATATTTATTAAGATGATCGCAAGAAACCATGATTTTGATGGGTTTTTTAAGGTTCTCGCCATAAAAAATCAATTTACGCCAATTTTCATCATCATATTCGCAATCAGCGCATCAAAACACGTGAGTATGTGAAGTGTCAAAAAAATCGGGGGTACCTTGCTTTCAGAACTATATCCACAATTACGTATCATTTTCGCCAGGGGCGCTAAATCACGTAAGGAACCGTCCCGCGTCACGTAGCTATTACATTTTGTAACAGTGAAGCTGCTTCGTAGGCTTAATTCGTAAAACCGTAAATTTCACACGAGGCTGATTGGTTTTTTTGATGAAAATTTCCCCGTGTAAATTCATTTATTCGTTCCAACGAACCAATGAAATTCACGATGCAAGGAGAATAAATAGACGCGAAATGATTCACGTGGATTCAGACCCACAATTTTAATTCTATCGCGATGTAGTTAATTGTTGTATTTATTCGAGTGGCATTGCAATTTTATCGCGAACAAGTTTTAAATCACTTTGATTAAATTTCCATCATTTTGCAATTACATTGTCTGCTTCTATCAATTATACGTACAGTCACTTTCATCTTGCATTCCTTATTATTATCGTGCAAGCTCGAATCTGATTATCCTCGTAATCATTTAATTTGTGTACATTGCAATTGAAGTTTACTTGACAGAAACCGAACCCCATATATTTGTTTCAAGCATCGTAAATGAAATGCAATTGTTTATTCTCTTTTTTATTATGGTTTATTTTTCTATTCGCAGGTTCGTTTTGTCTGGAATCCAATTTGATTTCTCCTATATGCGATGATTTTCACAAATTCTTCATCTGCCTTTATCCCACAAATATCTTCGGTTGCCTTCGGTTAAAATCTTTCTCAAACTTCATAAACTATCTAAGAGGTGTCCAAGCAGTGTAATAATGAGTGCATGAACGAAATAAAACTAATTTACTGGCTGATGTGAAAAAAATGTAACCTTTTGGAAGAGTCCTACCACAGGATGCAGTTAGATGAAGAACGAGTTCGGAGATACCGGTTGGTGAGACGATCTATTTATCCTGCTTACCCAGGTGAGACGGAAATATTGTATACGAGCCCGCAAGAGGATCAGGCTACGTACATTCGTATCATTCGTATGTAGATGCAAATGAAGCATCAAACAAATAATTACCACTGTCATGGCGAGAATTTTCTCCACGTTTCTTGTAATCGTTATGCGGGATTTATCAATGCCTACCGTTACGGAGAAAATTTGGTATGGGTTGTGAAACGATTGTAGGAGATGAAAGAACGTGCACACGAAAAGAAAAGCTTCGAGGTTAAGAACTGGTCGATAGTTAATTTATACACTTATCGTGAATTATATCCCGGGTAAAAAAATTATAGATAATTATATATGATTCATATAGAATTATATATAATTCTATGTGAATCATATATACTTATATGTAATGTTTTTACCCGGGATCTATTCAGGTACAAACAGTGTTTCCTTCGGGCGTTCACGCTTTTCCAGTTTTGTGTCTTATTAATGAGAACATGAGGTGTTTTGGAAGCAATTTGAAAGAATATTTCATAGACGAAATCTACTAACGACGCGACGTTCGACAATCTTGTATTTATTCAATTAGATTTCTAGGTACGTTAATAATGAATATGTCCGAGCTTCCGACAACCTGGTAGAGGTCGAAAATTAATAGCGTGAAAGTGAAACATGTTTGAGATGTATTGGCGCGATTTTCAGGAATTATTCGAGCTAATTTCTTTCTTTTTAATTGGCTCGAATTAATGATAATTCATTGACATTGGGGATTTCCATTTAGCGACTTACTACTTTTCATCAGGAATGGATCGTTAGTTTGGTGTAACATAAATTTACATTAGTGTAAATTTATTCACCTATTTTTGTAAAAATAGCAGCAGTAAGCGAAAATCGATTGGAATGCGCGCTAAAGTTATACAGTCAGCTATCGCTGGTGCACGGTGCGAGTATATTTAATTGATAATTATCGATTTGCTCCATGGTATCAAGACAGCTGTTCGATTGGCTGAAGTAGAAACCAATTCGCCGGATTGAATTTAAATTAGGCGACCAACAATAGCACCGGGTGAAAATATTTTCTAATCATTGCTCAACTGTTTGAATAAAATACTTACTTGTTTGTCGTTATGATAGCGTGATCGGTAATTGTTTGCATCAGAATTGAAAAAAAATTACCCTGATAGCCAACATAACGGTGATTTGTCGGAAATCTACTACCGTAATCTGTCGTTAAATTCTTGGAAAAAATTGGATAGTACAAGTCTTGTCGTAAATCTGCAGCTAATTTGCCGGAAAAAATAGAGAGTAGAATCTTGCCGTAAACGTGTACGAAAAATGTCGTTCATTTTACTAGAAATCTGACTTTCAGCTCGTATTCAATTTTCGGCGATAGATTTCAGACAACTTGTAAGAAAATGATGCTTTGCGGGAACTTATCGTGAACTTGTCTTTTATTTGACTAAAATCACTTATATTCCAAGTCGTGAACAAAAAGTGTGACTATCAGGGTGGGATTGAATACGCGGCTCATTTCAGCTGGTGTCCTGTATTACCGACGGACTGCATGAATACAGCAGATGATAGCGTAGTGTTCTGCTACTGGGCGATTACTTACTGATACTTTTCTACTTACCAAGAGCGCGCGATATTATCGACAGTATATTGACTATCAACCCACCTCCCGAATTGCTCTTGTTGCTCCACCAATTACGTTAATAGCTGGTTTTACGTTATTTTACGTTAATAACAGTCTGGTTTTTGATAAAAACCAAAAAAAAAACGCAACCCGGATTTTCTATGGTAAAATGGCGGCGAAATTCATATCTGCGTTTTAACCAAACGGATGAGAGTACAACCTTCTACAGGGAAACCCAAAATTGCTCCTCAATTAATCCTAATTGCTCCAACTTTGATTTGAATTGCTCCTCCTTAGTTTTGGAATGAATTGAATAATTACGACGAGTTCGAGCAACATGACATTTTTCGGTAGGCGCCTATTTCGAAATCACTGCTGTGAAAAAAAGATTGATATTCGTGGCCAAAATGATTATGGAGCTTTATTCTCAATGTCAGTTTTTTATTCTCAATGAGAAATCAGTTTTTCTTTCCTATTTGGTTTTCCATAAATTCTGCTATGGAGGAAGAAACATGAGGTCGCGGGTTTCAATAAATTCTGAAACATATTTAATTTGATGTATAAAATGGGTGTATCCATATTATTCACATGGCCAACCCAAGAGCTTGGCTGTGTCAAGTTTATAGACCTATTTAAGGATGTTTGGGAGGTATGTAATATATTACGAAACAAACGAAAATTTATTAGAATGTTCTTCGTTTAATGCTAAAGCAACTGTAAAAATTTCAGATCGATTCACTGAGCCGTTAAAAAGTTATTGCAATTTGAAATAACGTTATTTTACATCTAATGTTATGGAGATTCGTTGACCAAACAGATTAAATTTAGTTTTATTATAAAAAAAAGATACCGGTTATCCCAAATTTTCATATTACGTAAATTGAATTCTAGAGAACCAATTTTGCAAAGTTTCATTTAAATTCACTGAACGATTTTGAGAAAAAAAATACAACCAAACCAAAAATTTAGTTTTTACTTGATAAATTATATGGTTAGGTATGATTTATCATTATATGATTATTTATATTTTTGATAATCAGTCCTATTTATTTCAGATGTAATAAACACGATGTATTTTTTCTCATATAAAATTCAAGGCAAATTCGCTTCCAAAAGTTTTTTAACAATGATTACAGAATTCGGAAATTTAATGTTGAAAGTGAGTGAAGGTAATTAAATTTCTCGTATTTTAGGTACTTCATATTAGAAACGGGCTCATGATAATAAATTGGATTATTTATACGTCATATTTAAAGAGATATTCATTTTTTTTTAATGTAATGTACTTTTGTCTGCGATTGTATCTCCCAAAAATCCTTAAAGTACTAAATCAAATGTTAATCAAAAATGAATAAATAGTTAGCATCAAATATATAATGAATATGTTATGATGACATAGTTATGCATCTTAAATTCTGTAACCATACCAGTTTTTTCAAATTGGTTTTTTTCATATCGCATATCTTCCCTACCTCAAATTCTTAGATCAGGACATCATGTACTAAACATTTGTTGGATCATGAAATCGAAACATTATTTTTAGCGTTCAGTGTTCTTATAGGAGATATTGCCATTTTCGTATTTTTCATGCTTGCGTTTATACTAAGATCAACATATACAGAACACAAGGCCTTCGATAGGTCTCATAGTAACGACTCATTCTATGATTTACTTTAGATATATAAAGAGTGGAAAATCCAAACGTTTCAAGTGCCCCGCCTGGCACTCCCGAAAGCACTTAGAACTTTTGGAATTTCCATTCTTCATACGTATGATAGAAATTTTATCCAATCAAAAGTTGGATAATCCAACGTAAAGATTAGGCAACCAATAATACTCATTGCTTTGTTTAAAATGCAAATTCGTTGAGGAAGGGTTTGATAGCATGAGATGCTTGATTATCTTGGTTGGCGCGCTAGGAGTTTCGAGTTCCCACACAATCGAGGTGGGTGATGAAAGGATGATTATTCTCAGCAAAACCTATGAGACATGACAGGGTTTCGGAAAACCTAGCCCTACTGTTCATGTTGCTTCAATACTCATTAAATTATTAGGCACTTTTTATTCAAAATTTTATCGAGTCTGATGAGATAACAGAGAAGGTTTGAACTCTTAATTTGTTTAATTATTCACTTAGTGATGACGGAATGTCTTGTTTCATTTTCACATGCAGCGATCTGTCTGTTTAGGGACTTCTTTAACGAAGATTTCTCCATTCATAGTTGATGACCAACCTTTTTGTGTGGCACTTCCTCTAAACGCTGCGAGTGATCCTACTCGGGGTTATTATTTTCCCCCATTGTTTTCCTAAAAAATTATGGTACAGGCGATACACAACAGAAATATTTATCATCCAAGAGAGAACAGATCATTTTGTGTTCTCTCACATTTGCTTATGCATTTGGCTAGTTTACCGCATGCTTACTGGGGGTTAGTTAGTTAAATCTCGTGGACAGATCCAGGGACCTCAAGCAGTTTAGTCATGTTGCCCTGGTGTGGTTGGTCGGTGATCCTGTAGCTAGTTCATTTGGGTGTGGTGCTTTTCTTTTTTGGTGTGTCTTGTAGTGGACCTTGATTTCTTCTTGTACGTGGATCATTTAGAGATTGTGCCATATGATGTAGTAGGTAATATACCATGACACATTGACATGGCTCATACTACCTTGTCTTGGAATCTCTGCAGGATTGGCTGTTGAAGGAGATATCTGATCCACACAGTGGGATGCTGTATGTCCAAATTCGTTTCAGTATAAATTTGTATCTTACTGAATTTCAAGGCGAGTTGCTTCCTTCTCGTAAATATGTGTTTCCACCAAGCCAGTCTTCCATGTAAGTAAAGTCACAGGTATTCAACGTCATCGCATTATGGTATATGGAAGTTATTTAGTTTTACCCTCATGTATTCTTGTCCGCTGTGAAGAATATATGTGTGAATTTTGTCTCATTGGCTTTGTTTTTTAACTTACTCAACCAGATTTGTATCTTTTTGACATTGTTCTGTGAATTTTTGTGATTCAGTTACATGATCAATGTGCAACACCAGTATGGCTGTACCATCTGCAAATGTGGAAATCATTGTTGTTCTACATGTCGGTAGATTGGCCGTTTGTAGGAGGTAAAAAGTTGGTCCCAGGATCCTCATTGTAGGACTTCCAAGTTGATAGTGTGGAGGTCAAAGTATTATTTTTTTCATTTAACAAGAACCTATCTGTCCCCGAGTTATGATTTTTGGACCTTTTATAGGGGATGTCCTTTTAGGACACTTTAGTATGATTTGAAATTTTAGGACGTGGTAATTAACTTTCCAGCTTGTAGTAGAACTGCATCATATTTTGTCAAAGCCTTGGCTGACATTCAGGAATGCTGCAGAGCAGTATATCTTGCAATCCAGATCCATCAAAATTTTTGTTACGATTCAATGGACCGAAATGGAAATATCAACAATTGAACGTTAAAAATATAACTCAGGTAACATGTTGGGGATCAGTATTAATTTGATCACTTTTAGAACTAACTGCATGCTAATTTTTAGATAAAATTCATACAGGTAGTTTGCGCCTGAAAGACAGAAATTTTGGCCGATAAAAACATTTTACATTATCTTTTTGACAAGGTTATTCGATTCAGTTTCAACTCAAATGTTATCCATAGTTGCAATTATAGTAGTTTTTCTGGTAATGTCAAGATTATTAGGTCTTGTGATTTTGTTTAATCTCTCCGAGACTGGTAGTTTGATATTGAGTATCATTTTTTTCGCGATTCAACTCACTAACAAGAGTAAAAATGAATCAGCACTTAAACCAAAAAACAAGTGTCCAATAACTGCCAGTCCTATAGAGGTTAAAGCCGAAATAGTAGAACCAAGTAGAACATAGACTACGTTGACACGGCGCTCTTATTCCGGAATGACTTAGTTATTCCGATGTAAAGGAACGTCTACAAGCCCTTTAACACCGGTTTTAACTACACCGGGTGTTACTAAACCGAAATAAGACCCCCGTATAAAGATAGAGATACATGAATAGAGTATTGGATCCATATATTCTCCAATGAGTGGCGAACGTGACCTAGTAGAAAGAGAGGTCCAATCTGGTCGCTTTTGTCTTTCTCTAATCGCGCTTGCGCAGTTTCAAAAGTAAGATTTTTACGCTTGCGCAGTATCAAAAGTAAACTTTACTTTTGAAACTGCGCAAGCGCGATTAGTAACGGCAAAAGCGACCAGACCGGATTTCTCTTTCTACGAGGTCACGGTCGTCAGTACCGGATCCGGTACTCAATTCATTCATCTCTATGCGCGTAAATGTAGTCATTACAATGCTCGTCTACTTGTTAACTACACTTTGGACATTTTGGTTGGTAGCTTTTTTCTGATTGTTGGACGTTTACACTAGACAGAAGGTGTAACTTCAATATGTGAAGTCCAGTTATACATATACCTGGACGGTTGAATTATATTAATCAATCGAATCTCATGCTTTCCGCAGTACTGGAAGACAAATTGACAGCCCGAAAAATTATACATATGGTCGCAAATATTTACGAGAATAGAAAATACTTTGAAAATCGGCAACCAATTTTTCGTAAATCAAATGATTGTTGATAATCATAAATTTTGTAACTTAACCCTATGACACACTTCGAGAAGATAATAAATAATAGATAATAGTCCGCTTGGCGCTGTTTTTCGCGGCATTCTTGTTAGCGATGAAAAGGATATTGAATATCTGGCCAACCTTCAAACCAGATATCTGACCGAACATTAACGATCGGCGTGTTGTGAGTTTTCAAAAAACGATTCTATTTCTATTTATTAGAAAAAAAAAAGTACAATAGACTCTCCATAATTCGCCAAGCGAGTGCCATTCCTCTGCACACACATTCTCCTATACACGGGCGCTTTCATTTGTATGATTGTACATATTCCTTACAATTATTGAAATGATTTATTTAAAGAAAATCATGAATAACGTAAAAGATTGTTTGAGTAAAATCGTACATAGAACTGGACTTTTACCATCATAAGTGTCAGTCTAATGTATAAGAAAATTTAATTAATCATTGTATACTGAAATATTTTTTCATGAAATCTTCAAATTTCGTGGTGAAAAATTAAAGATCAACTCTACAACACTTACATATACTTATTATTTGATCATGTTCCCTAAATCACATGATCTTATATGTAGCATTGATATTATCAATACAAAGCATATGAACACTGTAAATTGATCATCATTTTACACACATTTTAAAAAAAGATAGCAACTTTATAGCAACAGGAAATATTCTGGAGTCAAATTTCACTGGAAACGACCTTACACATAGCGAAGCATTGAAATATATTGCTGGATCTGTAGCAGGGAAATATCGTACCGAATATCCATATTTAGGATTTTACTGAATATTTAGAAACCCGTTTGATAAATCTCATTAGATTCGTACAATTTCTGATGGCTATCTCACTGAACCCTCAGAAGATTTTTTAAAAGTTGCCAAAGAAATGGATGAAGAATTTAATAAGTTCCATGGAAACCATGGTTTATCTAAGGAAGGTTTCATTTTTAAAAAATTATGGAAACGCGTCAATAACAGGATTACTGAATTTAACGTTAAGATTCCGGACGCAGTTTTAATGACTCTGATACCTACTAGAACTTATATTCGATTAAATTGTTGGCAAGAGAAAATCCAGGAATAGGAAAAAAAGACAAAGGCAGAGAACAAACAGCACAAAGAAATGAAGGAATTAAAGAAAGTCAAGAATAAAGAGAAAAAAGAAATGAAAATGACAGAAGATTCGAGTGTAATAAACAGGACAATCAGGAAACACATAGGCGTAAAAAGATTCTCAAATTTATTATTTGATTTCTCATGATTTTCTTTATGAATTTGTAAGAAGTCAGTTAGTACCTGAAAATAAGAAATTAGTAGCTGAGAATAATAAATTCTATATGATCTGTTTACAATGTAATACGTTATATCCCTGTCACCCATTTGCAACGCCCGCGGATAACTGGGAATGGCTAACTACAGTTAAGATGGTTCGAGAATGGGGCACTTTCTGATTTGCTGCTTAAATCGATGTGCAAGACCATAGCTGGTCTTTTACTTGCCTTGTCGAGCGACCAAGGCCCTTCTATGTTTATAAGTTCTATGTTCAAACCATGGTTCAAACACCTCAGTATACTTGGCAAACTACTGCAACCAATTTGAAAATAAATGTACCCAATAATTTGGAAATCATTTGGACAAATTTGGAAAATCATTCACGTAGTTTGGCAAAGAATGGATAATGAATAATCAATGAAAAATTATTAAACGTATAGTTAGCAAACAAGTTGACCGATTTCATTTTTTTTTTCTTCAGATCGATGCTAAATGATTTGGAAAATCGATTTCCAAGTATTTCAAAATTTGGAAAATAATCTTTAGGTATTTATTTACAAAATAATAATAAAGCGCCGCCCTCCCCTCCTCCCGCCCGCCCTCTGGCGGGCGGGAGGAGGGGAGGGCGGCGCTTTATTATTATTTTGTAAATAAATACCTAAAGATTATTTTCCAAATTTTGAAATACTTGGAAATCGATTTTCCAAATCATTTAGCATCGATCTGAAGAAAAAAAAATGAAATCGGTCAACTTGTTTGCTAACTATACGTTTAATAATTTTTCATTGATTATTCATTATCCATTCTTTGCCAAACTACGTGAATGATTTTCCAAATTTGTCCAAATGATTTCCAAATTATTGGGTACATTTATTTTCAAATTGGTTGCAGTAGTTTAGCCAAGTATACTGAGGTGTACGACCGTGGGACAGAGCATATCGAAACTTGACGGTCCCCACGGAGGGGCAAGAGGGGTCAAGTAGTCGCCATCTTAGTATGAACCAAAATTAGCCGCGTAATTTAAATTTCTTATATACTTGATACAGAATATGTTGAGGAAATGACATATAAATAACTTTCCAAATAGCAATTGAGTAAAATTTCAGAGTTGCTAATGTACAATTTTCATTACTACATACAGGCAATATTTATTGCAAATTATATCACAAGAAATTTGTTTATACGTTATACTAGTACTTGGATGTTTCATTAACAAAGAAGGTAGTAAATACTTACTATTGACTATTGTTGCAAAATATTTTAATTTATTTATTGAAAACAAGTTCAATTTCCCTCAAACAATATCAATTTGGTTAGTTTTTGTCTATTGTTATCTTAGTTCATGTTGAATATCTTACTCATTTAGTGTAATCTTACACTTATATATTTTTCTATAATAAGTTTGCAGAGATGAGTGAGATGATTGGGAAGTACATTTTCATCTTGGATATGAGTTTGAAATAATTGATTAATTTTACCTGATACCTGTAGTGATTTCATAGTAGCACTAAGTAAATATTCAGTCAAGTTTTTCAAAAGGAATGCTTTCCTATTATTTTGGAATGATGCTCGAATAATAATATCGGTTTCCTTACACAATTCAACAACATCTGGAGATGGGTGTATCACACCACCTCTGGATTTTATTGTTATCAACAGTGATTTTTCTGTTTCTTCGCCTTCCAAAACTTCTGGGCAGCTGTCGCAATGCAACTTTTTGTAAATTCTGAATATAACAAATCCCGCAATGTAAGTAACTACACATTCTGCGAATGGTGACAGTGTAATATTTTCTGATCTTTCTATCAACGCTGTGTAGTCAAGAATTTCGAAAAGTGATTCTATTTCTGAATGATCTGATGAACCAATTTGTTCTTTGTTTGTAGAACTAGAAACGTGAAGGATAGGTACATCTTCTAACGCTGTGCAATTGCCAGTTGATGGCGGCCTCAATTCAGCATGTATTAATATTTTTTTGAAAGCTGCTTTAAATTGTATGCACGTTGGATTATTATTACATCCATTATGCGCCCTAATACATCCAAATATGAGCTCAATATGGTCTTGGCTAAATTTGTATGTTGGTATGAAGATTAAAACTTTCTTCTTTTCGCATAGCTCTACATACAGAAGCTGTAGAGAATTAATGCAAATTAGAAGACCTAAAAAGCCAGTAAATCTCTGCGTATTAAGAATATTGTTACCGTTTGAATATTTTAAATTTAAATTGTAACATTTGCACTCGTCGAATTTTCTAAGAATCTGATTCTTATTTCTTTCATTGATTGGTTTCTTGTAACCAAAATCATTCATATTATGAGAGTTCAGAATATTGAACAAATCATCGAAAATCTTTAAAAATTCTATCGTTAGACCAGGCTTTAAATTCTGGAATGGTACGTTGACAAACAGTTAAAGCATCAGCAACAGACTGACTGAATACTTGTGCGGCTAATTTAACCTTCATTGTCTGTTTTTTAAAGTTAACATGTCGAGTGGTTAATTTATTAGCTAAACGTAACCCTTCCTTTTGTTGAAGATCGTGTAATAATCCGATATAATGCCATGATATAATTTCATTTTTTACATTCAAAATTACTTTCCATTCGCCAAAACAATTTCGTACGAGTTTTAGCACATAGCTTGGATCAGGAAAAAATGCTACTGTTTCCTTTGTAACTGGATGTTCCATCCAACACTGAAAATGTTTATTTGAATCATTAGATAACTTTCGACAAGAAGTTAGATTAACAGCTGCACCACCAAAAGTCAACGCAACCACTTTCACCCCAGTTTCATGCAATAGAGTTGAAGCTTGTGTAATCACATTTTCTTTCTGTTCTGCATGCATGCCATTAGTTAAGAAATAACCGAAAGGAATTTGCCAATCACAATTGACAAACGTCGATGAAAAAACTAAAGCATTAGAGGCTTCGACTACATCAAAAAGTTTATCTTTCCTTGTGTCATCAATCAATCCAGTAAATTATTTTTTATCGAATCCTACTTTTTTCATTAATGACATTTCATTATATATTATGCAAGCAATCACAGTATAGCGTACATTGCTAACAAATGTTTTTATAGCTTTGAGAGCTTCTGCATTGAAACCTGGTTCTCCATCTACAGTTTTGTACCATTTATGAATCGTTTTTGGATGTGGCAAACAACAATCGAAAGTTTGTCTAACATAACTATACGCTCTAGGAGAATAGTAATGTAAAGTTAAAGCAAACGATCGTAACTCTGGGCTATATGTTCTAGGCTTAGATTTATCCTCACTTTTTCGAATTTGTGGCGTTTTAGAAGATGAGCATTTAATTTACTCAGATGTTTCAAAATTTCTATTTCACTGTCTTCTAAATACTTGTGCTTTTCCAATTTTGAAAATAATGTTGGTAAATTGGCTGTACGTTTTTCAAATGTTTTAATTTTTCGCTGTAAAGTTGTTATTTTAGACTGTGCCATTCTATAACGATTTTTCAGCTGGCTCAAAGATTCTCTGAGAAATTTCTTTCTGGGCAAGTCATTAGTTTTTTTCGGGTGACATTGGTATAGATCGTGAAACATACAATCTCTCTAGTGTTTTTTCTTTTTCATTCTCTGTTAGATCTGAAAATTGTTTTACAAGAAAAGAAAAATACTTTTTTAGAGCTCAAGTAAAATACAAGAACACGTTATTACACGTTATTATTCTAATTTACATTTATGAACAATATTTTCCCAAAATATAACAGTATAAGTTACCTGATATTGATTTGTCGTGATTATTGATCTGATTTTCATATGCATTATTGAAATGAGTTGCTTCTGAAGTCATTTCATCCACAATTTTTTCTCTTACAGCATTGGCGACAGATTGTAAACCAGAAGCAGCAACTACTAAATTAATTTGAATTTGTAATTACTAAATAGACAAATATACACAGACATATATACATATATAATACGTACGTACTGATCATATGTTTTTTATTGATAATATCAATGCTGCATATAAGACCATGTGATTCGGGGCACATGATCAAATAATAAGTATATGTAAGTGTTGCAGAGTTGATCCTTAATTTTTCACCACGAAATTTGAAGACTTCATGAAACAATATTTCAGTATACAATGATTCATTAAATATCTCTTATACATTATACTCAAACTTATGATGGTAAAATTCCAGTTCTATGTACGATTTTAATCAAACAATCTTTTACGTTATTCATGATTTTCTTTAAATAAATCATTTCAGTAATTGTAACGAATATGTACAATTGGAATATTTCAGATTCAAATAGATTCTTTTTATCCAGAAATTGACAAGTAAAAATAATTCATCTTGTAAACAATATATAATGATATACTATTGACTTATTTTGGCCTGCTACCTTTGGATTCAATTTGTTGAATACAATCTTCATAATTGACCTCATCAACTTCACGATTAGCTATTGTGTCATTACTTACTGTGACCGCAGATGGTACAGAAATATCCAAAACATCCCTGCGATCGATCAGTGATAATTCGACATCTGGATTTCTGGAATCTGGAAGTATGGTTGGCATTGTTTTCTGACTAAAGTCCTGTTACATATGGACTCGGTCCGTTGTTCCGACGCTTCTCCTGTTGCTATCGGTACATTCCGTGGATCCAGAGACAGAGGCTGGGAATGACCGTTAGAACAGATCTCACGGTTTTCCGCTGCGGCAGCAGATTTCGTCTAGCCGCGGTACTCTCAGAGAGCGACACTTTTGAATAAACCATTTTTGAAATGGAAATAAACCACTTTTGAATAAACGGGGACACTTTTGAATAAACCATTTACCGTTATATCCTAACCCCAACGTCGCGAATCAATTAGAACCCGTTACTTCCGCATCATGCGACTCCCGGAGTCGTTGCATGACTCCCAACATCAACACCAACAACAACAACAATCTTCAAACTCTCGTGATCCAGCTGCTCGGATCCATTACAGTCCACAAAAAGTGGATCATCATCAGCAACATTTTTTGCTTTCGTTAAAACAATATTGACATGTTTTCCTAAAATATACCACCTCAATCGAAACTTGAAGTTGAGAGCGGTAAGATGATCATTAGCAGCACCCATGCTTTTCAAATAGGCGAAAAGGTTTTCAACACAATCTTGATTCAACCTACTTGTCAAGATTTATTCATCATAAAATCCTCTAATGCTTATTGTTCCTAGATAATAGAACAGCATCTGTCTCAAGGACATACAGTTGAGAATTATGCCTTTTTGGAATGGCAGCAGTTTTTTATGATTTCCGATTTTTACATCTTTCATCATTTGAGTAACTTTATCCAAAAGTCGATTCTGATCTTCCAGAAGTGAAGGTTTCCCATAAGGTTCTCTGCTTGGTTTGTTGTTAAATCGAACCAGGCATCCATATTCTCAAAAAACTTCAGCTACTTTCTGCCAGTCTTCGTATTTTAGTAGATCATTTCTACCCGCCCACAGAATAGCTCTTGCCAAGGTTTTGGAAATGAGTTTGGTTGCAAGAGCTACATCTTGTCATCTGCCTCCATGAACTTCTATCTGTTCAGGAGTAACTTTAAAAGCTTCTTTCAGTTCTTGTTTTTGGTTCAAGTGGATCAGTTCTTGTATAACCTTTGGGTTAACATTCCTTGTTTGCGAAGAGCCCTCCTCATCAATTACAAAACAATATCCATCATCAAGGAAATGATTTGTGAATAGCTTATATGGAGTATCAGCGAAAACAAATACTTTCAGGTTCACGTTGCGAAGGGGATGAAAAAAACAATTCTGCGTTTATTCTATTCCTATATTATAGTTTTTGTACGCATTGAAATTATTTTCTCCAAGATCTGTCACACCAGCTGCTACAATGTAGCCAATATCCCATAATTGGCGAATAATATCTGTCAAGATTTTTTGTGTAAATTCTTGATCGATTTTATAAAAAATAGGCTGTTTCCACTGTGAGAATAACCCTCTTGCAATGCCTACTTGAGCTCTTTTGTGAGGACCAACCACTTGCTCTAATTTTTTACCAATCTCTACTTTTCGAGACATATATACTTCATCAAAACAGAGAACCGCAACTTATATATATATATATATATATATATATATATATATATATATATATATATATATATATATATATATATATATATGTAAGGAAAGTATCCTAAATAATATTGAATTCGGCGCGCAATTAAGTCGGTAACTAAGTCGGTAAATTAGAGTTCCTAACCACCACGATACAATCGAATTTGCACGTGGCGACTGGTACGATGAGGTGTGTCATACCGAACAGAATTAAATAAAGAATATAACCTCCAATCCAGAAAGATCATTGTGAGTAACAACATTGAATGTTGATTCTTTGTTGTTTACAGGTATGTGTAAATTACAGATCAAGTTAATGTTTGTATTTTTTGTATATAATAATAAAAAACTCTTTGTTGTTTACAGAGAATCTATTCGAGTTTTATTCACCGAGGAAAAAAATCCAAAAAAAATAATAAATGAATTACGCATGACATATATATATATATATATATATATATATATATATATATATATATATATATATATATATATGCTATGGGCTATACCTGGTCTTGTATCTACCTTGCCTGGAGCAGCGTGACCGTTTGGATATAGAGAGAGAGGGAAATGTATTCTGTCTTTCTGATTGTTACCCACTGATCTGTACATAGAGATCAGTGTTGTTACCGGACACTTTTGCTCATGCGTGCGAGCGCTACTACTTGAATTTACCTAAAGAATGGATTCGTTGCAAATGTAAACAAGTTGTTGTAGATATTGCAACCGCACTTCGACTTTAATATTATTGCTTATTTTTGTATTTATCCATGGATAAATGATTCCTGCAGGAATTCACACAAGTATCTGCATGTTATAAACATAATAATAAAACAATACAGGTTATAACATTTAATATAATATTTCGAAAACAATAACAAATATTTTTTTATTGTAACGAATAAAGAAGTTTGGATTTATAAAATCAGGACAACGCCAAAAAATAACCTTATTTTATTAGTTGTTAAAGGATTTTTCGCATATTAGTCTCACTCATGGTTAAATAAAATTAATTTAGTAAATTATTGCCTCAGGCGTTGTCCTTCAACATTTCGACACCTTGCTAGATGGTGAAATCTGATATCCAAATAAAAATTGATAACCAAATTCACCAATTGAGATTTGTGGTTATCAAATGCATTTTGCGAGAGGATGTGATCATCCAGAATACTAAAAACTTTGCCTAACACTAAGCGCTTTATCTTGCTCAATTCTCTCTTTATCCCCTTCTGGAAAATTTTATTTTCATTCTCACGGATCACAGATTCGACTCTAATGCAAATTAAGCTTACATCTCTGGCTGGCTTTATCAAATTTTCACGATTTCTAAGGTGTATCAGAACATTTGTTGTGATGCTTGTCTCAAACTTCTGAATCCATATGGAGCAAGTAATTTTTTCTTTCAGTATCTTAACTACAAACCCTGCAATGTACTTGATCAGGTCTTCCACAAGTGGACCCAATGATAACATTGTACAGAAGTAATCGTGATCTTCGGGTGGAATCGTTTGAGGCTCGTGTCTTCCTCCATCTGCAAATTGTTCCGTTACGACTGGCAATATCGTTGTGGAATCTAATATGCAGCAATTGCCGTTTTCAGATCCCATAATGTCATGATGCAAAAATAATTTTTTATAGGCACTTTCAAATTGCACAGCTGTCGGATTATTATTAAATCCTCCTCGACTGCGTATTGCACTGGAAGATTCCAGATGGTACTGCGATAATTTGAAAGTGAGAAAACATTCAAATTTTCCCTTGCTTTTCAAATGCTGAAATAGTTCTAAGCTATTTTGAAAGGACATGGCCATGCCAACAAATCCTGTACCACGACCGGAAGTCACTACCGTTCGTCCATTGGAATGCTTCAGTTCCAAAATATATACCCGGAACCTGTCAATAAACTTTGCATACTTCGCGAAAGTAGTATCACAGAGCGGACGATTGAACTCTGGTCGCTCAAATTTGCTGCGACAGTTCAAAATATCCAAAGCATAATTTATCATCAAACAAAATTCTGCAGTAGCAGCTACGTTTTGGAAATTGGGATCAGTAGTAGTTGCGCAAAAGTTCAATGCTTTACTGACACTTTCGCTTAAACATTGTTCAGCCAGCCGGACATTCATTTTTTCGTTTTGAAAGTTGATGCGCCTTGCAGTCAATTTAGTACCAACTCTCAAACCTTCATGTTCTTTTGTATATAATTTGACAATGTATTTCCAATCAATACAGTTTCCATTTCCATCGATAAATGGACCTTTTTCCGCCAGAGCATTTCGAGTCAGGTTTAAAACATAGCTCGGGTCAAGAAATACAAACACTTTTGCGTTGTTTACTGGATGCAAGATATAACCGCACGGGTTATAAGCATCATAACGTGTTCCTAACATAGAGCACATTTTATTGTTGGTGCATGCTCTGTTGAATGTTATCGAGTGCACCACAGCTCCAGTATCATGCAGTAATCGTAAACACGTGGACAAAATATTTGCTCACTCCGAACCTGTCAGATTATTGATTAACAAATAGTCCAACGGTACCTTCCAATTGCCGTTTAAAGCTACGGGGAGAAATACTAGAGTACGCGTTACCTCTGGCAGGTTGTCGTAATCCTGAGGATGATCTGTGTCCATATTAACGAATACAACATAATTCTGACTGGTCCATTGAATATGCTTATGTATTGACATTTCATCAATGATAACATTGCAAATTGGAGTTTTCCGTTGCTTTTATTGCGATTGAATTGAAAGCTTGCACTGTGCATCCTGGGTGACCATTTACTACTTGATACCATTTATTGATTGTCCTTGGATGGGGTAAGACATTATGGAAGCACTTTCTGATCTATCTACCGCCGCAAATTGAATACAAGCTGAAGGTCAGATTTCTAGTAAAATGAACGACATTTTTCGTTACAAGTTTACGGCGAAATTTTACTCTCTAGTTGTTTCCGTCAAATTAGCTGTAGATTTATGACAATACTTGTACTATCCAATTCCTTTCGTCAATTTGACTACCGAATGCGGTAGCAGATTACCGACAAATTATCAGTAACATGGCTATCAGCAGAGCTATCAGGGCAGAGCCTCTGGAATCAAATTTTTTTTTCGGGAAAGGAATCTGGTTATTTACTAGTTCCTTCACATTAGGGGATCTAAGATGAGAGATATTAGATAATGCTCCCGAATCAACAATTCCAAAAGCCAACAAGAACATAATTATAAAAGAGTAAGATAAATAACCAACGTACATACTATCAAGAGACTCGGTAGTCTCGTGCCTAGTTACATAAAAAAAAAAAAAAAATTCGCACTCGCCGCCCGAGACTCTGACAGAGTCTCTATACCCGAACGGCAACTGAGTGACCGTTAAGGAAATTTATGATCGTTAATTTCTTCCGTCTCGCTATAAATACCGAATTGTAATATTTATTGCAGGATGTGGCAAAGAAGAGCTTTAATTTAAGCCCTATTGCGATCAAATCGGTGGACGTAGAGCTGAGATATTATTATTCGAAGGGTTCGATGCAAGTAATTTATACGTGTCTTCGACGAGATTGCATTTTCGTCGTCTCCGTCAGTCAGTGACGTCACTCAGTGTGGCAAGAAACCTATGTCTATAAAGAGTATAGAGTGGTTTTCGCTAGGTATAGAGAAGAGACCTACCAAGTATGGACGTAGCCAGATGACGCTTTGGTTAGCTCTTTATTTTCACGAACTACAGTACGGTATCATACCAAGCATCTGGGGTATGATTTATTGTGTCAATGTATTTTTGGTCGTAATTGTGCGAATAATTCAGAACAAGATCATTTGAGGTACGGTAAGATATTTTTTTTTATGAGATAACTGCAAGTGTTTGGCAACACAGGGTTGAATTGAATGATTACTACACTCTTTAGTTATACCGTGAGTGTTCGTTATGCGGGTCAGTTGGATCGGTCCGATCCCGAATTTGGCGTTTACGGCATTGCCGTTCCGCCGTTCTTTGTTCACGCTGGTTGTCTTCTGCTTTGACAGGTAGGCAAAGCGCGCGGAGTACGATTTTATGGTTATATTGCGGTTAGGATTTTCTGTATGAAAAAATTGTTCCGATAATCTGTCCATTATTATTAGGCAAATAAATAATATTTTTGAAACGATTCAATGCAAATCAGAAGCAACTAATGTAGCTAAGTCACGAGAATATCTATTAGCGAATCCTGTGAAAGAGTGTAGAGAAGGAGAAGTTGTACCAGGCGATAGAGACAATTACAGTCATTACATTAACAGAGAGTGCATTACATTCAGATTGCAAATTAATGTATTTAGCCACAAACGGAAACAACTTTCAAGATTAGTTACGCACGTATAATAAATTTATTACTATTACATTTCGATGGAAATTATTAATAATCAGTGTAATTGATAACCGATGAACAAATAAAAAATTGTTCTTACGTAATTAATCAAATTCTACAAAAAGTAGTGATATCCCCATTAAAAGCACCTCTGGTGCAAAAACCTTTCGCCTAGTTATATAAATGTGGTAGTCACCCACAAACAATACATTCTTATGCCAAGAAAACATTATACACTTATTATTTTATACCAAAATTCCTTCCTCGTAAAAAAAAAAGATTCGAAATCAGATGCTATTGCCTAGTACCGATATCACGTTGTCTTTTTTCGAATTGACAATTGGGCTTTTCATAACACGGTATTGACAGCCTTCCTGTCCTGCCACGTAGTACCATAGATATAACGATAGAGGACTGAAGCCTCCATTGGTTCGCCCAAATAACATTTTAAAAAAATAATTTAAAAAAATAATTTTGGTGGTGGTGGTACTAGGCGGGCCAATATTTCGTATCACTATATTAGGATTATTGACATGGTTCAACCGCCGTAACATTGTACTTATCTAGAAAAGGCCCGCCTAGTACCACTACCACCAAATTTTTTTTTTTTTTTTTAAATTATTTTTTAAAAATGTTATTTGGGCGAACCAATGGAGGCGTCAGTCCTCTATCGTTATATCTATGGTACTACGTGGCAGGACAGGAAGGCTGTCAATACCGTGTTATGAAAAGCCCAATTGTCAATTCGAAAAAGACAACGTGATATCGGTACTAGGCAATAGCATCTGATTTCGAATCTTTTTTTTTTTTTACGAGGAAGGAATTTTTGTATAAAATAATAAATGTATAATGTTTTCTTGGCATGAGAATGTATTGTTTGTGGGTGACTATCACATTTATATAACTAGGCGAAAGGTTTTTGCACCAGAGGTGCTTTTTATGGGGATAGTACTCTTACGTACCTACTGCAGTTTATTGTCTTCTGGAATGGGTATTAGGAATATGGGCTATGATTCAACATTAGGTAAATAAAAGCTGTGGACAATCGAAAGTTTAATAAATTATAATTGTTAATCGACGAATAAGATATATCTAATGCAGAAATAACAAAACGATGATTTGCAAACTGGGTGCGAGTGAGCAAATACCATGATCGATAGAAAGACGAATCATCAATCGTACAACCATGTCACAGCAGTCATGTAAATACCGGATGAAAAATACAAGCAAAACTCGCTTCGAAGATTGAAACTTAGAGACGAGTGAACGGATAAAACTGTTTTTTGCTCTATGAAGTGAATGCCCAAGTACACGAACATATTCTAACAATCATGGCAAGTAAAACATTGGCAATTTTAAAATCAAAATCGTGCAAGAGGTAATATTTTTCTAGAAATTGCAAGAGGATGAATATACAGTAGATTTTTGCCTATCCATCACGGTACATGTGATCATTGTAAATGTTTTCCCATTCCCCAAGATAGTCGATGCGGTTTAAAAAAGTCATTGCGATAAAGACTTAACCGAGGAAATCATAATTCGATACATCGTCAAACTGTTGCGACTGCGGATTTCCTGGTGCCATTGGTCGAGATGTCATCTGTCCCCTCGGACCAACCATCGGTTGCTGCATTCCTAGTGCTTGTTGTCTATACTGCGGCTGCTGCTGCGACGTAGAAGAAAGCTTAACAAGGAGAGATCCAAACTGTATCCACAAATTTTAATTTTATCTGAATAAAGTTAGATTCTGATCCAATTGCAATTGATCCAAGAAACCCAAACCTCCTTTCTCATTCGCTGGCAGGTGCCAAATTCCCTACTTTCGACGGAGCCAGTCATGAATAGTGCAGGATCAAGTAAATAAAACAATGATGCACACTCTGAGCTACAAGAAAGATGCCCACATTGCAAAATTATTTGAATCTAATTCAAAGGTATTGTTCAGAGGATAGATCATGTAGTTTTCAAGAAATGATACGGTTAAGAATTATAAATGTAGACATGGTTCTCAATAACTGCAATCAATCAAACCTAGCGAGCTGAGTATCGGGGGCAGTATCCTATCAGAAACGTTCACAATTTTACAATTTAAATCTATTTCAACGGTCATATTTTGCACCAAACTGTGACTTTACAGTATCTTAGAATTTCCAGAGGACCAAAAATTTTGTAAGACGTTCTAGGTCAGTATTTGTTAACGTGTGGCTTGTGACCCTTGGGGGGGGGGGCACAAAGCCGCTATAAGGGGGTGGCAAAACCTCACTAAAAGAAAAAAAAAATATAATAAAAATATTACACGAATTTGATATTTGTAACATAATAAAATACAGGTTACAAATTGCGGAGGGTAGGAAATCGCGAAATATTTTTTCATACTCAGGGGGGTTGCATTATGAAAAAGGTTCAAAAACACTGTTCTAGGTTTTCGAGTTTCCCATAGAAAACATAAAATTCACTCACAATTTATTAAAACTAAGTGTTTTTTAGAAGAATTCGGAATCATGATACAACACCGCAAATATTGTAATGCGGACACGAATTCTCAAAAATAAAAATTATGATGTTATTGTATAAACGTCCATAGACCGTACATGTACTTTTGAGCTCTTAAATAATCACCCCTTTGACGTCGCATGATTTATACCTTTGTGTCCAAATCGAAATTACTACGTTAACACAGTACATGATATAAGAAGGATTTATGTTGCAATTATTTTTTCATAACACGTTTCCTCCAGCATTGGGAAATTGATGACATTCCTACGATGCACAGATGAAGACAGTGTATTGGAAACATTTTTCGATTATATACTAGTACTGATTGATTTAGTGACAAACATGAAGAAATAAATCAACGTATTAAGGATCTAATGATATGATATTGATCAACAACGATGCATGACTTACTGAGAAGCCATGTTGTACATGAGACACAAAATTCATGGATCATTGGTAAGTTATGTCGCAGCAAACACGTTAAGTACTAATGGTTAAAACTCATCAATAACACAGGTCTACCAAAAAAATATCTTTTTGGTGCAGCTTTGTTTGTATCCAGGGGTAAATAATGAGCGTAATATATCATATGTCAACGGTAATTATATTAGCCTGCCAGCTCTAGTTTATTAATTACTCTGATTTTAAGTTTTGGGTGTTCTTAATCAAAATCAAAAGTTTGATAATAACACTGATAAAATTAATTAGTAAGTTGCGAATTTGTGTTAACGACCCTGATAAGTTTTGTTACGTTTGTGATAAACATATTCTGGAAGATCAAATAAAATTAATAGCAGATACTGTGATCCGTCTGAATTTTGCTTCTATGGTCAATACTGAAATTCGCAATCATATGATGGTAGACTATTACTGGGGAATTATGACCGATTGCTCAAGACAAGTTTGCTCTATCAAATAACTTAAAAGGCAGATCATTCACGGATCATTTTAAAGCAAAGTCATATTTTGTAAAAAAGCATTCTTTGCCTATCTGATAAACTAGAACTGATACCAAGAACATCTTTGACATTACTTTATTAGACATACTTAAAATCAGTTATGAAATCCTAGACATCAGAATTTGTGTAGACCAATTTAATTAAATATTGTGCGTAAATCTTCTAAACATTCTAACGCACTATATTTTCCTTGTTTCACTGCTTCCCATTACCAATATCGTCTTATTCGTCATGTGAAAAAGTTAATGAGATGGAATTAGATAAATATCATATCGCATACTAGAACATCTTTGCACAGGAATATCAATTATAACCATCGAGGAGTCCTTGCCAACAATATTTTAGTTAATAAAATAAACAAAGGACCCAGTAAGGCGCTTATGGCAAAAGTGGTTTCCGTTAATATAGCTAAATCTGGGATATGTTGTATGTCTCTGCATCCTGAAAAAAATGCTCCTGATTTGAGCAACTTTATTAAAATCGCGAGTAAAAAATTTGAAGTATTCTAAATCTCAACGTGTTGCAATAGAAACGTGTATCCGTTAGCTGTGATTTTTTAATTTGCGGTAAATAAAATGATATTGAATCAAAAGCTATTGAACAAAATATAACGGCTAACTAGTCCCAGCGAATTTTTAATCGATTTCGCTTAGACGAAGTCAACTCGTAGTTGTGGACAAGAAGGTTAATTATATTTTATTATAGAACACATCGGGTTTAAAACTTTGTGCACATAGAACCATTTGTTCAGAACGCCGAGACACGCAACATACCGCAGATATAGCCACATTGACCTAAAACACTATTCCAAGTAGCGATAACAGCAATCCCACTGAATTTGGCAGGCCTTATCTTAGAGCCTGTTGGGTTTGTGCCCATGGAGACATTAGTTTAGGACGCCAAGACGCGCAACATATCGCGGTTTCAACAATATTATCGGAAACTACTTTTTCCATAAGCGCCTTGCGGGGACCTTAGACATAGTCCAATGTAGATAAGTATTTGATGTTTATCCAGTGTTGTAGATGTTGGAAAATCCAAAGATATAACACGGAACCAAATGATCTCATACGACATCTGTATAAAGGAATTTTGACTCCGATTTTCCATTCTGTATTCACATCTGTCCCTACATTCGGTAGATTTTATTATCATGTATCGATCGTGTTAACTAGCTATAGTATTCAATAGGTAGGAGTACTCTGCTTCAAACGTTAGTCAACTGCTAGTGTATTTTACTATTCTTAGTTCTATTTTGGGGATAATCAAATACTCTTTACAGTCTCAGAACTAAGTTTTCCTAAGTTAATCCTAATTCAGCGTTATATCATACATAGTCAGGTTGGCTACAATATCATCGATCATCACGAACTTCTCTCTATTGAAATATAATTGACAGATTTGAGAATCAGATTATCATACCTGTTGTAGTAAGTGTCGAAGACCAGGATTATTAGACATTACTGGGCGCATCATCCGTTGCGCATTTGCCTGTTGACCAGTTATAACACTGCCAGGGTTGATAGCTCTTTGTGCTTGTTGAGCCTAAACACAATTTAAGAAAAGTTATAAATATAGATCAACCTGCTGAGTTAAAAATCGGATCAACTTGGTATTTGCAGTGCAGTCCATGCTCATCCAACTCAAATCTATGAATGTGCAATACTAGAATACACAGAACATGTGCCATCTATCCTCAAATGTACAGGCACCGACAACTAGTTGACATCTATAGGAAATGAGATAAAATGGATCTCAAATCGAAACCCTGCAGCGAAATTTATTGGGCCTATATTACATTTGAGATACCAAGTGGAATATACACTCATTTTGACTATTAGTTGTAGCAGTAGAAAACCATGAAACACGATGCATTCCGAATTTTTTCATGTTGCTCCCAATTTTCCTCTGAATTTGAGGCCGTGTTTTCTCGAACTCAAGAAGTAGATATTCACCTATTTTTGTTCGTGTCGTAACAATCACTCATTTTTTAAAGTTCAGTCCAAATAGCGGTGATTTCAATACAGTAATAAAATTATCGTGTGTTTAATTAATTCTGGCAATGGTAATGGGCTATTTCTGAATTCAGTTATTTATCTAATTCTTCAAAATTTGTGACCTGCCGCGTGCTTTTATTTCACTGACATTCGTTCGTGTGACCTCCAAAATTAAAGTATTCTGATCATTTCTTTTACACTTTCTAATTGTGTAGATAGAAATATCGTGTGTTTTGAGTTTTTTACTTTTCGTTTGTTGATTGCTGCTTCCGTTTGTCACTGATATCGCACAATTGGTGCTGATCATATCATTTTCATTGTAATTAAGGATCAGAAATGGACCCGTCCGAGCCATCAAATAAAATATCACAAATGTCAGAAATTTTTTTTCAATATCAATGGTACGATGATTATTCGAAATGGAGAGCGCGGGTTAGGGAAGTAGCTGAAGATGATAAAAAGTATTATTGCGTTCCATGTAACTCTACGATGTCGTATGGACGTTCTCAAATAGATTTTTCTGCCATCGAACTTCTGAAGGGATTTGAAAGTGATCTGACCCAAAGACAAATTTCTCTAAATGTTGTTATCGGTCTCGGCTGTGACAATGCCTCAGTGATGATCGGAAAACATAGTTCTTTCAGTGCTATGCTGAAAAAAAGTAGCCCTGCCGTGGGCACACGCCCAAGTCCGAAACGGACCGTTATTTTACGTAAATTTCAATTTGTATTTGAAGATCGTCCATCAAAGATTGTGAAATATGCTGAAACCCGATGACTCACGCGTCGCAATTGTATTGTAAAAATTCTTCGAAAGTGGGTGGAACTGCAGTCATTTCCGAACTCATTTCATCGCTTTAGGTGATGTCGATGTTGGATTCGAATGCAATGAATATTTGCAGGACCAACTCGGTCCGGGAGTTTCGCGAACGGAAACCGATGCAGTACTGCAAAATTGCCTTGAATTTTATGCGATCGCTGCCACGCAAATTCGTAATCGGTTTCCCTTCCACAACACCTTCTTGAAAAACCTCACGGTTTTTGAGAATCGAGTTGCGTTGTTGGATTCCGAGCGTGAAGGGACGCTGACACGGGTGATTGAAGTTTGCGAACGACTGGATATCCAACATCAGAGATCTATTGGGGAAGAGCGGCGTTCTTTATACGTGGTCAGTTCTGCCTTGAAAAAACGCTGGTGCAAATTAACATTCGACGGAATGTGAATGGAAATCTACTTCACCACTTATTCCGATGGAACTGTCTGGTATCCAACCTTGCATTCGCTGCTCGGAAAAGTGAAAGCACTTCCTGATTCGAATGCTGCGGCTGAAAGGGGATTTTCTCTCATCTTGGACGCGAAAACGAGGGTAAGGAACGGGTTAGGTGCTACAACCTTGAATGCAATTTGTGTTATCAGGTCAGCTTTGAAATGTAGAAGTGAGAGTGCCGCCACGATGACTATCACTAGGGATGATTTGAAATTAATGTCTTTTAAAAATTTGTATTCACAATCCGAGCAACCACCAAAGAGTAGGTTAAATTTACATTCATGTGAAAATGATCGTGATTGGGATGTGTATGAATGCGTGAAGTAAGTTTTTTTAGGTATTTATCAGAAAGTGGGGTTTATTTTCGATTTTTTGGCTTTTTATACACGATGTAAAGTTAGTTATTCCAAATTTTTATGTCTTGAAAATTTGTGTGGGGAAAATTTATTCAAATGTCTTGTGGGGGACAATGAAAAACAAGGGGACTCACTCTAATTAAGCACCCCGAAGTGAGAGGCAAGGGGGCTCACTGTAATAAAGCACCCCAGTAACGAAACAAAAGAGGGGATTCGCGTAATTTTGTTTTAAAACCAAAATTTATTTTTTTATTAAGAAATTAGGCCGGCTTTTTGCATGATACCAATTTTTCTTCAAAATTTTTGGTATGAATGAAATTATTTTAGGTCACATTCGGTTTCTTCTGAGCTCATCATTGGGTTGTTTACATTGTCATGGTGGATTACATAGTTAGTTGATCAAATACTTTTCTTCTACCTCGTATTTGGTTTTCAATATCATGAGAGTCAATATACTAGAAATCCCTTTCATTCGTCGCTCATTTTGCGTTGATCTGATCTTAACGCAGATTGTGCCTTCTGGGGACACCACAAAAAAACCGCGTACCACGTACTTTACCTCCCGGGTGACGCGAAAATAAGTACATGCAGAAACGTCGCGTTTGAAATAATACATTACACAACTAGCGCGTAAAAAGGCTTTTAAATCCTTAAATGCTTCAAACAGATCGATTGGCAATGTCGTGGAACGGATTTCCAACCTCGCGCGAAATCAACTTTTTTCTTAGAATTTGTTTATAACAATCATGCAAAATTCCTGAGGAAAAAACATCTTCTCGCCAAGTATAGCGCGATAGATTGGAAATGGCGTGAAACGGATCCGGATTCCAACCTGGCGAGAAATGATTTATATTGACGAAAAAATGGTTGATTTTGTTTCATCTCCTGACTTGGTGGAGTCTCGCATCTAACGTTGCGCGAAAAGGCAACGAGATGAGATTTTCAATCGTAACTACGCACAGTCCGCACATTCACGCCATTTAAATGTTCCGGATTCGATCGGCTCGATTCGGAGACCCGAACGTTGGCTATCATGCAGATAGGTCGCTGCTTTTCGCGTGTGGTAGCCAGCCGATCGCCTGGTGGGGCTAAGCAATTCGTAACCTTGAGCACTGCGAGCCGAACGCTTTGCGCCGCACGGACGTACGCGAGCGCGAATCGCGGACCGCCGCGGCGCACACTGATGCTCTAAAGTTCAAAATCACCCAGAGGACACAAACCTCAACCTTTTCCAAATATTCAAACGGGATTTTGTCCGTTAAATTATTTGCAAGGGATTGTCGAAGAGTTTTTTTTTTAATGATTTGGTAAACAAATTAATGTTCACGCAAATTATTGGAAAAATAATTTTTCTTAGAAATCTGACACGAAGAACGAAACCTTTTGGAAGCAATAACTATATTATAGGTCATTTTGGGATATATTGTTGAAATTTCGGTTGTTTAAATAATTAGCGAACAATGTCTGCTACTCATTCCGCTAGTAAACACAAAAATCGATCAACTTCGAAAATTCAACTGGAAAAATATCTTTAACACAATTTGCAGGGAATTACGGTAAAGATTGTTGAAATTAATTTTTATACCAATTAATATTCAAACAAAATATTCGGGAAAAACTCCTGGAAGTTTCCTGCTCTATTCTGTCACAGATCTTCCCCCCTTCGAATTCTCGAATTAGATTGATTTTTAGGTCTTCTATCGGAATGAGTTATTGACATTTTATTATTAATTATTTAAACAAACACGACTTCCGTTTCCGGTGACGAAGCGGACAGACAAAGTGTGGGGCAGGGTAAGAGAAAGTGTGTGTAGCGGCGGGAAATAGCGAGGTAAGGGAAAGCGGGGTAGTGGAGGAAGTAGAGGAGGGTGAGAGGGAAGGGAGGAGATAAAAAGGGGAGAAGCTAGGGGGCGAAAGCGGGTGGAGTGAGGCGAGAAAGGTGGGCAGAACAGGTTGAGAGGTTAGGACGGAGAGTAGGGAAGGAGCGCGGTGGGCACGGGCGTGAGAGGCAGAGGAACTGCGGTAGACGGGTAGATAAGGAAGGTGGCAGGAATAGCGGGTGTAGGTAAAGGAAGGGACGTCGGTAAGAGAAGAACGGATAGAGAGACAGGACAAGGGGAGGGAGAGGATGGGTGACGAGGCGGGTAGAGGTGAGTCGGGCGGGGAGAAGAGGAGAGGGAGACCGACGAACCTGTCGAGGCGGGTATGGGAACGGTCGGGGAGTGAAGGTAACATAGTAGAGTACATGGCAGGAAAAAGAAAAGCATTGGCGTCGGAGGGAAAAGCGGGGGGGGGAGGAGGAGCAGGAAGAGGATGTATTTAAGAGGAGTAAGGTGGTGTCGAGGACCCCGGAGAAGAAAGGAGAGGAGGGGGACGCGCTGGGAAAGATCATGGAGAAAATGGAGGAGCTGATGAGGAGGGAAGGGAAGAACGTAGAAAAAAGGGTAGACGAAATGGCAAAAGGGTGGGAGCGGAAGGTAGAGCAAATGATGGAAGGTTGGGGGAGGAAGATAGAGGAGGTGGTCAGGGAGGCGAGGGAAGAAAGGGAGGAGATGATGAGGAGGTGGGAAGGAGAAAGGAAGGAGATGAGAGCCAGGATAGAGAAGCTGGAAAAAAGGATGGAGGAAGTTCAGGAAGGTGGGAAGGGAGGAGAGGCGGAGGCAGGGGGGGCGTGGGAGACAGCGAAGAAGGAGAAGTGCGAGAAGGTCGACAGGAGGATAAAAGAGCTAGAGCTGAGGATGGATAGGGAAGAGAGGGAGAAAAGGAGGAAGAACGTAATAGTGAAGGGAGTGAGGATGGGGGAGGGGGTGGAGTGGCGAAAGGAGATAGATAGGATATGGAGGAAGATGGGGATAGAAGGAAAGATAAAAGATATGAAGATAATCGGTGGAGTGAATAGGGAGGGTAGAGGAATGGTGTGGGTGGAGATGGAGGGACGGACGGAGAAGACGGAGGTGATGAGGGCAAAGGGGAAACTGAGAGGGGAAAAAGAATGGGTGGAGGACGACAGGACGCGTTTGGAGCGTGAGGCGAAATGGAGGATAGAGAGGGAAGCGGAGGCGGAAAGGAGGAAAGGAAAGATAGCTAGGGTAGGCTATATGAAGATGTGGGTGGACAATGAGTGGAGGATATGGGACGAGGTAACGGGGGGATGGAAGAAGAGGGTGGGGGAACAGGGGGAAGGAAGGAGGGGGGAAGGGGACGAGGAGGGGGGGGGGAGGAAGGAAATAGCAAGGCGACAGGAGAGGGGAGACGGGAGGGGGAGAAGGGAAGAAGCGGGGCGGAGGGGAAGGGGAAGAGGAAACGAGACGGCGAAGGTAGAGTTCTGGAACGTGGCAGGAGTGAAAAACAAGGACGAGGAGTTTTGGGAAGGGTTAAGGAGGTGGGATGTGGTGGTGATGACGGAGACATGGGCGGACATAAGAGGGTGGGAAGGAATCAAGGAGAAGTGGAAAAAGGGATTCATATGGGAGGTACAGGAGGCGGTGAAGAGTAGGGGGAGGGGAAGAGCAAAGGGGGGAATGGCGATAGGAGTCAAGGAGGGATGGGAAGTAGGAGAATTCAGGAAAAAGGAGGAAGGGTGGATGGAATGCAGGGTAAAGCTGGGAAAGCTCTGGTGGAGGATAATTGGAGTATACGTGAGGGGGGATCTAGAGAGAAAGATGAGTATGATGGAGAGGTGGATGGAGGAGGAAAGGAGCGAAGACATGGTGGTGTTTGGGGGAGACTTCAACGTGAGAACCGGGGCGGAAGGGGGAATACGGCAGTGGTGGCAGCAAGATGAGGACAAGGAAGGGACAGCGGAGAGGAAGTCGAAGGACGAGGTGGTAACGGGGGAAGGGAAAAGATGGGTAAGGTTCATAAGGGAAAGAGGGTGGGGGATACTGAATGGTGGAGTGCCAGGGGACGAGGAGGGGGAATGGACGTACATGGGAGGAAGAGGAAGATCGGTAATCGACTATGTGGTGGCGGAGGAAAACACAGTAGAGAAGGTAGAAAAGCTAGAAGTGGAGGGGAAGACAGATTCAGACCACATGCCGGTGGTGTTATGGGTGAAGGCGGAGGAGAAGAGAAAAGGAAGGAGGAGCGGCGAGGGGGAAAGGAAGGAACGGTATAGGAGAGGGTGCTGGAACAAGGAAGGAGCAGCGAGGTTTAGAGAGGAGTTCGGAGAGTGGAGGTGGGGCGAGGAGGAGGTAGAGGAAGGTTGGAGAGAGTTAGGGGAAAGAATAGGTAAGGCGGTAATCAAGTCGGAAGAGGTAGAAAGTAGGGCTCGGAGGAACGGTTGGTGGGACGAGGAATGCAGAGAAGGGAAGGAAAGACTGAGAAGGAAACTGCTGGAGTGGAGGAAGGGAGGGAACAATGAGAGAGAATATAAGGAGGAGAAGACACGGTACAAAAGGATGTGCGAAGGAAAGAGAAAAGAGGAAGAGAGGAAATGGGAGAAGGAGATAAACGCCATAAGGACGGAGAGCCAGGCATGGACGGTGATAAACAGGGGGAGGAAGAAGCGGAAAGGGGTGAACAAAAGAATAGGTATGAGGGAATGGGACAAGTATTTCAGGGAGCTGCTGGGTGGGGTGAGCGAGAAGAGGGTGGGGGAGGCGGTGAGGAAGCAGGGTGAGGAGGGAGAGGAGGAGATAACAATGCAGGAAGTGAGAAAAGTGGTAGGGGAACTGAAGGATGGGAAGGCGACGGGGGAGGACGGGATACCAAGCGAGGTGTGGAAGTATGGGGGGGAAAAGGTGTTGGAGAATCTGTGGAAGTTGTGCGGAAAGGTATGGAGAGGAGAAGGGTGGCCAGAGGGATGGAAGGAGGGGATAGTGGTGCCGGTGGAGAAGAAGGGAAAGGGAGAGAGGGTGGAGGAGTATAGGGGGGTGACATTGATGCAGACGGCATACAAGGTATACACGGGGGTACTGAGAGATAGGATCAAGAGGGAGGTGGAGGAAAAGGAGTTGCTGCCACAGAGCCAGGCAGGGTTTAGGGAAGGAAGGGGCACTATAGATAACGTTTACGTGTTGAACTACTTGATCAATAGGGAAAGAAGCAGGAAAAAAATAAACATGGTGCTACTGTTTGTAGACTTGAGAGCGGCCTTCGACTCTGTAGACAGGGAAAAGCTTAGGGAAAGTATGAGGAAAAGGGGGATTAGGGAAGGACTCGTGGAAAGGTGCGAGGAGGTACTAAAGGAGACGACGGGGAGGGTGAGAGTGGGGGAGGAAAGGGGGGAAAGGTTCTGGACGGAGAGAGGCGTGAGGCAGGGTTGCCCACTGAGCCCACTCCTGTTCATACTGATGATGGCGGATTTGGACGAGGAGATAGAAAAGGGATGTTGGGGGGGGGGGGGTAGAATTAGAAGGGGGGAAGAAAGTGTTTTCACTGGCATATGCGGACGACCTGGTGTTGATGGCGAGAGGGGAAGAGGAGATGAAGGGAATGATAGGGAAATTGGAGAGATACCTGGAGGGGAAAGGGCTAGAGGTGAACACGGGGAAGACGAAGGTGATGAGATGTAAGGTAGGGGGAGGCAGGAAAAAGAAGGTGAAATGGTGGTGGAAGAGGACGGAGATAGAGGAGGTGAAGAAATATAAATATTTAGGGTATGTGGTGCGGGCGGATGGAGGACAGAAGGACCAGGTGGAGGAGAGAGTAGAGAAGGCGGCGAAAGCGATGGGGCAGGTGTGGGGAATAGGAAAGAGGAAGTTTGGTAAGGACTGGGGCAGAAGGCTGTGGTTATTCGATAGAATGGTGTGGCCGGTGCTGGGATATGGGGTGGAAATATGGGGCTGGGAAAGAAGAGAAGAGGCGGAAATGATCCACGATAGGTATTTGAGATGGGTGTTGGGAGTGTCAAGAAGGGTGCCAGGCTATGCAGTGAGGGAGGAAATACAAAGGGAAACGTTGGAGGCGAGAGCAGGCTTGAGGGCATGGGGGTATGAGAGGAAGTTGGAAGAGGGTGGGGGAGGGGAGCTGGCGAGAAGATGCTGGGGAGAAATAAAAAAGAGAGCGAGAATGGAGAGGGGATGTGAGGGGTGGGAGGAGGAGAGGAGGAAGTTCTACGAGGGAAAAGGATGGGACGGGGAGGAGGTAGTGAGGAGATGGGAGGAGGGGGGGATGAGAGGAGAGGACTTAGTGAGGATGGAAAGGACAAAGCAGGAGGAGGAAAGGTGGACGAGGATCAGAGAGGCGAAAGGAAATAAGGAATACAGATTCGTGAAAGGAGCGGGGATACCGGGGTATCTGAGGAAAGGGTGGGAGGAAGGGAGGTGGAAGAGGATGGCGAGATATAGGCTGGGGGAGGAGATGAGGGGGACCAGGTATTGGGAGACGAGAGAAAATAGGTCATGCAGGATGTGCGAGATGGCGGAGGAAACATGGGAGCATGTGTGGGAAGAGTGCACGGACTGGGGGGAGGCAAGAGGATGGCAAGAAGCGAGGGGGGAGGTGTTAGGCGACGAGGGGTTAGGGGAGAAATGGTTGGAAAGGATAGACGGATGGAGAAGGGAGAAAAAGGAAAGGTACAGGGAGGAGGAGATGGTAGAGTAGAGGGCAGCAAAAGGGAGGGGTAGAGCAAGAGCGGCGGAAACGGAAGTCCGGGATGAAAGGAAGAACGAATGCGGGAGAAGGTGTGAGTGGAGCTCTCTTTCTCTCGAGGACGGCGTGAATAAAAAATAGGATAGAAATAGTGCGTAAGGTAGTTAAGGATTAATGTGAGCGGAGCGGGAGTCCGCAATGTACCCCGCAAGGGAAATAAACATTACTACTACTACTATTTAAACAAACACAATTTTTACAATATATCTTAAAATGACTCGTAATGGAATCACTCGTTCCAAGAAGATCCAATCATCGTTCCAGATTCGAAAAAAGTTAATTTTTGCACGAAACGTTCCCAGCGCCTATGTTTTCGGCGGGCGAATTTGAAAAATTGCAGATTATTATGTTTAATAACCTTCACTGAATTGCGTTTCGGATAATTCAATTCATTTATCCATCTCACTGTATACTTCGTAATATGCGTTCCTTTCGTAAAAAAGGCATCGAGTCCTCAGGAGGGGGGGGGGGGGGGGGCATGACCCCCGCCTCCCCCTTTATATACGTCGATGCACTGAGCTCCCAATTCAAGAAAATCTACCATAGGCATTGTTTTGCGAGATGTAAGTTACAAGGGCGTCGACAAGAGATCTAACGGGCCAAATATGCTTGATGTAAACGAAAGAGCCATTAAAGCAAACTAATCGTTAAAGTAATCAGAAGAACAATAGTTATAATTAATGATTAAAAACAGATATCAAAAATCTAGTTCTTGAGTATCTAGAAAACGCGGTTATAAAGTCCAAGAAAAATTGGAAACGACCTGAGAAAATATTTAGAACAGAAGGAACCATTCAAAGATTTCATCGATATCTGAAAATATAAATATCTTAGAATGTGTTCAGGTGGCTTTGATGCTTGATCTTATATTTTTTAGAGAGGAAATGTCGTTTTGGGACTATGGTTTATAGCACGATAAATAATGGAGACTAAAATTTCTCTACAACCGTCCGTTGAAAAACTCTTATTGCTGATGGTGAAAATATAAAACAAGTCACTTTATGAACATGAACAAAAATAATTACCACATTGTGAACTTCATCTGCCACCCGTTTATAAAGATTTAATAATTTATAAAACTATTCAATAGATACTAATGCACCGTAATAAATTACTCACCTCAAGTTGTTGTTTATACTGCATTTCTTGTTGCTGGGCCACTTCAAGGTTTTGTTGAATCTGTAAAATTCAAAGAATAGATGAAAATTGGCATTGAAAACTTTCAACAATTAATATGGCTCCTTCATTGACATATAATTTATCGCCCAATCTTGACTGACAAATTGATTCGCATGTGGACCATCCATGCCGTATAATAAAATTTCGAACATTAAACTATAATGAATTACTGCAACTGCTAACATTAAGTAAAAAAAGATGTGACTGATTTTTTTTCGAAATTGTGGTAAAATGCAGTCACGCTAAAGACGCGAACGCAAATTATACATGGATACGTATCAAATATTGAGCGCTACTACAATTTCACTTATAAACAGAGAACTGGAGTCAACCTCCATGTGGCTCGATCCCATTTTCTAATCATCATTTTTCACATCATCAAGTAATTTTTGAATATAATTCCTATGAGGTCTAACACTTTTGTGAATTTTTTTGTTCGTATTTTGAATGCAAACTAATATAAGCTACCGTTATGAAATTTGAAATATCATCCGTTTAAGGTTTTTTTTTTATTCAAAGTTTTTGAACAAAAAGAAGATCAAGTAACGTGGTTATTGAAACTTGAATATATTAAATCTCAACCCCTTCACTAGATTGTTAATCATGATTAGAGAGTCAGTGACTCATACTTCGAGTTGTGATTTATATTGAGCTTCTTGTTGTTGAGCAGCCTCTAAGGTTTGACGTAATTGCTGAATTTTTAAAAGATTTTGTTGCCGAGCCGCTTCAAGATGGTGGTCATATGGCGAGCGCTGCTGAGCCATCATACCACCAGGACCTACTCCAACTTGTTGCGGTCCAGATAAGCCAGCACCCTACAAGAAAAATAATATGTACAACTATTTTACGTCAATTGTAGCATCACACTGAAATTTTATTTGCAGTTATCGCTGTATAATAATACTTCAGTACTATTTGTTGCAAACTATTTTAAGTTTAATGAACATTATTTAGCATTGTCCGTTTAATTACCGTGCTCTTTATAAAACATTTATTATTTTACTATACCGAAATATTCAGTTGGCCTTGCGGTCCATTCGAATTGGATAGCGAGGGCGGCGGCGCACTTGATGCCACAACATTTTGTGTGATTTGACCACCTCCCATGGCCATCGTATTCGTTTGTGACATGAGAATACCTCCCTGCGATATACCAGGGGTAGGCATTGGACTCGGCAAAGCATTACTAGGTACATTTCCGGCCTGTGATGAACTCTCCACCATTATTCGCAAGTCTTTCTTATCATATTAGATATACGAATTTCAGATCAAAACATCAATCATACGTTACATTCACAAAACACGAGGAAATCATACATTGATCATTAAATTGTTTGAAAATAGTTAGAGACAACTAACCTGACCCTGCCTCATTAACGCTAGAGTTGTTTTTTGATGTTGAATTACTTTTCGAAGTCGATCAACAAACGCAGCCTGATCATTGGGAATGAAACCCAAGTACGCTTTTTTCTCTGCCGTGTATAAAAGAATTAATATTTCTATATCACAGGCCGCTGGTGATGGTACAGAAGTAAAATGTACGCATCCTGCCTGAAACAAGAAGTGATTTTTCATCTCACAGAAACGTTTTGTTTATCATCAACAGTAGTTTCACGGGATCATTGACAAACTAAAGATGTGTGACAGCTGCTTACAAAACCATTGCTCATAACTCTTGTTAAACTTTCCAATGCTTCGCACTCCTGTGGATGAAATAGAACGGATTTTGAATTTTTCAAATATGCTCCTCCGATATTTCCAATCAACTGTTTAGGCATTAGTTGCATGATGAGTTTTTTTGGCCAGGAATCTGCTTTTCTAGAATCATTATTACGTATTTTTGAAGTACCGATTTCATATGTATTTGTTCCACGCATGAAAGAATAAATTCTGATAACTCATCAATAAAGTAAAATTAACATCAAAGTTAATACAAAAAAATACGCAGGCAACTTACAATTCGGGTTCACCGTCTTTGGAGTTGGCTGAAACTTGACATGGAACGTGCCTGATTTGTTTTTGTGTATCGGTTGGTGATTTGGCCTTTTGAAGCCATTCCACAGTCCCTTGCCAAATGGAATGTCTTTCTCTGGCAGGTGCCATTTGCTGTCCAGATACAGATCCGCCATTAGTATTTACCTGAAATCAACTAAGAAGTATTTAATTCCGTTTCCGCGCGCGAACGAATTGCCTGAAATTTGACATGTAACAAACAAATTGGATTGTATGATATCTTTTTTCCGTCTTACACAAAGCAAATTACTGTCGAATCTCGTTATAAATACACGATATATTAGTTGGTGAAGTTGGTTAAATTTATAAGCCCATATTGATATGTAAATAAACTTTACATGCAGAGAGCACTCACCCGTGATTGGTTGTGAGATATTTGAGGAGGTAACGATGTCACTGATACAGAAGCTTGAGCAACTGTAGCAGGCTGTTGCAGCTGCGTCGTAACTGCCTGGCTGACACCTGATACTGTGAGTTGTTGAGTTTGTTGATTTTGTGGAGATTGGCCAGGGATTCCCATAGTTGTCTGCTGTTGGGAACTTGGTTGTTGGTTTTGTTGGTGTTGGATCATAGAGAACCGCAATTGTTGTTGGTTTAATTGCTGCTGTTGTTGTTGTTGTTGTTGTTGTTGTTGTTGTTGTTGTTGTTGTTGTTGTTGTTGTTGTTGTTGTTGTTGTTGTTGTTGTTGTTGTTGCTGCTGTTGTTGCTGCTGCTGCTGGTGTTGTTGTTGCTGCTGCTGATTAGCATTGGCCATGACGTTTGCGTTTCCTAAGGTCATGACATAATGGCTATGTTCTGATACATACAGCAAATACTGGACGATACCTTTCGTCTTTTTTTATCGTTTTTGATTAGAAGAAAAGAGTACTGCCTAGTGCTCACATTGTGAATCGGAGCATAATGAATACAATAGACCAAGTACACAGAGTTCTTTGCATATGAGCGAATGCTTGTGTGACCCGAAAATTAAGGTAGTTCTCCCGCAACAATATTGTCAAAAAGTTTTGGGTCATGTGCGTGGTAAAAGCATGGTAAGAGTGGGTAAGCTGGTAGCAAGGAAAGCCATAATTTTTGTCTAATACTGTACTCGATGAGACGTTACTATGTTCAATTCAGTGGTTCAACGTGCCGTGGCACGCTGGTCCACATATTTTTCCATCATCTCTCGAACTTGGCGTTGTTGTATCTCAACAATGAAATGATGAGTATTTTTTTGTCTTTTCAAACAATCACAACAAAAACATTAATTTGCAGTTAGTTTTTGGACAGTATCTGATTGTTAGTTTTCTTATTTGAATTAATAAACTACTGCAAACCCCACAAAAATAGATACTCTCTATTTCTCTCCGTGATAATGATACGAACTTAAATTACGTTTATCTCGATTCAGAGCTTGTCAATCAACTTCAAATTTTAATGGCTGGTGTATTTCAATATCCTTAATAACTATACACAAATTTAGAATTTTCTGACACTATGCTCCCAGCACTACAATACCTTAAACGACCATTCTGAAGGAAATGTAGTATGATTTTCTTTCGAAGAGATTTGAATTTAGAATCTTTCACTCGAGGTAAAACACTTGTCATTTACTAACTTTATAATCATTAAAATTGAAATAAATTACAAACCATCCATTCGTTGTCCAAACTGATTAACCCCAGAGCCTAAAACAGATGGTGGTTGCGTCAGCTGAGCAATGAGGGCACTGCCCTGAGCATTTGATTGAACACCAGAACCAGGAGACATGAATGGCGGACGTTGCTGTGGTGGTAGCATCCACCGAAGAGCTGGTCTATTAGCCATTCCAGCGGAATGATAATTTGGTGGTGCAGATATTTGTGAACTGAAACCACCTCGTCCGGCAGTCATTGGGGCAGCCATCGATGGTGCTGGCTGTTGATTCACAGAAGCAATATTCTGCGGTCCTTGAGTTCTGAATGTGCCACCTGGTTGTTGAATCGGCTGAACAATATTTTGCTGGGGTTGGTTTGTATTTGGACTGTCATTACTTTGCAATGGACTAAGAGGTATCTGAGTTACTATGCCAGTCACAGAGTGAGCAGTCACTCCTATTGGACTGACAGGGCGTTCTTTAAGATTATAATTGCGTAACAGAACCAAATGACGCGGATCCTTTGCGTAATTCTTTGTTTGGGACAATTGCAAATCTCCACCAGCTTTTTCAAACAATTTAAACAGCGCTGGAATCTTTCTTGGTGATAAGATGGAAAGGTTGATATTCTTCTGAAAATACCATAGCATATTAACTAGAGCAGAGAATATTAAGAAACATTCATTTTTGATACACCTATAGGTGTATAATACAGAGATTCAATTTTTTTAATTTACCTCCTGAAAGACCACAGCCAACTGCTCTACTGTATGCCCAACAAATTTATAAGATTCTTGCACCGCTGTTTGATATGGAGGAGAGTTACAAATCAATATACAATGTTTCTGTGACGCTGTATTAGGTTCCCTCCGCACCTGCAGATCCTCAAAACATTGCAAAGCTGTCGCAAGTCCTTCTCCAATATTTGCATGAGATTCTCCTTTTCCACCCACCATTCTGTCCATCAATTATGAACTATTAGTTTTCAGAGCCGCGAGCTGATTTAAAATCATTCAAATCATACTTACTCGAGCTTCTCTAAGATACCTAGTAATTTTTTTGGATTAGAATACGGGCCAAAGGTTCCAGTACAAGGTGCTGGTAAGCAGTCTGCTGCTTGGTAAACCACCACTCCGTAATGCGTTGTACTGTTCTAATATGTGGAAATCAGAAATACAATTTGAACACTGTAATTCTAGTCTACAAAATCTTTAAACGTGAAGTAAATAAAAATACCTACTTCAGCGACATATTCTCTATCTTCTATGCTTCCTTGACCAAAGTACCTGTAAAAACGAGAATATTGACGTCTGTTACGAAAGGACTTCGTCTGTTGTTCCAACGATCGGATTGATATCGACGGATCGGAGATCCGTCCTTTTTTGTCGATCTTGGAAAAGTACGCAGGCACGTGCACGTCAGTGCACGGCCGTACCGGTTTACATCAAAGATCAGTAGGGTTTTCTGTTAACTTGCAACTCTGTACGCGGACAGTCGAGATAAATATATTAAACAATCTTATTTATTTCAATAAGAAATCTGGAGACATTACTTGACAAACATGTAAAACGTCCAGTTTAAATAAGTATTTTTCATCAATTACTTTTGTCCGATTTCAACTCCTTCATTCTGTGTAATGTTTTGACATTGAAGTAAAAATTCATGGATACATAAAATATGAGGACACACAAATTATCTGTGATTAATATAAGAAATATGCATCAGCTTTCAATTAATCTTTGTCAGGCACAATAAGCTCACTTTAAATTGGATTACATATCAGTGGGAAAAGATCTGATCAGATGATATGTAAACTTTATACGAAACTTCAAGGAACATGAGTTTCACGCCTGGAAAACCACTCATTTCCAACATCGCGTAACTCAGCACATATAATATAACAGATCTGAACGGAAGATGACTTAGAATTTGAAAATCTTCATTTGGAGAATGGTACTACGAATTTGATCTAACAGGTAGGAAACCAAATTTTCGAAAATGCAAAGAGGATACGCAGGTTGAATTGATCTCATAAATTATTTGTATGAAAGATTTTCCAAGTATTAAATCAGGTCAAATTTTTCGAAAAATATATCAACAAAAATTGAAGAATAATCACGTGTAAAACTGTTTCATTTTGTTTTAATGTGTCACTCACTGTGGGTCACCTTCAAGAAATTGAACCCCTAATTTGAAAATGAGAAGGAAAATAGATGAGTTTTGATCACTACCTGAAAAGTTCCAAAGATCTATGTAAATTTTATCAATTGTTCTGTAAAATGTGTGAGCTGAATTGCGTAAATCTTGAACCTAGTGGGGATGAAACTCGACACAACTCCATATTTGGGTGTTGATACTCGTGAAAGTACTAGCCAGATGAAGATGAGTTACAAACATAATTAGTTGGACTGTTTGGGGGGTTAACATTGCTCCAGTGAAAACTGCGATTTAAAGAAAAAAAACTGCAATTTCAAATTAAACATGAAACGAAAATTCGTCTTATATTTACAAATTTACAACTTACATCATGTTCTCGGTAGTCAACTAGACGTTAACAACGACTGTAATGAAGTTGAATTATTGAAGACATTCAACGGAATCGAAAATATTGACCTATTCGAAAACAAAAAAAGATAGCTGATAAAACTAAGCACCCCGCGTCAAACGAAGAACATAAATAACGGCAACCTAATTATCAGGCTGAATTCTCCAACTGAGATCTCCTCACATAATCGTCTCGAAACGAGTTATTGTGAATAATCGCAGCTTAATGATAAGCAATGCGCTTACGTTTGACACCAATTTATATGTTGTCAAAAATGGAATCGGGAGTTCTAGGAACCTACCGTAAAAGCATAATTATATAATTGTAGCATATTGTGCATTACCAGGGAGGCTATGCGACTAGGATACAGCAACTCCCCTTCATTAGTATAAGTGTTGACATGATTGTCGAAATTGGTCGGGTAAAAATTCAGGGAACAATAAAAGATATCGACATGCCAATTGTGAGAGCTCATCATACCTGCAAAAACCAAACGAAAATAGAAAATAAGCGCACATTCCTTGATTGAAACATCTTTTTTGATAATTCAACGTTATCAACAAATCAAAACACGTACAATGTACCTTGAAATCCATCTAACAAACAGGAATAATCACACACGTGTCATTACAGTGTTGCAATTACACTAGTTTAAAATGCTATGTCTACGATAATCTTTTAAATAAACGCGCAGCACTAATTAGTTGAAAGGTCGAAATCACCATGCATGTTTTTATTTACATACGATCAAAAATTGATATTGAGGACAAAACTCTGTCAAGAAATAACAATGGGATCTCTCGTGCTGGCATAAAATCGGCAAAGCGCGAGTTTTCATGTAAAATCCGAACTAATTTTATGAAATAAGATCGGAATCCCTATTATGAACGTGTATTGGTACACAGAATAACAAAATATGACCCATACTTCCTCCAAATTGCAGAAACCACGTTTGTCTGAAAAATAACTATACGGGTATCAACGATAGAAGTTCATTATCACATGTCAACCGAAGGTAAACAATTGAGAACATGATCAAAGGTGTAAGTTCTCAATCCTAGAATGAGATCTTACTGCTTTCAGGGCAGTTCGGCAAATAACTGCATAGCTTTTCGCGATTCTGCGATGAATGATAGCCAACAATGTGGGTTCATGTTTAATGTCAAATTTTCATTTTGCGGAAAAATGTAGTTGTGACCAGAGTTCTACACACGTCTCTTTGCGTTCTACAGATGATGCTCATAATTTATTTTCATCTGCCGAGTACCTCCAATGGTATCAATGCCTAAATCTGAAGTTGTGTAAAGTGGATTGCCGCTTAGTTAAAAAAGAAATTTGACAGTACTATGCATAGTACTTAGATGGAACTATTGGACTTTCCACAACGCAACCAGAACCCACATACTTTTTGCATACACCATATAATTTGTAACACAAGAAAATATAATATTATATTCATAATATAATATTCATTGTTATATTTACATAAACAGCTTTATTAATACCCAAATAGTAATCCAAGCGCTGTAAATTGAATACAAAAATGTAAATTGAATGTGTAACACTAACGAACCATAAGTAATTATGCAAACAGGTTCAGTTCGGTTTTCTGTGTTGTAAAGTTCATTAACCCTGGTGTGCACAGCCGGAATTACCCACTTTGTTACACATTCGAGGTACCCCGAGTACCCACTTAGAGATTCCACTGATTTTTCATCTTCTATGCAGCAGCAATTGGTCTTATGGACATCTTTATGTTGTATTAGATACTCATGAGTGTACACAAGATTTTACCTAAATTTACAGTTTAAATCAGTTTAGCCAAGCAAAGTAGTTTTCCATTTCAAATAATTCACAAATAGGGGGCTATACCCTATGCACTTACCTCAGGGTATGCTTTAACACTATTCGGATGTAACACAAAAACTACTGTGTTCCCATTTACCAAGAAAAAAAATTAGATACTAATAATGCTATCAAATCTGCATACAGATACAGCAGTGGGTAATGACGCGAATAAACAGGCTGCTATCATATTATTTCACAACAAACACAAAGCTAGAATTGATTCTATAGATCAGATCTTAGGCAAGTTAGACGTGACACCTGATGACCACTTTTTTTCAATATAATCGACTTATCATATATAGCCGCGTATTTTATTAACAATCAGAATAATAAAATGATTTTTTTTTAAACTCACGAACGCGCTATATATGAGACAGTTGGGTAAAAAGCTTGCTATACCATGGATTGTAGACGATTCACAGAATTTGCAAATTAACAGAAACCATTCATCCAAATTAGCGATAAAAATATTCTTGATAGGCAAAAGTTGCCTGGACCTCAGCCTGTGAGAGATCAGATACGCAGAATCAAAGTAACAGGGTCGTGTCATATTTGTTATAAACAAACCATTCAATAGCGTAGAGAAACGAAGAAAATCTTTGCTGCTTGTGATAATTCCGTATGCGATAAGCATACGGTGACTTTGATCACATGTAAGAGTGCACTGAATAAATGTAAAATTCATTTCTGCAAAGTATAAATAGACTTTTTTCACGTCGTAAAAATTCGTTATTGGTTATTTGGTAATTCTTTATTCATCATTCATTCAATAAATAATATAACTGCATGATAATTGTTTGATAACAAAGGAACTTAGTCCAAATTATATATTTTCATATAGGTGTACCCGGGTGTGTCAGACGTGTTGATTTAAACTACAAGGATTTTTTTTTGTTTATAATGCAAAAAAGTTATCCAATACCATAATTTGAGTAGAAAAAAGTCGAATTACAATGATCTGGGAGGATTTTCAGAAATGTTTAAAACATTAAAACATTTGAAAAATGTTCATTGATAGGCACACGGGTAACCGGTTGTGCACACAAGAATTAAATAATATGAAAAATCAGTAAAGAATTTGAAGAAAAATTTAAGCTAAAATGAACTTACTCTAACGTTGGTATAAGGTAATTCGTCTTCAAGTCATGCAGGTAAGCCCCGTTGATGGCTGTACCTTCGATGAGAAATGTGACGTCTGCTTGCATTCCATGCTCCGAAGGGCCAACAACCATGGTAAATTATTATATTAAGCGCGATAATTCTGTGGAGAAAATAAGTGTGAATATTTGAAGTAATTCTAAATTTCAATAGAAGACCACTAACATTCTGATAAACGAAATTTATCTTGATATTTCACGTTAGCAACTATTGGAGTTCTGCAATTTTAAAAGTCATTCCAGTTTGTGTCGAATTTGTTTTGCAATGATTCCGAATGATGTTATGCGGCATCAAATGTCTTTGAAATTATCAAGCAGCAATTTTAGATTTTGTTTAGTATTTCAAGTCGCTCTGTCTCAGATAGGTATTAATCCGAAAGGATGATGAATTGGCTTCCAGTGAATGCCACATTTAGGTTTGGACAGCCAATAACTAGACGCGGCATCCATTTGGAAGCCAATTATTCATATTCTAACGACCGTGGAAGTGTGAAGTTTAATAATCCAAAAGGATATCATGCTAGAAAGATTTCTAAAAAAAATGCAAGAAATATATCTTTTGATGTAACATCATGTGTTTCTGGTTCGATGATGTTTCAAACGATAGCAATTTGTAGTGTTATGAAAAAATTCAAAACAATCATGGGAAATTCTGACACTAAATCAGTCAAGAACATCCCGCCAGTTGTAGTTTTGATCATTGTAATCTTGAATATCTGATTTGGCGGGCTTATTAGTTTCTAAAAACCAAAATGAAATTTGGTAAATCGAATAAGCAATTGTTAAAGTTATGTAAAAGATTGTAATGAAACGCTGAAATTTGTAATTTATTACAATGATTTTTTACAATGAAATTTCAGCATCTATGTTTGTTCAAGTTGAGAGATATGTCAAATATTCATTATTCGGTATAGAAATTTGGTATTATTATAAGAGTTGAATTGAAAATTTTAGACAAGAGTAGAAATTTATTGTTTATCCTTTTTTTTCACGATATATCGTATTTTCATACATAATTATGCATGAATTATCTGTATTCATATATGGGGACTAAATTATAAAATATGTTACATCGAAGTGTCTTAAAGGGATTGAAACAAGATTTTGTTGACTAAAATACTGCAGATTTCACAACTAAGATAACTAAAGCCTACTGTCCATGGAGGTGTCATTTGACGAATGCATGCAAACCGCAAATGACGACAGGCGTCATTTGCATCTTAGGTATGTCCACGCGATCGGCATACAATCGTCATGCAAGCTACAAAACGGTTCATTTCTCTGAAGTTTAGCATCGCGGATGCACAGTTTTATTTCTCGGTGTGAGAATGTCATCAAGCGATGATGAAGACGTGGTTGCCCTATACAACTTTGTTAGAAGGCGACAACATAGACGAAGATCGTATTGGCTTCCTCCATATATTAGAAATAACATCAATTGTCGATTATTTGTTGCGTCAAGAGAACTATCGGAAGATGATTCCTACTTTCAATCATTCCACCGAATGACTAAAAATATTCTGCCGATTTGTTGTTATGTAAACACGGATATTCTTCGATGATTTTAACAAAATTCGCTGCTGCGGTCGCCATTGTGTACGTGTTTGCAATTCGCAGTACGCTTGAATAGTGGCAGGCAGCCGCACGAGCTGCATGCCGAACGCATGACGATACACAAATGCGACAATGCCGCATCGTGGACACCGTCTTCTTCCTTTCTACTGAAGATGCAAGCAAACCGCATGCAAGCGTCAAATGACGATGACGTGCGGTTGACGTGCCGCTATGTGGACGGTAGGCCTAACATAACTACATCTGCAACACAGGAAGTTTGTCAGCCACGAAAAATCATCAAAATTTTCCCCAATTAAGGTGGTCTATCCAGCAATCTACTGACTTAGGAGTTTTTACATTTTTATATATCGTTTAGAAAGTAAAGTAGTTTACGTGTACGGAATTTCATGATCAGTTGTCAGGCAAATAAGAGAAATGAATGATGTTGAAATTCGATGAAAAGGAATTTTTTAACAACAGGGTTATAACCAATTTGCCATTGTCAAAATTGTAACCGAATCTTTCTTATCTTGGATAAGTTATGCTGTAGAGGAAAAATGAAGTACATGTAATTTGAAATACCAGGATTCTATGGATGACGAACAAGACCATGATTTCACTATTAGAGGTTTGCTCAGTTGCTACATCGTGCACATGCTTTTATAAAACCATTTTGACCAATGAAAAACGTGTGTTTAATGCAACCGTTTTGATCTGGTAAATCAATAATGATTGAGATGCTGATTTTCAAAATACTAATTTCTTTAGCATTTTAAAACATTGATTTATCGCATACTAGAAATTATTTTAATCTAAGACTTGTTATTTAAAATATAATAATAGTAATTACTGTTATTATATTTTTCAAAAATTTATCAAAAAAATATTCTTTTAATATATATGAATGAATATTAATACTAATATAATGAATGATAGCAAATGTTCTTATATAAATATATTTAAAAAGTCTAACGACTCGAAGAAGCAATATTTATACGGGTTATTTCAGGGCGAGTTGTTTATATACGAATACATAACATACACATATGAATATACAGGGTGGTCTTTTTTAATCGCCCCAGGCCGATATCTCGAGAATCAAGCGAGATACGAAAAAAAAATGTGTACAAAATATTCATGGTCTTGAGGGGGAAAGAACATGGCGGCTTGAGATTTGGTGCAAGTGTAGCCGCCAAGGTCAGGTGAAGGTCAATTCGGTTTTTTTAATTGGAATGGTATATTTTTTTGTTGGAATCTAGTAGAACATCGCATTCTGCATTGAAAAGTACAAGAATACATGTAACCTAAACCGTGATAAATTATGATGGGATCAAAAATGATGTGAATATGCTTTTTTCGTCCAGTAAAACAATAGATTTATCGTGAATAATTATTTTCAATCATTATTCATTAGAATTTTGTGATTCAACTACATTTATCTCTCGTGGAATACTTCGACATATTTTTACCATTGTTTATTGCTCAAAAGTGCCCCCGTTTGCGTCGATACACAATTGTAGTCTTCGCTCAAAAGCAGCAGTTGTGTTTCGGAGCACTTCAGCCGGGATTTCTTCGCACGCTCGACCGATACGTTCATTCAAATCTTCGCATGTCGTCGGTTTCGTTGCGTAAACGATTCCTTTCAAATAACCCCATAGAAAAAAGTCAGGAGACGTCAAGTCTGGCGATCTTGCCGGCCAGCGGACACGGCTATTTCGTCCGATCCAACGATTCGGGTAATACTGATTTAAAAAATCGGTAACGATACGCGCATAATGTGCACCCGCACCGTCTTGCTGTATCCACATACGCCACACTGTGTCCGGATTAACGCGCTGTAAAAGCCTTTGCAGTTCGTTTCTCAAAAGATGCAGGTAGTTAGCGCCATTCACACTTTCATCTCATGCCGCCATGTTCTTTCCCCCTCAAAACCATGAATATTTTGTACAATTTTTTTCGTATCTCGCTCGATTCTTGAGATATCGGCCTGGGGCGATTAAAAAAGACCACCCTGTATAGCAAGATGCCCGCCTAAAATCCCAAGTGCAGAACATTTTCATTTTGGTTCAAGGTCAAATCTCTACTGAGCAAACCTCTAATAGTTGAATCATGCTGCGGAGCATGGTTGGATACTGTGTCGGACTCATGGTGGCCAATTTTTTAGTTAAAGATTTTATTTTTAAGGCGTGATATTGAGTCCACCATCGGATTACAGGGTGTTCTTTGTAAGCGCGAGACCACACGAAACTCAGGACTGCTCAGGACAACTCAGGATTCGATAGAGCCAGCATTCGCCAAAGCTCTACTGAGCAAACCTCCAATAGTTAAATCATAAACAAGACTAGGGTTATTGGAAATCCTGAAGAAATATTCCACGACAAAGTGAAGAAAACTCGCAGCAAACGTGTGCTTGTAGGCGCGCGAATATCTGGCAGTGCTGTTTGTTGGTCTAATTCATAATTACCGCGTACAATGTTAACCATAACACATTTATAGTTCGTATTCATATCGGTTCGTATACATATACGTATATTCACAATTTTACATCGGGGGCCCGGGTTTGGCATCCACATAATAAGCTCCTTAGCGGCAGAACCACCTTAATTGCAATTACAAGATTCGTTAATTTTAAGCATTGTCGTATTTTGATACAAAATTTTATGAATCGTCATAAATACGCCGCAAATTGTTGAAATTTCATCAATTAGGTACATGCGTCACTACCAGAAATTTCGCAATCGCTTACAGAAATTGCGGACATCTTCACACAGGATATGAAATATTTTCAGTAACAAAATGAATAGAGTGCGTTTCCGTGAAAAGGTCGATACTTATTTAATATGCAGTGTGTTTGTGCATGGTACTCGACGCCGATGGTAGAAAAAGTGCATCAACGGAAAACGACACAGAACGTCGGATAATCTAACCTCAAATACGACAAGTGTTCCCGGAATATATTAATCATTACATACCATCAATACGCTTTAATTATCCGGTTGCATTCACAAAATCCAACTCAATCGCACTTGAATCAGAATCAGAAACGGTAGAATAAACCAGGAATTGCGTCGCAATTGCTTACTACGCGGAGCTAACGAGGATGTCACGCTCCACAACTTGAAGCAGGGATTAGAACAGATTAAAAGGAAGATTCCAAGTCCTGTGCTAGCCAGTGCAGCCAGATCGTTGACAGACCGCACCTCACTACAATCAAACAGCAGCACGTCGGTGTGGCGCAAAGCGTTCGGCTCGCTTCGGAATGCTTCGGAAGACCGAACGCGCCCGAAGCATCGTTCGGCAGCGCTCAAGGTAACGAATTGCTCAGCCCCACCATGCGACCAGCTGGCTACCAACAAGAAAAGCAACGGCCTATCTGTGTGATAGTCAACGTTCGGGTCTCCGAATCGAGCCGAGCGAATCCGTAAGTACGGACTGTGCGTACTTACGATTCAAAATCTCATCTCATTGCCTTTTCACACAATATTAGATGCGAGACTCCATCGAGTCAGGAGATGAAACAAAAGCAACCATTTTTTCGTCAATATAAGTCATTTCTCGCCAGGCTGGAAATCCATTTCACTCCATTTCCAATCGATCTATTTCAAACGCCACATTACTGCATGTAATTATTATTAATTATTATTATCTGCGTCACCCGAGAGGTAAGGAAAGTGGTACGCGTTTTTTTATGTGGTGTCCCCAGCAGGCATAATCCACGTTGCAGATCAGATCAACCCAAAGTGAGCTACGAATGAAAGGGATTTCTAGATAAATAAAAACTATTCGATCAACTAACTATATAATCCACCATGATAATGTAGACATACCAAAAATTTTGAAGAAAAATTAGTATTATGCAAGAAGCCGGCCTAATTTTCTAATAGAAGAATAAATTTTGTTTTTAAAACAAAATTACGCGAATCACCTCTTTTGTTTCGTTACTGGGGTGCTTCATTACAGTGAGCCCCCTTACCTCTCACTGTCCCCCACAAAACATTTAAATAAATTTTCACCACACAATCGCCGTGCAATCTTTGAAATTGATGTGCCTCACGTGTGCATCAAATCCCCATAAAAAGCACCTCTGGTGCAAAAACCTTTCGCCTAGTTATATAAATGTGATAGTCACCCACAAACAATACATTCTTATGCCAAGAAAACATTATACACTTATTATTTTATACAAAAATTCCTTCCTTGTAAAAAAAAAAGATTCGAAATCAGATGCTATTGCCTAGTATCGATATCACGTTGTCTTTTTTCGAATTGACAATTGGACTTTTCATAGCATGGTATTGACAGCCTTCTTGTCCTGCCATGCAGTACCATAGATATAACGATAGAGGACTGACGCCTCCATTAGTTCGCCCAAATAACATTTTTAAAAAATAATTAAAAAAAAAAAAAAAATTGGTGGTAGTGGTACTAGGCGGGCCTTTTCTAGATAAGTACAATGTTACGGCGGGTGAACCATGTCAATAATCCTAATATAGTAATACGAAATATTGGCCCGCCTAGTACCACCACCACCAAATTTTTTTTTTTTTTAATTATTTTTTTAAAATGTTATTTGGGCGAACCAATGGAGGCGTCAGTCCTCTATCGTTATATCTATGGTACTACGTGGCAGGACAAGAAGGCTGTCAATTCCGTGTTATGAAAAGCCCAATTGTCAATTCGAAAAAAGACAACGTGATATCGGTACTAGGCAATAGCATCTGATTTCGAATCTTTTTTTTTTACGAGGAAGGAATTTTTGTATAAAATAATAAGTGTATAATGTTTTCTTGGCATAAGAATGTATTGTTTGTGGGTGACTATCACATTTATATAACTAGGCGAAAGGTTTTTGCACCAGAGGTGCTTTTAATGGGGATATCACTACTTTTTGTAGAATTTGATTAATTACGTAAGAACAATTTTTTATTTGTTCATCGGTTATCAGTTACACTGATTATTAATAATTTCCATCGAAATGTAATAGTAATAAATTTATTATACGTGCGTGACTAATCTTGAAAGTTGTTTCCGTTTGTGGCTAAATACATTAATTTGCAATCTGAATGTAATGCACTCTCTGTTAATGTAATGACTGTAATTGTCTCTATCGCCTGGTACAACTTCTCCTTCTCTACACTCTTTCACAGGATTCGCTAATAGATATTCTCGTGACTTAGCTACTTTAGTTGCTTCTGATTTGCATTGAATCGTTTCAAAAATATTATTTATTTGCCTCATAATAATGGACAGATTATCGGAACAATTTTTTCATACAGAAAATCCTAACCGCAATCTAACAATAAAATCGTACTCCCCGGGCTTTGCCTACCTGTCAAAGCAGAAGACAACCAGCGTGAACAAAGAACGGCGGAACGGCAATGCCGTAAACGCCAAATTCGGGATCGGACCGATCCAACTGACCCGCATAACGAATACTCACGGTATAACTAAAGACTGTAGTAATCATTCAATTCAACACTGTGTTGTCAAACACTTACAGTTGTCTCATAAAAAAAAATATATCTTACCGTACCTAAAATGATCTTGTTCTGAATTATACGCACAATTACGACCAAAAATACATTGACACAATAAATCATACCCCAGATGATTGGTATGATACCGTACCGTAGTTGGTGAAAATAAAGAGCTAACCAAAGCGCCATCTGGCTACGTCCATACTTGGTAGGTCTCTTCTCTCTACCTAGCGAAACCCACTCTATACTCTTTATACCCATAGGTTTCTTGCCACAGTGAGTGACGTCACTGACTGACGAAGCGACGAAAATGCAATCTCGTCGAAGACACGTATAAATTACTTGCATCGAAACCTTCGAATAATAATATCTCAGCTCTACGTCCACCGATTTGATCGCAATAGGGCTTAAATTTGAGCTCTCCTTTGACACATCCTGCAATAAATATTACAATCCCGTATTTATAGCGAGACGGAAGAAATTAACGATCATAAATTTCCTTAACGGTCACTCAGTTGCCGTTCGGGTATAGAGACTCTGTCAGAGTCTCGCGCGGCGAGTGCGAATTTTTTTTTTTTATATAATTAGGCGCGAGACTCTACCGAGTCTCTTGATATTTCAGGGCGCAACAACACAGGTTTCGCGTAGTTCTCCAACATCTCCTGAAGCAAATCCTTGGAAGAAGGTTGAAGTTTTTGAATTAACGTTTTCTGCCCATGGAAACGTACGTTGACCTTATTGAAAAAGTCAAGAGCAAATTCCAAAAACAGAAAATGGGTTTACTCATGACGGAAAGCAATTCATCCACTCCATGAACTTTCTTTGAACATTGTCCACCCAGAAATAACTGCAATACCATCAATGACAACTATTTATCGTTCGTCGTATCGAATGTTTCGTCAATATGAGTCGGAAAAGTGTAACTTGCAAAGTTGTGGATATCCAGTCGCACTCCCTGAGACTAACGACCCTGTTTTTAATTTTCGTAGCTGTAGTTTTCCCTACTATCATCGCTTGCAAAACTGAAGGTTCCTTCCCTATATTCTTAAACAAATCTAGCATCACTGGTGCAAGAGTCATCGGAATATTATGCTCGGACAAGAATGTCGAAAGTTCGGCTGCCTGATCTCGATTTTTAAAGTCAAAACTATCCGAAGCACCTGACGTAATATTGACAGAAACAACCAAACTATCCAAACCTAATGCTTCTAATTTTTTCAAATGTAACCCTGATTTGAGAGAAATACATTGTAGAATTACATGGAACGCAATAATACCTTTTATCATCTTCAGCTACTACCCTAATCCATTCTCTCCATTACAGATGATCATCGTACCATTGATATTGGAATTTTTTTGCTCACATTTTTGATATTTCATTTGACAGACTCGGACGGGTCCATTTCTGATTCTTAATTACAATGAAAATGATATGATCAGCACCAATCGTGCGATATCAGTGACAAACGGAAGCAAAAATTGACAAACGAAAAGTAAAAAACCTAAAACACGCGGTATTCCTATCTACACAATTAGAAATTGTAAAAGAAACGATCAGAATATTTCAATTTTGGAGGTAACACGAAAGAATGTCAGTGAAAACAAAGTACACGGCAATTCAAAATTTTTTAAGAATTAAAGAAATGACGTAATTCAGAAATAGCACATGACCATTACCAGAATTAATTAAACACACGATAATCGTATTACTATAAGTAAATCACCGCTATTTAAACTGAACTTTATACCTATCTGAGTAACGATCCTGGCGATTTAACGAACTTCACAAGACTATGTTGCAACTGGAAACTGGAGCTGTTTTCATATTGCACTAGTTGATAGACATTGTAACACAGAATCGTGCTCAGAGCAAACAGAAATCTCTGGTTGCATGATCGAGGTTCAGTAACCGATAGGTGAAATTCGCAAGGCGTTTCTTGATGTTAATCTTTGACGAATTCGAGAATACGCAGTCATTTGACTGAAAATTCCATATTTTTCCATCTCATTTTGGGTCACCGTAATCTTCAACGTAGAGTATGCCTACTGGGGACACCACATAAAAAAAAAAACACGCATACCACGGACTTTACTTCCCGAGCAACGCGGACATAAGTACATGCATAATTGTCACGTTTGAAATAGTACATTACACAACTAGCGTGTAAAAAGACTTAAAACCTTAAATGCTTCAAACAGATCGATTGAAAATGGCGTGAAACGGTTTTCCAACCTGGCGAGAATGACTTATATTGACGAAAAAATGGTTGATTTTGTTTCATTTCCTGACTCGATGGAGTCTCGCATCTAATGTTGCACGAAAAGGCAACGAAATGAGATTTTCAATCGTAAGTACGCACAGTTCGTACTTACGGATTCGCTCGGCTCGATTCGGAAACCCGAACGTTGGCTATCACACAGATAGGCCGTTACTTTTCGTTCAGTAGCCAGCCGGTCGCATGGTAGGGCTGAGCAATTCGTAACCTTGAGTGCTGCCGAACAGTGCTTCGGGCGCGTCGGTCTTCCGAAGCATTCCGAAGCGAGCCGAACGCTTTGCGGTACACCGACATGCTGCTGTTCGATTGGAGTGGGACGCGGTCTGTGCACGATCTGACTGCACTACATTAGCACATGCATTGGCACATCCACTGATATATGTATATATCAGTGGGCACATCTGTGACAAAGATCTGACCATTTTGTAATTTCAGATTTTCTTTTTTAATCAAAAGTGGATAGAAAGACTTGAATAGATTAATCTCTGGAACATACTCCGTAACTCGTTACAAAGGAGTTACGCAATGGGGGAAATTATTAGTCCTCGATTGACTCCGGAATCGTTAGGAAACATTTCTGAAACTAATCGAGAACTAATCTTTTCCCATTGGGTATATCCTAAAGGAAGAAAGAAGAAGAAGAAGACAAATATCTGTGATAGCTGAGAGGGAAAAAAAAAAGAATATGTTCGCGATATATTCTTTGGATTACTTTGGATATATTGTCTTTACAGGTATGAGAACAGTATTTTTGCTAATAATACATGGAATTTCTTTTTACAGTGCTTCATCAGTATGAGAAAATGCTGTTCCTACAGAGGGTGTCAAACTGGGCGCAACACCGACAGGGGTAAACATAAGCGTTTAGGTCTACCGCAGTTGTCAGTTTTCAAGGTTCCGAAGATAAATCTTCTATGATATTTTTTTTTCTTCAGTCAGCTAAAATAACAAGCATAATTTTTTGTCTAAATATTTTCATTAATACATACTGATGTACACTTTCGCGCTGTTTATTCAAAAATTTTCGTTGAGTATATAATTTTTGTTTTGTTCACAGAATATGCTGCAGCGACGGAACGAAGCCATCGGACATTTTCTCTCGCCAACCAACTTGGTGTGTGAGCTTTATCTTTCGGAAGTAGTCATTAACAAAGAAAACCGCATTCAGATTGCTGATGGTACACTCAACGTAATTCCTCGTTTCTGGCCTTCCCTCATTGCTGGTGCTGTGCCCCTCACAGTTGACAACCAGGTAATGGTAATAATAATTATATAATCATTAATTTTTATATAATGCCCCAATTTAAATCCAGCACCACAAGAAAATGTGTAATTATGATTTCTTGTGTACATTAATCGGACTTCTTTTAGAAATATTGTTCAAATGATGTAAGTATGCTCCGCTACCCCTCCGCAGCCAATTTTATATATACGATCAATTCATATTCCTAATGAAAAAACTGAATAGTTGTTCTTCGACTTTTGCTAAATCCACACATTGAGATTATCGCTTTCAACATTCGCTTCGAGGCTCCATGCTTGCCAAGTCCTCTGGTTTGGTCCCTAGCGGATCGCATTGCACTCAATATGCACTAAGTTCACACGGTGTATATGCGGCACATCTACCTATAGTATACAATGAGTATACACTCAACAAATTTTCATAAGTACAGCTCAAATAAAAACTTTTAAATTACTTGACGCTGAAGGTTTTTTTCATCATTAAAGTATTTATGTATCCAGACCGAATAGCCTGAAAAATATATGACAGGTCATGCAAACGTTTTTTTGGAGAAAAAAAATCTTCGAAAATTTTCCAAGTTCACTCGAATTTCCAAGTCCGCTGAACAAGAACATTTTTAGTTTCCGTCTGAGGCAAACTTTTTTACGTCGTTAAAATTTAGTACCTATCGACTCGAAATGAGCTGAAACGAATATATAACTGGACGTTAAAATGAGTTCTCAGAGGGGAACTTTACTTTTTTTCGACGGCGTAAACTAAGATTTTCCATACTCTGGAAAACACATTTTAACGTCCAGTTATATATTCGTTTCAGCTCATTTCGAGTCGATAGGTACTAAATTTTAACGATGTAAAAAAGTTTGCCTCAGACGAAAACAAAATTTTTTTATTCAGCGGACTTGGAAATTCGAGTGAACTTGGAGAATTTTCGAAGATTTTTTTTTTCCAAAAAAGCATTTGCGTGATCTGTCATATATCCTTTTCAGGCTATTCTGAGTCGATAGGTATAATCTTGTACGGAGAAACCAACATTTTCCTGAGACAAAAAAAAAATCTTTGAACTTGGAAAAAAAATTACGGTGAAGATTAGGTGTAAGCTTAGTGTATATGAGGCTCATATACACTGTGTGAATTGAGTGTAAATTCTGAGTGTCTTTAGTGTATTTCTTATATACACTAAATTTACCCACAACTCAATCCTAGTTTACACTGATACTTATTTTACACTGAATATATACGAGTTTACACGGTGTATACGGATCCGCCAGGGGTATGAGGAATAATTTAATTTTAATTGAATTTTCGAACCAAAAAAATTTGCACATTTATATCTCGTATCCCGCCCGTATATATTACCGCGTTATCTAAAATACATTCTTCTCTCTCTTTTCTCAGTTTTTCTCTGTCCCGAATTACAATAACCTCAGTATACTTGGCAAACTACTACAACCAATTTGAAAATAAATGTACCCAATAATTTGGAAATCATTTGGACAAATTTGGAAAATCATTCGCGTAATTTGGAAAAGAATGGATAATGAATAATCAATGAAAATTTATTAAACGTATAGTTAGCAAACAAGTTGACCAATTTCATTTTTTTTTCTCCAGATCGATGCTAAATGATTTGGAAAATCGATTTCCAAGTATTTCCAAATTTGGAAACTAATTTTTAAGTATTTATTTACAAAATATGCGCTGCCCTCCGCCATGACAGTTTCGTCATTCTGCTTCTTTCGTGTGATTGATAATTTTGGAGTAGTAAGATTCAGCTGATAAAAATATTCTTCATTTGAAGAATGTACATTCTTACTTGAAGTTTTGCTCATGAACTAGAAAGGTCAGCCTTGAATGCCACACGGTGAAGTATTCACGTTGCACTACATCAACCTGTATCATCTTCATTTCGGAGCAGATCTTTGCCTCATGCAGGGCGAAATAGACAAGAATCAAGCTCGAAGCAATTTGTAGAACAATTGTGCCGAGGACTTCTGAAAAGGTGAAATAATTCGTGGCCGTACTTTTATGTACCCATGCTGGTTGTTCAAACCCGTCTGTAATGTACTTAGTCAACGTCATGAATAAAATTTCTCTGACGTTCTACTTCTCAAAGGCTTCTTATAAGGTAACTTTTTTTCCCCTTTCGAGACTTGAAATATTAAAATGAATTTCATTGATATAGTTCGATATTTTTTCATTAGCAGGGCCCTTTTATTAATCTCCCAACAGCCTCAGATGAAGAATTATCCGCATATAATGCGACTAGTTACGGAATGACATTCCAACAGCAACAATTATTTCTTCAATGACAGATGAAGTGTCAGCAGCAACTCTCTCGAATAATTCCAGTACAATCCTTCGAGTATTCCAGTCCATATTGGAGATGTAGTGAATTCTTCAAATAACCGATGGGAGCAGCCACCCCTGACGCATTAGGGGTGGCTACCGCCTTGGGCAAACTCAAGGATACAAAGTCCTGCTGGTGCAATCTATTCAGGTTAGACATTAAATATTCTTATATTTTATTCATCATTGAATCTGATAAGCTGTGCGGATCCAAGATTTTGCTGAAACCTCTAGAGATGTTTACTCGGGTCAAACAGTGAAACCCATGCTGTTCAGTTCAATTTCATGAGTCTCTCTATTACAAGGTGTTCACACTAACTATATGATGCCACCGGTTGATGATAAGTCTGACCCTAACTAAAGATTTTCATGTTGGAACCCATGGTCGGAAATTTGATGTTACCTTGGTAAGAGGGGTTGAACTTTCAACCATGAGTTTCTGTATCAAAAATGTTGATGTTGCACCTTCATTTATGATTCTGTTGAGTGCCTTATCGGCAACTTGCAACAATTTAATAAATTTCATTCGATAAAACCTCTTCACTTCTTTTATTCTCTTCTCCAAAATAATATATGATTATTGAAAGTGAAGACTTCGATATTGCAAGCGAGCCTCAGGATCATGGTTATGCTGTAATGACTTGAAGCAAAAAATTGATAACGCTAAAGAAACTACCCTTGTGAAGCCCCATATTGCAATTTATGTCCGTGAGTGACCAAATTTCTTTGCAAGGTATGTAAATTAACAGAAAACTTCTATTCTACTGCACACTGCACACTAATTTTACTCGGAACATCAAATTACTCTCAATTGCTCGATTAATTTTCTTCCAAATAAAAGTGTTTGATTTTATTATGTTTGCTATATTTGTTACTAAGTTTGATCAAACAGATGAACTCTATTAAACATGATAACTTACCCATTAGTTTTATTATTCAGATTTTTTTCATTTTGTAGTTCAAAGAATCGGCATATTTCGATTCATTCATAATTTGATGTGATGAATATAATAGGATAATTAGTTAGTTGATTGTTTTTTTTTTATCTTCTTAGACTCAACCTGAAGTACGAATGATTAACAAAAAATCTTAGAAAACATCTGGAGCATAATACAAGCAAAACGACGATTTGCAGAGGTCAAACTGAGGTAAAATAAACAGCTTACAAACGGTCCTGTACTTGGTAAGATAAATGGTATATTGTGCACCGAGAGCGAAAATGGGCGTTTGCGCATCGCGTATAAAATTGAGAACATTGAGGCAAAGCTGAGGCGTAGCAGGGTTTTCAACTTTATACAAGGCGCAACACCCGTTTTTTCTCGAGCTCCATGTTCTATTTTCTTCAACAACGCTCGCGTTCGCTCGCTCAAGAGCGTTTTGCGCTCCGCTGTTGAAGAAATGATATATTGTGTAACGAGTGCGGGAAGTTGGCAATTCCTACGACTGTAAAAAAGACTGTAAGCCCGATTACTCGCAAATATTTCCAAACGTAGAGATTTTATGATGAAAAGTCATACGCGAGGACAGAAGCTTTTATAAAAGCTTTGCAAAAAACATAGCGTTTAGATAACGTCAGCCAAGTATTTCGGCTATTATAACACAAGATGTGCATATGAGCCATCTAAAGGGAAACTATTTGAAATATTTCAGTCAAATTTGAGGTTTCTTTTTTTTTAGCTGTATCCAGTAACGTTTCGTTGTTTCCCTGACTAGCATAAATAAATTAACATAAGTTCATAGGAATTTAATTTTTACGTATTGTTAGGCCACCGATTGAGCTAAACTTTGTGGATCATGTAGTTGGAAATCAACCAGTATATTAAAATGGTATATTTATGAAACTCAGCTTGGTAATAAATTTGGCGACTTCGTACCTATCTGATGAACGTTAACCATTATTTATTGTAATCATCCTTTAGGTACGAGCAGTATCTACAATTCCATACAACTCCAATTCCATAGATCCATACAATTTCAATTCCATAGATGTTGGTCAGTGGACGACAATCAGTTACTTACGGAATTTTCTGCAATCCAAGTATTCGTTGAATATTACGGAGGCACGGGTGTTCAACATATAGCGCTGAATACCGGCGACATAATTGAAGTTGTAAGTATACCGTGGGCCACGAAGATATATATTGTATATATATTTTTTCATTAACATTTAACGTCTTGTATTTTTTTCATTAACATTTTACGTCTTGTATTTTTTGGTTAAATTTTAGCAAAGTTATATTTAGCGATGTATAAGATAGTATTCATACAGAGCTGACAATTTATAATGGGAGAAAAAATGAACCTTTTTTTTGGATCCCATGATGTCCTTTCCCTAAATGTACTTGAGAATAAAACTCGTTGCAGCTTTTGCGAATAATTCTACGAATCCGCTATACGGAATTTGTAGACCTCTTCCTTGATGCAACACTTTTCTATACTTTCCAAAAGGGTATAAAATGCAGCATCTGATTGGTCAAATTACGTGATAATGCAAGAAGTATAGAAAAGTGCGTAGGAGGGGTGAAAAGACTGTTGTCACAGCCAACCTCAACTGATTTTCAAGAAAAAAAGCACACTTGAAACTGGATTTTTTCGTATTTTGTTATATCATACGTTCACCGATTTTTTCAAAAAAAAAAAAAAAAAAAAAAAAATTATCTCTTAGTATAATAAGGCATAATTTGCGTAAACGTCTACATTTCATTAATCGGAATAAAATAATATAAAAAAATGTATTGAGTAAGGTTATATTTTACGGAAATGTAAACCAATTGCTAATAATCTTGAAATATAATGCATAAAATAAAGTTTCTAATTATTCAAGTAAAGAATTTGTTTCCCTATTTATCACAGTTCAAATGATGGTAACCAATTTCGCAAATGACAAATTCCTAATCAATCAACGCTTCAATTTTACTTGGTTGTAGTGACAATGAATTCTACCCATTAAATTATCAAGTTATTATTTATATTGATGTGTATTCATTTTTTACATAATTAACTGAAGACTTTGATACAAAATTTGATCATTTGTTCGGGGAAAAAAAATTCGATGAGTAATTCGATATACAATTGACAGGTCTGGATCTCGGCCATAGTAAACTTATCTATCATCCCTGATTATCTGAATCATATGAAAAAATCATTATAATCGGCCCAGTGATTATAGATCACAAAGCAAGGACCATGGTTGTCAATGAAGAACTTAGCTCAAATTTGTACGAATGTTTACTTGGATTGAGAAATGAAGGACATACAAGTAATAACTTCAAGACTTATAAATATGGCTAAAGATGATTCTATTCATGAGTTTGTTGGTTTCTGGAACTCCTGAAAAAAGCTTACTGATTATTCCTTCTTCCATCCACACAATGTACTTATGTCTATATATTTGATGAACCAAATAGTTTTCACCTGAGAGATCCAGGGAGCCTTTCTCGAAGATCTGAGTGACCAAGGCCAACACTCAGTATCCCAGAAGCTGCCTCGCCCTCATGGTAACGCGAACCCCATCGCATGGAACGTATATAAATACAATAATTGTCGATGAGAAAGAATAATTGATAAGTTGCTTCCGGGGTCTGAAAAGTCGAAGCAGTCATAAGCGGTAAATACAATCTTTTACTAGGAATGATCAATATCGAAGTCTTCACTTTCAATAATCATATATTATTTTGGAGAAGAGAATAAAAGAAGTGAAGAGGTTTTATCGAATGAAATTTATTAAATTGTTGCAAGTTGCCGATAAGGCACTCAACAGAATCATAAATGAAGGTGCAACATCAACATTTTTGATACAGAAACTCATGGTTGAAAGTTCAACCCCTCTTACCAAGGTAACATCAAATTTCCGACCATGGGTTCCAACATGAAAATCTTTAGTTAGGGTCAGACTTATCATCAACCGGTGGCATCATATAGTTAGTGTGAACACCTTGTAATAGAGAGACTCATGAAATTGAACTGAACAGCATGGGTTTCACTGTTTGACCCGAGTAAACATCTCTAGAGGTTTCAGCAAAATCTTGGATCCGCACAGCTTATCAGATTCAATGATGAATAAAATATAAGAATATTTAATGTCTAACCTGAATAGATTGCACCAGCAGGACTTTGTATCCTTGAGTTTGCCCAAGGCGGTAGCCACCCCTAATGCGTCAGGGGTGGCTGCTCCCATCGGTTATTTGAAGAATTCACTACATCTCCAATATGGACTGGAATACTCGAAGGATTGTACTGGAATTATTCGAGAGAGTTGCTGCTGACACTTCATCTGTCATTGAAGAAATAATTGTTGCTGTTGGAATGTCATTCCGTAACTAGTCGCATTATATGCGGATAATTCTTCATCTGAGGCTGTTGGGAGATTAATAAAAGGGCCCTGCTAATGAAAAAATATCGAACTATATCAATGAAATTCATTTTAATATTTCAAGTCTCGAAAGGGGAAAAAAAGTTACCTTATAAGAAGCCTTTGAGAAGTAGAACGTCAGAGAAATTTTATTCATGACGTTGACTAAGTACATTACAGACGGGTTTGAACAACCAGCATGGGTACATAAAAGTACGGCCACGAATTATTTCACCTTTTCAGAAGTCCTCGGCACAATTGTTCTACAAATTGCTTCGAGCTTGATTCTTGTCTATTTCGCCCTGCATGAGGCAAAGATCTGCTCCGAAATGAAGATGATACAGGTTGATGTAGTGCAACGTGAATACTTCACCGTGTGGCATTCAAGGCTGACCTTTCTAGTTCATGAGCAAAACTTCAAGTAAGAATGTACATTCTTCAAATGAAGAATATTTTTATCAGCTGAATCTTACTACTCCAAAATTATCAATCACACGAAAGAAGCAGAATGACGAAACTGTCATGGCGGAGGGCAGCGCATATTTTGTAAATAAATACTTAAAAATTAGTTTCCAAATTTGGAAATACTTGGAAATCGATTTTCCAAATCATTTAGCATCGATCTGGAGAAAAAAAAATGAAATTGGTCAACTTGTTTGCTAACTATACGTTTAATAAATTTTCATTGATTATTCATTATCCATTCTTTTCCAAATTACGCGAATGATTTTCCAAATTTGTCCAAATGATTTCCAAATTATTGGGTACATTTATTTTCAAATTGGTTGCAGTAGTTTGCCAAGTATACTGAGGTGTTCGGGTCTTCGAATCAAGCTGAGCGAATCCGAAACTGTAAATGCCGTGGATGTGCGGACTGTGCGTATTTGCGATTGAAAATCTCATCTCGTTGCCTTTTCGCGCGACGTTAGATGCGAGACTCCACCGAATCAGGAGATGAAACAGAATCAACCGTCTTTACGTCAATATAAATCATTTCTCGCCAGGTTGGAAATCCGTTCCACGACATTGCGAATCGATCTGTTTGAAGCATTTAAGGATTTAAAAGCCTTTTTACGCGCTAGTTGTGTAATGTACTATTTCAAACGCGACGTTTCCGCATGTACTTATTTCCGCGTCACCCGGGAGGTAAAGTACGTGGTATGCGTTTTTTTTATGTGGTGTCCCCAGTAGGCATAATCTACGTGGAAGCATACTATAATTCACTCACACACCCGTGCTCTTCTTCTTCACACTATAAAAACTAAACAGAAAAAGAAATTAGGCAAATAAAAACTTTGTATTATTCAATGTAATTGCTTAAAAAAATCATCTGTCACAAATATTTCAAAGTGTAACGTGTAAAAAAAAATTAGGATACTGACAGTATATTTCAAAATGTTTTGAGTTGAAAAATTTCAATGCAGTTGAATATTTCGAACTTTTTATAACTTCACAATATTTCAAAAGTATTTCATGACCCTTTAACAATACTGGTACATTTCAGAATTGCGTCAAACAATTTAGAAATCTAGAACACATTCTAAAGGTTTAACGATTATTTACAAATGATTCCACGGCACGATAAGTAATATCATGCTATGTAAATTGAACTAGTAAAATTGAACAGATCACAGTATTTTTCTAATCGACATAAAAAAAAGTTAATCACAACAACGTAAATTGCGAAATAGAACCACAAATGCAAGAAGTGATCACGACAAATCCTTGATAAAGTCGTGCAGAGTACTTTTTTTGGATGTTGTCACACATTTGTTTATAATTGTTCGTAGATGTTTCAAGTTCCTCAATTTCAATTTGGCTTTGATCTCAGATGACGATGACTTGGACGACTTTGTTACAATTCTCGGTGAAGCAGGGACAACATCATCTCGGGATTTAACACATGGAACTTTGAGGCCTGCAGTCTTATCTTTGGGTGTATTTTTCAGTTTTTTTGAACTATCAACTTTGGACTGTGAAGAACCATTTAATTTTCGTAGCTTGAGTTTTGTAGGTTTGTTTAAATTGATTCTGGTGTCCATTGAGCAAATCGAGCATGTGATGATCAATTTATTTCCTTGATTTTTCAAACTTTTCTTTACGAGAGTCTGTCGAGTCCTGTGAAATTTCTTGTCAGTAGTTTTCAAGTCTGCGCTCAATTTTTTCACTGATTTCGAACATCGGGAACCTTCTTTCATTCGGATTTTGTGATTAACGCGACTCCACAGGGCACCGCAATGGGCACACATCATTGTCGCACCGAATATTGTTTTGGGTAATTCCACCATTTTTCCTATTCGACGGCAGTATGTTCTAAAACGAAATCATAATGGAGTAAATAAAATTAAACACTGTCAACCGTATTTTCAAAAAATGGATAAGCATTGATTTCAAAGTGATCATTTAATTTAGGTCCGTAAAGTAGGCACCCCCACCAACTCCAATTTGATGTTTTTATTGATCAGAATATTGTGCTTTTTCTGTGATTTTTTTATGCCAGAAGGAAAATTTTTGTGCTGGAACAGTTAACGCAGAAAAACAATTTTTTTGTGGGGATGCTAGCTATTTGTAAATTCAGCATTCCCACGATTGTAAACAGCATTAAAACAGGTCCAAAAACAATAATAAGTGACGCGAAATTTCGTGCTCTTGGGGTGCTTTGAAACGCTGCTATTTCCGATCTTTGTGCTTTAACCCCCGCTGCAAAAAACTCACGCCTTAGCTATATATACCTGGAACCCCCACATTGGAAAATTGACTTTAACTACATCGGAATTATGAGCAAATTATGGGTTCAAATCCCGATTCTTGACCACCGTCGTTTTCGGGAAAAACAGTGGCGGTGTTAGATCAGAGACATGCCAGAACCACCACGATGGAAGAAAAGGGTATTCGAACTTTGCTTTCGGAAGGAATTATGGGCTTTCTATGAGCTTTCAGAAACCGTAAATGAGGAAAAAACTGACTCCAATCTCGAAAAAAAAACTAGACAATTTTTTTTTGCAAATCGAGCCGAGCCCAAAGATCCTCCTTCGATATCTTGAAAGCACGTATCTTTCTCGAGAGAACTGTTCGTTCAATATCTAACAAAATAAGGATCTAAGCAATGTGGTCTATTCGACATTTTTGTAGCAAATTTATTTTCAACAAAATTGCTATTAGCATTTTTTTCGTGAAGTTGAATACTTTGGAGATACCAGCAAAAAAACGATAATTTTGGGCGAAAATCAACTTTAATGATCTGTACCAACTGACCAGTATAAGTTACACTTTCGCAGCACTGGGCACTTTTGTAGATTGTTCAATTTTGAATATATCAAGACGAAGTATGATGTGATAGTACGAAATGTGGCTATGTTATAGGAATTTGAAAAAAAATCCTGATTTACGTGTATTTTAAATGGAAAATCTGTTCACGCTCAGAGAAAGTACCTAGAATTATTATTGCGGGCTGAAACTTTCAAGAGATTGTTTTTGTGACATATCCAACGAGATCTCAGGTGGGGACTGAAAAAAATAGTCTAAAAAAATCACCCTGCTTACACATGGATTTGGGCATGTGTGTGCTCGTATAAGCGCGAGCATGTATGTGGATGGGTGTGTCGGATGATTCTGTGTGTGGTAGACTGTTCCTAGTACCCCTACAATCGTGAATAATATTTGAACAGGTTTAGGACAGGAATTTCGAGATGTTTGAAAAGTCAAATCATAGGGTGAATTATGTGCTCTCGAGATATTGAAGGAGAATTTTTGGGCTCGGCTCAAAATTGAAAAAAAAAATTGATCTAGTTTTTTATCCTCGTTAACGGTTTCTGAAAGCTTATAGAAAGCCCATAATTCGTTTTGAAAGCAAAATTCGAATACCCTTTTCTTCCATAGTTGCAGTTCTGGCTTGTTTCCGATCTAGCACTGCCACCGTTTTTTTGCGAAAACAACGGAGCCCAAGAATCGGGATTTGGGCCCAAAATTAGCCCATAATTCCGCTGTAGTTAAAAAGTCAATTTGCGAATGTGGCGGTTTCAGGTTTTTACAGCTAAGGGGTGAGTTTTTAGCGGCAGGGGTTAAAGCACGAAGCTCGGGAATAGTCACGTTTCAAAGCACATAAAGAATACAAAATTTCATGCCACTTGTTATTGTTCTTGGACCTGTTTCAATGCTGTTTACAATCGTGGGGGTGCTGAATTTACAAATAGCTAGCACTCCCACTAAAAAATTGATTTTCTGTGTTAACCGTTGCAGCACAAAAGTTTTACTTCTGGCACAAAAACGGTGAATCAAGTTTTATGAGATGAATTGTTCCAGAAGAGCGTTGCTATTATCAGATTTTGAATAATTTGCAGTTAAATAACAAAGTACAATAAAAATTAATCATGATTCTCGGAGGGCAACCATGATAAATCATTTGAAAAAATTGAAAACTTACACGTAATGAGCTTGCAACGAGTTGACCTCAAAACCATCATAATGAGACAAATTGTTCATAATTTTCCACAAATGCCGCACCTTTTCCATTTTTTTCAGCCGATGAATTCAACGAATCTAGTAGCTTGGTTTTTATTGTTGCGATGACATTCATTAGTGTACATTTCTGTTTTATGTAATTCTTTTTCTTTCAAATTTGATTATTCGACGGCAGTACAGCCATTTTCGGGACGGTCGGGACCATAGAGTATGCGGCAACAGAGTGGAAGCAGACTTGCTAGGAGAAAATTTGGTTAGGTACTCCCTGGTGGATTTCCAATTACCGGATACAGTGCCGCACTGTGTCGCATTAAAGCTCGGTCTACAATTGACGCATACGTCCCCGTCCCCGTTCCCGTTTACGTAGAATAGCGGCGCCTGGGTCACAATAAACGCGCGCCAGAAGCGTTTGACCAATGATAAGCTGAAGCCTCTACCCAATCGATTTGCCTGCGGGAATTTACGCGATCAACTAAATTCCTAACCTCGTTTTCCGTACTCCGTCTTGGTTGTTGCATTGTGATTTTTGCATCGTAACAAAGTGTGAATTTCGAAATGGATTTATACGAACCCGTGGTGCAACCCTTTCTCGCTAAACTGGGCACATCGGTGTTCGCATCTGTTTTTCCGCGTTCGTACGTTTATGTGGAAAAATAGTGTCTCACGTGATTGGTCGAACGTTCGACAAAATTAAAATATTGCATATTCTACGGGAACGGGAACGGGAACGAAGACGTACGCGTTCGATTGTAGACGGTACTATTGGGATCGAAAATGTGGCAGCCTGACATCTGGTGGTGGAGTTTTGAACTCGTCAAAGTGGGCTGAAATGCAAACGAGCCATCAGTTTGCATCAGTTGTAGCATGTGATAACTGTGCGCGGGTAGTGTTAATATCGTATTTTGGAAGGTTTATTCGGTATAATTGGGGTTGAAGGACCAATTATGGACAAAAAAAAACGGTGGAATGAGATTTCCAGATCTGAATACAAAAAATAGATCGTATTGTTCTGTTTATGGCTGTTGTGAACGAGCTGCCACAAGCCCGTCTGTGCGATTTCATCGATTTCCCAGATCTGGCGAATGTTTTGTGAATATTGTGAATAAATTTGAGCTCACAGAAAAGATTGATAAACTACGCGCCTGGAAACAAATTTTGAAAATAGATAAGAATGTTTCTGCGCATATGGGTGTATGTTCCCTTCATTTTAAACAAGAGGATTATATATTTCCTCGCAAGTAGATCCTTTCACTTTACTGAAAATTGCTGTATTATAATGCTGTAATGTGATCTAAAAAGTTAAATAACAGAAGTATAAATTCACCCAACTACAAGTATGCTTATTTAAATGTCGTCAAATGTAAATTCTTATAGTTTTTTTTCCATTTATTATATCAGATATTCCGTCCGAAAAAAAATCACTGAAAAAATGTGCTGTCCCATCTTGCAATTTGCCAGTAAGTTCTTTGAATATCAAGCAGAAGGATAATGTTACGAGTAAAGTAAGATTGGAAAGGCTGCTTGAACGGATTTCGAAAAAGGAAAGCTTGATGCTGCAAGCAGAAACAGTGTCTACGGTTGGCTCGAGAGAAAATACCAATAAGGAATTGAGTCCAAGTGAAACAGAAATACCCACTCTCCAAGGATATAATGACCCAGCAAAAGTAGGAAATGCAATTGAACTTGTCAAGGAAGTATCTAATAACATTCCTACGTTAGTTGATATTGGAGTTCAGGTTCAAAGTGGTGATTTGTTTAGTAGTTTTCGTAGTCTGATAAAGAATGATGAGGACCTGAAATGCTTGCAAGTTTCAAATCCCTTGGCCTTTGAAGGAAGAAATTTCTAAAAATTTGCCTACGTGTTTTCAAAACTACGCAGACGTTCGTATCATACTTGATTGCACTAAATTTATATACAGAAACCAAAGAAGCTCTGTTGCGAATTAATAACATATTCTCACTACAAGAGTACAAACACAGTGAAACTGATGGCGGGTGTCACCCCAGGTGGCCTTATCTCATTCATCAGTGAACCGTACGGACGACGAGTATCAGACAAGATTATATTTGAACAGAGTTCTCTAATGAACTTGTTGCAAAAAAAAGATGCTATAATGGTCGACAAAGGCTTTTTGATTGATGATATTTGAGAGGACCGTGACATCAAATTGATAAGACCACCTTTTTTGAAGAATCAAGTTCAATTTTCTCAATCAGATTCACTTCTGAATTCCAGCATTGCCAGAGCTAGAGTGCATATTGAACGCTCCAACCAACGGCTGAAGGCTTTCAAAATTCTAGGTAGTACAATGACAGTTGCACTTGCTAAAAAAAGCAAACAAATTTTAAAATTGTGTCTGCTGTAGTAAACTTAAGTTCGCCTATTTTCAAAGACGACAAATTTGCTAAAGACTAAATTCAATTAACTTTTTTATTTCAAGAAGGTAATAAATAAGTAAGATTCACTTTTAATATTGTAAATTGTATTTAATACCTGAAGTATGTCATAATAAATAGTTACAATGCATAAAAGTCACAGTTTTTCTTGCAAACAAATTTGGTGTAACATTTCAGTGAAGTACAGGACTTTCAAGGAAGGAAGTAGGGTTGAAATAAACATTTGATCCAAATCCACTGACAACACTAAGCTACAGTTATCAAATGAAGCATAAATAATCAAATCTGTTTGTTTTATATTAAGTACTGCCATGCCAAATTGAATTTGGGCACAATACTTATGCTTTTTTTTCATAGAAATATTTCCATCTTTTTTAATTAAAAAATTTATATTCGGAAGAGCTTCGCTAATACTCATTGTTTTGCCAGAGAATGGACAATTTATTTCAATTAATTTGTGAGGCTTGCCGTTTTTGAATACGATTCCGTCTGGAGAATATGCAAGAAAAGAATTTTTGTGCGATACCACTAGTCCACACTTAATAACTCTCTCTGATGTTTTAGCTTCATACGCTACTCGAGCAGATGCTTCGAATTCAAGGCCGTGTTTAACAAACTGATTGCTAAATATTTTTGGATAAAAATATTTCATAGATCGTTTAGGCCAATTAGGTTTTTTGTTATTGATGTATGTGTAAAGATCATAGCATCGTGAACCTGTGATTCTGAATTGCCTTTCTTTTTTCCATGTTGCATATGAAAATACGCTCTCCTCACAAATTCTTAGAGTGTCACCATCTAATCTACCTAATACAGTTTTGCAGCAGATCCTTAGCGGTCAAAGGTCGAGGATTGTAAAGGTTGTCCAAAGATTGTTTTTGGCGTGAATTCCAGACACTTTTTGTCTGTGCAAGACGTAACCTCCAAATCCTCTAATCTCGTCCTGAAATTCGTATTTTATATTTATAATTTTACGTTCACACGCTTTCATATTCATATCTTTTGATGTTTGATGGCAAGTTCTAGGTGAGGTTATGCTTACCTGTTGCAGAACAATAAGACTGCCACTGCATGTTTGCATTTTTGACTTAGTCCTGCCTTACATCTGCATTTCACGGATAAGATCTGTCCGTTATTACCGAATTGACAGTTAATTTCGTGAGGACGTTCCTTTAAACTCGATGTTTGTAAAGAAAATGCTGAATTCTTGGTACATTGGCTATCACTTTCTGCACTTTTACCGCAGTAAATAACGTGTTTGGAACTCAAAAGACGTTCTCCCTCGATAAAGTTCCGACTACTGGAATTTGCTTCAGCCCAAGTGCCTATATCGGCAATACTCAGCATATTATGACGGTTTTTTAAAACAAAAACTCTATAAATCAGACACGCGTACGTATTATCTCGTCAACTCACAGCCCACTTGTATCCGACGTATTGGACCCAAATATTTAAGCCACGCCCCTAGTTTCGATCCCAATAGGGTTCCTATGCTTCAACTCGCTACGGGAACGGGGACGGGGACGTATGCGTCAATTGTAGACCGAGCTTAAGGTGCTCATACGCAGTAGGATGATCCAAAAAAAGACTAACCTTTCGGATTTATGGCTTAGAACGGACCGATAAAACGAGAAAAAAATTCTCCTGCCGGGAAATAATTTCAGCTCTATTTTATAAGGTGTCAGGAGCAATTTGAAATTACCCACTTCAATAACACTTGAAAAAAAAAATTTCATTAAGAAGGCTATAACTTTTGATCGGTGTAAGATAAAAAAAAAATTCTTAGCAGACTCTTGTAGGTCATTAAATTCTCTAAAAATAATCTTCGGGATCGGTTTTTGTAAAGTCGATAGTTCGTATATTTAAGAACTATGAAAATCGAGAAAAACGACTATATGCAGTTTTAAGGCTGTATGATTAGAAATGTGCAGATTAAATTAAAAACTTACACTGGAATAAAATAAAATGTGTAAGAAATATTTTTGATACAGTAAATTTGTTTGAAAAGATTTATTTTTTAGATATTTATCAATTCTTATTGCACTTCAAACACTTACAAACTTCTTAGTTATTAATAAAATGCATTCTTGACGGTATGATAGCACTACTTGCGGAAGGAATTGTTTTTCTTCCTCATTTTTTGTCAAGGTTCAATTTTAAGTCTGCATCAACGCAATACAAATTTACTCTATCAACAATATTTCTCACACATTTTATTTTATTAGGTATAAGTTTTTCATTTACTATGCACATTTCTAATCATAGAGCCTTACAGATGCATATTTTTGCTTTTTTTCGACTCTCATAGCTCCTAGATATGCGAGTTGTTGACTATACAAAAACTAACCCAAGAATGATTTTTTAGAAAAGTCAATTCCCTAAAAGAATCTGCCAAGATTTTTTTTTTATCTGAAAGCGTTCAAAAGTTATAGAATTTTTAATGAATTTTTTTTCTTTGTGTTATTCAAATGAGAAATTTCAAATCGCTACCAACACCTTTTAAAATAGAGCTAAAACTTTTCGTGGCGGGAATTCTTTTTTCTAGGTATATAGATCCGTTCTAAGCCATCAATTCGATAGATTAGGTTTTTTTGGGTCACCTTAATGCGCAGCATTCAGAAACAACAGTTTGGGAACTAACTAGATGTTACTAATAAGTTACTAATAAGTTACTGGATGTTACTAGATATTATAGTAATAGCTAGTAAGTTCCCAAACTGCTGCTGCTACCTGCTGCGCATGAAAGGCACTTTAAAGCTCGGTCTACAAAAAATGCAATCGTTCCCGTTATCGTTCCCGTTCCCGCGGAGAATTGAAGTATACGAAACCTATAGTACGGTTTACAATCAAACGCGCGTTCCCGTGGAGAGTATACGAAATGATAAGTGGTGAACTTTTAACTGCGTTGATTTTTTCAACGTAGAAGAAGATTCATGGGTGTGGCGGTCATATTGTAATTACTTTTGATTTTTATGTTCGACGACGTTTCGGAGTCACCATGGGCCGAAAGGTCTAATCCTATACAAAACACCGAGAAAAAAACTTAAACTTGATCACCAAAATACTCAATGAAAAGGGCTATTCAACAAAATTGATTAACACTTTAAAACTCCACTAGAATCGATAAATTATATAATAGCGAAAAATTTGAAAAACGAGACAAGGATCCAACACATTTATACCGTATTAGATGACCATACATTAAAGGCTTATCTGAACAAATCAAATTTCTGTTAAACAATTATGGTATCAAAGTTTATGGCACAGAAGTTTTCAAATCTTCAAATAATTCTTCGAGCGCATGTACAAATATAAAAAAGGGTATTCCAACACTAGAACAGTCAAATGGGATATATAATATATATTACTTGGATTGTGAATCATTGGACAAACTAAACAACATATAAGCTAAGGACTATACACGTACAGTATCAAAACCAAAGAATTACACGGCTCCGCCCTCAGTGAACATACGTTACCGTTAGGACATAACTTTGATTTTGACCACACCGTAATTCTATCCATGGAAGCAAATCTTCAAAAAAGGCTGATCAAAGAAATCTTACACATAAAACGCAATCAAACAGTCAACCAAAGGACGGATACAGATAATTTAAGTAATCAATATGTGCCTCTCTTACATCAATTTTCTCCGTAAAACTTCACTTTGTTAACTTCTCATTTCACACGTATTCGCTCTCCGGACATTTGGATTACGCGCTCACACCACGTGATAGTCGTCTTCCATGTTTAAAGGCACTGACACTCGAGTACGTGTCGAATATGTACGACCACGCCAGAGGACCTCAGTATACTTAGCAAACTACTGCAACCAATTTGAAAATAAATGTACCCAATAATTTGGAAATCATTTGGACAAATTTGGAAAATCATTCACATAGTTTGGAAAAGAATGGATAATGAATATTCAATGAAAATTTATTAAACGTATAGTTAGCAAACAAGTTGACCGATTTCATTTTTTTTTCTTCAGATCGATGCTAAATGATTTGGAAAATCGATTTCCAAGTATTTCAAAATTTGGAAAATAATTTTTAAGTATTTATTTACAAAATAATAATAGTGAATACTTCAACGTGTGGCATTCAAGGCTGACCTTTCTAGTTCATGAGCAAAACTTCAAGTAAGAATGTACATTCTTCAAATTAAGAATATTTTTATCAGCTGAATCTTACTACTCCGAAATTATCTATCACACGAAAGACGCAGAAAGACGAAACTGTCATGGCGGAGGGCAGCGCAGCCCGCCAGAGGGCGGGCGCATGGAGGGGGGGGGGGGGGGGGGGGAGGGGCGGCGCTTTATCATTATTTTGTAAATAAATACTTAAAAATTATTTTCCAAATTTTGAAATATTTGGAAATCGATTTTCCAAATCATTTAGCGTCGATCTGAAGACAAAAAATGAAATCGGTCAACTTGTTTGCTAACTATACGTTTAATAAATTTTCATTGATTATTCATTATTCATTCTTTTCCAAACTACGTGAATGATTTTCCAAATTTGTCCAAATGATTTCCAAATTATTGGGTACATTTATTTTCAAATTGGTGGCAGTAGTTTGCCAAGTATACTGAGGTCGCCAGAGGTGACTAGCTTGGTGACTTAGTGACAAGGCGACTAACTCACCGGATATTACATGTAATATCTAGTGAGTTAGTCGCATTGTCACTCAATCACCAAGCAAGTCACCTCTGGTGTGGTTGTACACTAATGCCTCATTCACACGTAGCGAGTACTCGGCTGAGCAACTCGCCTTGCTACTCGGCCGAGCGCCAATTTTGACCGAGTAAGCGTCTACACGCATTCTACTCGCTGGGCCGACTCGCTACCCCTCACTACCAAAGACGTGTTCGAACGCGTTTCTTTCCAGACGGGAAAACAAGTTTGTACGAAAATGTCACCGAAATGGGACTGCCAGACGACAATTAAGTTCATACAATAATATAAATCCCACGAGTGTCTGTGGGACTTCAAGTCGACTGTCTACAAAAATAAACAGATGCGCGAATCCGCATATAAAGATATTGCTATGATAATTTTATTATCATCGGTGTGATTTGGTTCACGCGTTCTCGGAAAACTCGTTTCAGTTCACGATGGTTCATGACGACTTACCACCACTCTACCGTACTCAATACTCGCTATTCGACAACGCTCCGCTGGTAGTTCAGACATGCCGAGTGTATTACAATTTGGTGGAGCGGGTAGCCACTCGGCCCAGTAAATAGAAACAGTTTCTATTCACTCGCTCGCTCATTTTACTCGGCCGAGTATGAATTTCGTGTTTACACGGGGCGAGTACTCGACGACGTTTACTATCTCGGCCGAGTACTCGCTCCATGTAAATGAGGCATAAGTAAGATCGGATAGCATCCTAAGTATGATTATCATCATTATTTTTACCATCTCTTGCACATTTATTCATTTAACTCATTATGTTGTTAATTATGTGACAATTGCATAGTTAATTATGTGACAATTGCGTTAAGTATGTGACAATTACGTTATCACCCTATCGATATTATTTAAAATTTAACCATTTTTACCATATATACTTGTGGATCACCTAACCTCACTTATAAAAACCGAGGTATCGGTTTGATTCCTTTTTGTTTGAATTCTTATTTAATTTTCTATTCTCCTTTTCACGTTAAGAGGCACCAGTGACCTATATGCGTTCTACCATAGCATAATTACTCTGATGTAATCTTAGTTTCTAACATTGCATGACATTCCTGATACATACAGACGTGATAATGGCGGCCCATGGTACCTCCGAAACATCGTCAAAAATGAAAACCAAAAGTAATTACAACATGACTGCTACAATCATGAATCTTCTACTTCGTTGTGTATACGAAACCTATAGCTCCCATCTGCAATCAAACGCCCGTTTGATTATAAACGGTACTTATAGATTTCGTATTGGGATCTGACATTGAGGCGTGGCCAAAGTCAATATGGCGCAGACGGCAGTGCATTCGCCCTGCAATATTCGTCTAATCAAAACCATCTAGCTCCCTATTATAAGCCCCTCATCTACCCCGTTTGGATTGATTTTTTTTTTTGATCGTTTGCCGGTGAATGATGGACCTATGCGGACGTTTGCCGGCGATTCGTTCATTAATAAATCAATTAATGAAATTTCCAAGGGTTTTTTTTATTTACTTGGCTCAATGGAAACGTATTCAATTAATTTCAATGCGAATCGACGTGAAATCGTTTACCGATGATTGATGGAACAATGTGGACCTATGTCGGTGATTTGTTAATTGATAAATTAATTAACCCTTTGGAACAGTTGCCTAGAGAGATGCTCTCACGCTTTTTTAAAAAAAAAATCTCAAAACTTCCAATGGAATGTTCAATTGAAAATTTCTTTACTTTCACAAAATTTCATGCTTCATAGGATAAAGATTAATTATGTTTTTTAAACTCACAATTTGAAGTGAAAAAAAAGATTTTATTAATACCTGTGAGAGGTTTTCTCAACACCTCAGTCAAGCCCACAAGCCGGTAGTAAAAAAAACGCAATACGAGTGGCTTCGCTATACTTCGGCTGTCTCCGTAGTTACTCGGACGTAGGAACTGATCTGACTGCCGTGTAGTGCCGACTTTTCCACGGTGTAGTGCCGTGGAAGAGAGATAGCAGCAAATCGTTGATCTCTTGTGATTACTCAATCGCATCATACGAATTAATACAATTTACCACTTCGAAGCCATATCAAAGTACACACGTTATATCGTTAATCCATTGTCAAATATCACCACCACGCAGGCTAATAGCTCAAACTAGAGGTATGTTTAGGAATAAAGGGCGTGTTTATTTCCCGTCGGCGCGGCACTACCCTACAACAGCGCCGAGAAGTGGCGGCTTCAACAAACAAATAATTTTATTTAATGGATCCCCACCACCGAAAATTTAGAGAAGTTTCAAGGCCTGTATGTAAGACCGTATCTGTAAGCTCCACAAATCTGAAACATTTATTTCTGATTCGTCATTTCCATTGGAGCGGCTGCTGCTTCAAATAACGTGCAAACTTAACCTGTGTTAATCCCGCAATGAAAACAGCATCGATTAGATTGTGCTCAAAAGTAACATCGATTCAAATCTAGGGACAGTATTTGAGGCAATTTGAGGGAAATCGTGACTGAAATTGACGCATTGGAAATTGACGGTTTCTTGGGTTTTTTCGTTAACGTTTATCACGTTAGGTATCGATTGTAGTATCAAAGTTTTCACAAATAAAATTCTTTCTGCGATCGCAAGCCGGTTCTATAACGAAATGGAATCGTTAGAAAGTGCAAAGAAAATCGCTGCGTACAAAGTAATCGACGAATATGTAAAGGTAAACCTTGTCAAGGAATTACTGCGTACAATTCATATAATGATGAGTCACCGTAAATTGGTTTCAAGGCATTCACTGATGCTTACGTGTCTTGACAGGATAATATTGTGATAGGTATTGGTAGTGGTTCGACCATTATATATGCTGTGCACAGATTGGGTATGTACTTCAAATATTTATTGCCAACATATCACTCTGTTACATTCAAATTGTTTACGTCATTGCTCAAGCAAAATCTTTGAAATAAACCCTTGACCTTGGACCCCTGGGGGTCTGAAGCATCAATAATTTGCCAATGATATCTGAATAATTTTCAATTGTTTTCTTAAGTGAAGAATTGAAATACATGATGATTACACATTGATAGCTGTAAGCTAGTTTGTTTTTTCAAGAATGTGGAAAATAAATGACCCTAATAGCCACATTTTCTGTTCAAGACTTGAATTATCCATGATTGTAACAAAATTAACGACACGTTTATGACAAGTCTCTGCAAAGTATCATTTGCTTACAAGTGGTTAGAAATCTACTGCCGCATATTGAATACAAGCTGCAGGTCAGATTTCTAGTGAAATGAACGACATTTTTCATACAAGTTTATGGCAAGATTCTACTTTCTAGTTTTTCCGTCAAATTGGCTGCAGATCTATGACAAGACTTGTGCTATCCAATTTCTTTTCTCAATCTGACTACAGATTACAGTAGCAGATTTCTGACAAATTACAGTTATCTTGGCTTTCAGAGTAGTTAATCAGAAATTATTTAGCCATTATAAATGAGTAGTTATAACATATATTAAATTAGTTTTTTAAGTAAGGGCACTGATATAACAGTCAAAAAAATATTACATTCTGTAATTTTAATTCACATCTCCTATTAGAAAATGCTATGAGAATTTGAATGAGTTTCAGCCGAACGAGTGAAACTAGAAAACCTGAATGTTACATGTATACCAACATCGTTCCAAGCTCGTCAGCTTATAATAAATCATCAGTTGAATCTGGGTGATCTGGAAACTCATCCAAAAGTAAACAAAATTGTTGTAATCTACCCTTAATTAAACTTAATATTTATACCTTCTGTCTATTATCTGTTCAGCTGGATTTTACTGTAGATGGAGCTGATGAAGTGGATGCTGACATGAATCTGATTAAAGGTGGCGGAGGTTGTCTTCTGCAAGAAAAAATTGTTGCATCTTGTTCAGAACAACTGATTATCGTGGCCGACTATACGTAATTTAGATTGCATTTACTCAAAACAAATTTGAACTTGCTTTTTCGTATAACACTCACCAAACCAATTTCAAAAATTTGGGTCGATAATATCATGGTCAGCTGCCAAATCTTTCCATTTTCCATGCAATGGTTTGTTATTTATACGCAAATAATAATCTCTCAACTGCACTTCCATTGCTCTGTTACTCGTTCTTATTAATATTCAGTAAAAAGTAGGTAGTAGCAGTATCAGATGGATGTTAAATATATGCTTAATCAAGCTTTATCTAGAGACAAACGTTTACATCAGAAAATAAACATTTTAGCAAGGATTCCCAAAGGCTTGGTGATCAGTACAAGAAAGGTGTCCCAGTGGAAGTCGTTCCTGTCGCTTACGTTCCAATAATGCGGAGAATAATCAATAATTTTGGAGGTGTCATCAAGTTGAGAATGGCAAAAGAGAAAGCTGTTAGTGCTGCAGATGCTGTTTATGCATTCACTCAGATGGAAGGGTCCATAACACTGACTAATTTAATCATAATTTCTTTGTTTCACAGGGTCCAGTGGTAACTGACAATGGTAATTTCATACTGGACTGGCAATTTCCCCAAAATATCACAAATTGGAGTGAACTCAATACTGAAATATCACTAATGCCTGGTGTGATAGAGACTGGAATTTTTGTAAAAATGGCGACAAAAGCATATTTTGGAATGGCAGATGGCAGTGTTAAAGAACAGACCTGTACATGATACGATTTCAAAGAATTCGCTTGGTGCAGCAACGAATTTCATTTTACCGGCACTCATCTTGTCACATGTTCTTAAATTTCAATTATGGAACCATAAACTGATTTTGCATGGATATATAGATAAAAACATGTCAAACCAGGGACCATTTTTCATTGATCTTTTCGCATAACGTAATTTTTTTTAACGGAGGCTATGGGTGAAATAAATTGATTAAACAATTTTTTTTCTTTACCTTTAATATTGCAAAAATTATTCCATGTTGATAAACAAAAAACGACTACACTCGCTCTCCGCAAATCTTCATATTTTATTTTTAGGTTCTATTGGTCTGGTCAATTTGTCTCTGGGCACATTCGATAGACCTGGAATTGGCCTTCCATTTCATTCTGCTACAAATTTCATAATATCAACAATGAAGATTGTTATAAACAAGTAATTTTCAAATATGATTTTCATCTCGGGATGCAAGATTCTCGAGAAAATACAAGCGTATTCCTTGATCAATTTCGTAAAGATAGGTGCATTTTAAATTGGAGAATTAATGCAGAGTATTTGTCATGTATTAATACTCGAGTAAAGGCACACCAGCCTGGCGTTCATCGCAGGTAGATAACCTTAACTCACATTGCATGGCTATTATTTTTAGACCCTGTTTTCGCATTGTACTTATTCAGGTATCAGTATTTTCAGTCAAGTTGATTCTCAGAAAAGATTCCTCTCACGTAGCCACCCTTCAGGGCTTTTGGTCATTTTACAGGTCATCGGTAATGTGAATTTATTCCAACTTTCAGTACCATTACGAAGTTCGTGCAAGTAACAACTGCTTTATGATTTCATAAATCAAAATGAAATAGTCAATCTTTAAAAATACCTCTAATTAAATATGTATCCTGAGAATCACCAATTGATGAAAGAAGGTTAGCTCAAAAAAAAATAGCTATGAAAAAAATTGGAAACATTAAAAAAGACTGGCTACGAGCGTATTTCATATCGATGAAACCAATATTGACTATGGGGAGGAATCACAGGACCTTATATGACCTTATAGAAGTATTCTACATTTTGTCAATTCACCACAGAGCATGGTAGAAAAAGTCAAACATTAACTATTTTTCACCATTGGTTGGCCAACTACTTGATGATTATCTCAGAAAGACTCTGCCGATAGAACGAGGTATCTTATCCATACTGAAGATTACGGAAGATATTCGAAAGCAAAAAATTCGTAAAGACTATTTATAGAAAAAAATTATTAGTAGATATGATTATTATAACTAGAACGAAATCGACGATTTTTTTTCTTCAATACAGCTATGATCCAATATACAGGGTGTGTCATCTTAACTCGTGCATCTAAAATTCTCGAAAACCAAGATTCCTACAAGAAATTGTTTCAGACCAAAGTTATTTGACTTGAAAGGGCAAATGAAACAGTAATGCCTTTCAATTTCGTAAGTGGGTTCAACGTTATTTCAAAGTCAACTTTGTTTTTTGAAACGGAAGACCCTCATTTTTTTATTGTATATTCGTATTTTCCAGACAAAGTTATTAGAGTGGTAAAAAAAAATTGTTTTCTTCATTTCTCCATTTGGTCCGTTATGCCCGTTGGTCTGTTTTTCCCTACTGTCCCCTACATAGTTCTCTATATGCATATACATTAGAGTGTTTTCAAAAAAAATAAAAATTTTTATGGTCTCAAAAAAATTGAAAATATACCTGAAAATAAACATTATAGTTTTAAACCGAGCTAGTTTCAATTCTTGGACACCATGAAAAAAGAAATTCGTTTTTTCAAATACCCTAGTATATGTGTAATTGTAACTCCAGTACAATACCTTTTAAAGCAGGTCGTTGAAATATATTAATTTCTTGGTCATTTGCATCTACAAATGGAATTTCCACAGTTCTATTTGTTGGAGGTTCAGTTGGCATTACTTTTGGCATCTTCGTAGTTCTGCTAGCTGGATGTATAGTAGGCACAGCATTGGGGACTAGCAGTCGTTTGGGGGGCGTTTTTTTTTCAAATACCGCCTTTCAAAATGATCCAAACAGATTCTTAAGTTTTGGAAGACCCCTCGTACTGCGCAAAATCTTTCTATTGTTGACATCTATATATTTATAATTAAATATCAATTGGTTGCATATTTTTATCGGTATTATAAAAAATGGAGCAACGCTCGTCTGACCAAGTGGGCACGCGTACTCCGCCAACGAAAACAAAATTCATATTTTGGAGATGAAGATAAAAAAAATTGTAAATATTATGTTACTGATAAAATGTGTTAATATTAATATTTGATACATAATTAATTACCTGGTTTACCTGTTCAAAGCTAAGCATTTAATAGTAAATAAATTAAACGATATATTTTTTCACAAAAACCGCATGATTATGCTTGAATCTGGCGTTTTTTGAATGACAATATCTCAATTTTCACAAAATGACGATTTCTTGAGTAAGTCACTGTCTCCCTACAGAACTACTCCATATTTATAACAAATTTTTCTACACAAAATAATTGTAGGTACAAATAAAATTTTCGAAAATTTTAGGATATATCAAATTGAAGGTTTCGGAAATTAGCATGATTTTTTGGAAATTTATTGAGTGCATTTATGGCATGAAAAACGAGTGCACGTGAAATACCCAGCTCTACTGACGGTCTACAAATTTTATGTAATAATATGTTATTCAAAACATAATTTACTTACATCGGATCAATCTTTGGCCATAGAAAAAAAGAATGATTTTTATCTTTCGTTGGATTTTTCGGGCATTCCTTCACATTACACTTTACCATTTTTATTCAAAACTATAAACATCCTTTTTCAGACATTGAAAAAAATTCGGACGTGACATGAGTACAGTTCGAATGAATTGCGATTTGTTTATTTTCGACATCACGTGCCATCCCATGGAGCCTAGAGGGAAGGAGACCGAACGCTGTACTATGAACGTGGACCCTAAAACCACTGCCTAAGCCGACGAAAAAGATATATGTCTATATGGTGACGCCGCTGTCGCTAGTATAAGATATGAAGTGAGACATTGGTGGTGCCATGAAGTGAGGAATTATTAATTTTTTAAACGTATTACGATTGTAATTCGGGACAGAGAAAAACTGAGAAAAGAGAGAGAAGAATGTATTTTAGATAACGCGGTAATATATACGGGCGGGATACGAGATATAAATGTGCAAATTTTATTTTTGGTTCCAAAATTCAATTAAAATTAAATTATTCCTCATACCAAACCAGAGGACTTGGCAAGCATGGAGCCTCGAAGCGAATGTTGAAAGCGATAATCTCAATGTGTGGATTTAACGTCACACGCTGAGTAGGGGAGACTGGGTTCGGTCAAAACATAGGACGGTTGAAACAAAAAAAAATATCTTGGCAACTGTTTCATTAAAATCTCAAAGATTCAACATGGAATCTCGGAAAAATCAAAATCAGCATTCGTAACTATTTAAACAAGGTAGAAGCTTACCTCTTTCAGAGTCACATCTCGGGAGGTTGTGGGCGTGTGTGTCACTCTATCGTCGCAGATAAGTGCACGTTAGCCAGAAGGTCCAGGTATTACGTTGTTCGGAACATTCTCTTTTGACTTATCCACGCTTTCCTGTTGGAATAAATTTTTTTTATTTTTTTTATTCAATGGCAAAAGTCGAAGAACAACTATTCAGTTTTTTCATTAGGAATATGAATTGACCGTAAATATAAAATTGGCTGCGGAGGGGTAGCGGAGCATACTTGCATCATTTGAACAATATTTCTAGGAGAAGTCGGATTAATGTACACAAGAAATCATAATTACACATTTTCTTGTGGTGCTGGATTTAAATTGGGGCATTATATAAAAATTAATGATTATATAATTATTATTACCATTACCTGGTTGTCAACTGTGAGGGGCACAGCACCAGCAATGAGGGAAGGCCAGAAACGAGGAATTACGTTGAGTGTACCATCAGCCATCTGAATGCGGTTTTCTTGGTGATGAATACTTCCGAAAGATAAAGCTCACACACCAAGTTGGTTGGCGAGAGAAAATGTCCAATGGCTTCGTTCCATCGTTGCAGCATATTCTGTGAACAAAACAAAAATTATATACTCAACGAAAATTTTTGAATAAACAGCGTGAAAGTGTACATCAGTATGTATTTATGAAAATATTTAGACAAAAAATTATGCTTGTTATTTTAGCTGACTGAAGAAAAAAAATTATCATAGAAGATTTATCTTCGGAACCTTGAAAACTGACAACTGCGGTAGACCTAAACGCTTACGTTTACCCCTGTCGGTGTCGCACCCAGTTTGACACCCTCTGTAGGAACAGCATTTCCTCATACTGATGAAGCACTGTAAAAAGAAATTCCATGTATTATTAGCAAAAATACTGTTCTCTTACCTGTAAAGACAATATATCCAAAGTAATCCAAAGAATATATCGCGAACATATTCTTTTTTTTTTCCCTCTCAGCTATCACAGCTTTTGTCTTCTTCTTCTTCTTTCTTCCTTTAGGATATACCCAATGGGAAAAGATTAGTTCTCGATTAGTTTCAGAAATGTTTCCTAACGATTCCGGAGTCAATCGAGGACTAATAATTTCCCCCATTGGGTAACTCCTTTGTAACGAGTTACGGAGTATGTTCCAGAGATTAATCTATTCAAGTCTTTCTATCCACTTTTGATTAAAAAAGAAAATCTGAAATTACAAAATGGTCAGATCTTTGTCACAGATGTGCCCACTGATATATACATATATCAGTGGATGTGCCCATGGATGTGCTAATGCAGTGCAGTCAGATCGTGCACAGACCGCGCCCCACTACAATCAACAGCAGCATGTCGGTGTACCGCAAAGCGTTCGGCTCGCTTCGGAATGCTTCGGAAGACCGAACGCGCCCGAAGCATCGTTCGGCAGCGCTCATGGTTACGAATTGCTCAGCCCCACCATGCGACCGGCTGGCTACCAACAAGAAAAGCAACGGCCTATCTGTGTGATAGTCAACGTTCGGGTCTCCGAATCGAGCCGAGCGAATCCGTAAGTACGGACTGTGCGTACTTACGATTCAAAATCTCATCTCGTTGCCTTTTCGTGCAACATTAGATGCGAGACTCCATCAAGTCAGGAAATGAAACAAAATCAACCATTTTTTCGTCAATATAAGTCATTCTCGCCAGATTGGAAAACCGTTTCACGCCATTTTCAATTTATCGCGCTATACTTAGCGAGAAGATGTTTTTTCCTCAGGAAATTTGCAGAATTGTTATAAACAAATTCTAAAAAAAAGTTCATTCAGCGCCAGGTTGGAAATCCGTTTCACGACATTTCCAATCGATCTGTTTGAAGCATTTAAGGTTTTAAGTCTTTTTACACGCTAGTTGTGTAATGTACTATTTCAAACGTGACAATTCTGCATGTACTTATGTCCGCGTTGCTCGGGAAGTAAAGTCCGTGGTATGCGTGTTTTTTTTATGTGGTGTCCCCAGTAGGCATACTCTACGTTGAAGATTACGGTGACCCAAAATGAGATGGAAAAATATGGAATTTTCAGTCAAATGACTGCGTATTCTCGAATTCGTCAAAGATTAACATCAAGAAACGCCTTGCGAATTTCACCTATCGGTTACTGAACCTCGATCATGCAACCAGAGATTTCTGTTTACTCTGAGCACGATTCTGTGTTACAATGTCTATCAACTAGTTCAATATGAAAACAGCTCCAGTTTCCAGTTGCAACATAGTCTTGTGAAGTTCGTTAAATCGCCAGGATCGTTACTCAGATAGATATAAAGTTCAGTTCAAATAGCGGATTGACTTACATGTAGTAATACGATTATCGTGTGTTTAATTAATTCTGGTAATGGTCATGTGCTATTTCTGAATTACGTCATTTCTTTAATTCTTAAAAAAATTTGGGCCCAGTACCACTACCACCAAAAATTTTTTTTTTTTTTTTTTTTTTTAATGTTATTTGGGCGAACCAATGGAGGCGTCAATCCTCTATCGTTATATCTATGGTACTACGTGGCAGGACAGGAAGGCTGTCAATACCGTGTTATGAAAAGCCCAATTGTCAATTCGAAAAAAGACAACGTGATATCGGTACTAGGCAATAGCATCTGATTTCGAATCTTTTTTTTTACGAGGAAGGAATTTTTGTATAAAATAATAAGTGTATAATGTTTTCTTGGCATAAGAATGTATTGTTTGTGGGTGACTATCACATTTAAATAAGTAGGCGAAAGGTTTTTGCACCAGACGTGCTTTTTATGGGGATTCGATGCACACGTGAGGCACATCAATTTCAAAGATTGCGCGGCGATTGTGTGGCGAAAATTTATTTAAATGTTTTGTGGGGGACAGTGAGAGGCAAGGGGGCTTACTGTAATAAAGCACCCCAGTAACGAAACAAAAGAGGTGATTCGCGTAATTTTGTTTTAAAAACAAAATTTATTGTTCCATTAGAAAATTAGGCCGGCTTCTTGCATAATACTAATTTTTCTTCAAAATTTTTGGTATGTCTACATTATCATGGTGGAATATATAGTTAGTTGATCGAATAGTTTTTATCTATCTAGAAATCCCTTTCATTCGTAGCTCACTTTGGGTTGATCTGATCTGCAACGTGGATTATGCCTGCTGGGGAAACCACATAAAAAAACGCGTACCACTTTCCTTACCTCTCGGGTGACGCAGATAATAATAATCAATAATAATTACATGCAGAAATGTCGCGTTTGAAATAGATCGATTGGAAATGGAGTGAAATGGATTTCCAGCCTGGCGAGAAATGACTTATATTGACGAAAAAATGGTTGCTTTTGTTTCATCTCCTGACTCGATGGAGTCTCGCATCTAATATTGTGTGAAAAGGCAATGAGATGAGATTTTGAATCGTAAGTACGCACAGTCCGTACTTACGGATTCGCTCGGCTCGATTCGGAGACCCGAACGTTGACTATCACACAGATAGGCCGTTGCTTTTCTTGTTGGTAGCCAGCCGGTCGCATGGTGGGGCTGAGCAATTCGTAACCATGAGCGCTGCCGAACGATGCTTCGGGCGCGTTCGGTCTTCCGAAGCATTCCGAAGCGAGCCGAACGCTTTGCGCCACACCGACGTGCTGTTGTTTGATTGTAGTGAGGTGCGGTCTGTCAACGATCTGGCTGCACTGGCTAGCACAGGACTTGGAATCTTCCTTCTAATCTGTTCTAATCCCTGCTTCAAGTTGTGGAGTGTGAAATTCTCGTTAGCTCCGCGTAGTAAGCAATTGCGACGCAATTCCTGGTTTATTCTACCGTTTCTCATTCTGATTCAAGTGCGATTGAGTTGGATTTTGTGAATGCAACCGGATAATTAAAGCGTATTGATGGTATGTAATGATTAATATATTCCGGGAACACTTGTCGTATTTGAGGTTAGATTATCCGACGTTCTGTGTCGTTTTCCGTTGATGCAATTTTTCTACCATCGGCGTCGAGTACCATGCACAAACGCACTGCATATTAAATAAGTATCGACCTTTTCACGGAAACGCACTCTATTCATTTTGTTACTGAAAATATTTCATATCCTGTGTGAAGATGTCCGCAATTTCTGTAAGCGATTGCGAAATTTCTGGTAGTGACGCATGTACCTAATTAATGAAATTTCAACAATTTGCGGCGTATTTATGACGATTCATAAAATTTTGTATCAAAATACGACAATGCTTAAAATTAACGAATCTTGTAATTGCAATTAAGGTGGTTCTGCCGCTAAGGAGCGCATTATGTGGATGCCAAACATGGGCCCCGATGTAAAATTGTGAATATACGTATATGTATACGAACCGATATGAATACGAACTATAAATGTGTTATGGTTAACATTGTACGCGGTAATTATGAATTAGACCAACAAACAGCACTGCCAGATATTCACGCGCCTACAAGCACACGTTTGCTGCGAGTTTTCTTCACTTTGTCGTGGAATATTTCTTCAGGATTTCCAATAACCCTAGTCTTGTTTATGATTTAACTATTGGAGGTTTGCTCAGTAGAGCTTTGGCGAATGCTGGCTCTATCGAATCCTGAGTTGTCCTGAGCAGTCCTGAGTTTCGTGTGGTCTCGCGCTTACAAAGAACACCCTGTAATCCGATGGTGGACTCAATATCACGCCTTAAAAATAAAATCTTTAACTAAAAAATTGGCCACCATGAGTCCGACACAGTATCCAACCATGCTCCGCAGCATGATTCAACTATTAGAGGTTTGCTCAGTAGAGATTTGACCTGGAACCAAAATGAAAATGTTCTGCACTTGGGATTTTAGGCGGGCATCTTGCTATACAGGGTGGTCTTTTTTAATCGCCCCAGGCCGATATCTCAAGAATCGAGCGAGATACGAAAAAAATTGTACAAAATATTCATGGTTTTGAGGGGGAAAGAACATGGCGGCATGAGATGAAAGTGTGAATGGCGCTAACTACCTGCATCTTTTGAGAAACGAACTGCAAAGGCTTTTACAGCGCGTTAATCCGGACACAGTGTGGCGTATGTGGATACAGCAAGACGGTGCGGGTGCACATTATGCGCGTATCGTTACCGATTTTTTAAATCAGTATTACCCGAATCGTTGGATCGGACGAAATAGCCGTGTCCGCTGGCCGGCAAGATCGCCAGACTTGACGTCTCCTGACTTTTTTCTATGGGGTTATTTGAAAGGAATCGTTTACGCAACGAAACCGACGACATGCGAAGATTTGAATGAACGTATCGGTCGAGCGTGCGAAGAAATCCCGGCTGAAGTGCTCCGAAACACAACTGCTGCTTTTGAGCGAAGACTACAATTGTGTATCGACGCAAACGGGGGCACTTTTGAGCAATAAACAATGGTAAAAATATGTCGAAGTATTCCACGAGAGATAAATGTAGTTGAATCACAAAATTCTAATGAATAATGATTGAAAATAATTATTCACGATAAATCTATTGTTTTACTGGACGAAAAAAGCATATTCACATCATTTTTGATCCCATCATAATTTATCACGGTTTAGGTCACATGTATTCTTGTACTTTTCAATGCAGAATGCCATGTTCTACTAGATTCCAACAAAAAAAATATACCATTCCAATTAAAAAAACCGAATTGACCTTCACCTGACCTTGGCGGCTACACTTGCACCAAATCTCAAGCCGCCATGTTCTTTCCCCCTCAAGATCATGAATATTTTGTACACAATTTTTTTTCGTATCTCGCTTGATTCTCGAGATATCGGCCTGGGGCGATTAAGAAAGACCACCCTGTATATTCATATGTGTATGTTATGTATTCGTATATAAACAACTCACCCTGAAACAACCGGTATAAATATTGCTTCTTCGAGTCGTTAGACTTTTTAAATATATTTATATAAGAACATTTGCTATCATTCATTATATTAATATTAATAATCATTTATGTATATTAAAAGAATATTTTTTTGATAAATTTTTGAAAAATATAATAACAGTAATTACTATTATTATATTTTAAATAACAAGTCTTAGATTAAAATAATTTCTAGTATGCGATAAGTCAATGTTTTAAAATGCTAAAGAAATTAGTATTTTGAAAATCAGCATCTCAATCATTATTGATTTACCGTATCAAAACGGTTGCATTAATCCCATGTTTCTCATACCGCTTCAATCGTTATTGGTTTACCGTATAAATATGGTTGCATTAAACCCACGTTTTTCATTGGCCAAAATGGTTTTATAAAAGCATATGCACGATGTAGCGACTGAGCAAACCTCTAATAGTGAAATCATGGTCTTGTTCGTCATCCATAGAATCCTGGTATTTCAAATTACATGTACTTCATTTTTCCTCTACAGCATAACTTGTCCAAGATAAGAAAGATTCGGTTACAATTTTGACAATGGCAAATTGGTTATAACCCTGTTGTTAAAAAGTTCCTTTTCATCGAATTTCAACATCATTCATTTCTCTTATTTGCCTGACAACTGATCATGAAATTCCGTACACGTAAACTACTTTACTTTCTAAAAGATATCAAGAGACTCGGTAGAGTCTCGTGCCTAGTTATATAAAAAAAAAAAAAATTTCGCACTCGCCGCGCGAGATTCTGACAGAGTCTCTATACCCGAACGGCAACTGAGTGACCGTTAAGGAAATTTATGATCGTTAATTTCTTCCGTCTCGCTATAAATACGGAATTGTAATATTTATTGCAGGATGTGGCAAAGGAGAGCTTTAATTTAAGCCCTATTGCGATCAAATCGGTGGACGTAGAGCTGAGATATTATTATTCGAAGGTTTCGATGCAAGTAATTTATACGTGTCTTCGACGAGATTGCATTTTCGTCGTCTCCGTCAGTCAGTGACGTCACTCACTGTGGCAAGAAACCTATGTCTATAAAGAGTATAGAGTGGTTTTCGCTAGGTATAGAGAAGAGACCTACCAAGTATGGACGTAGCCAGATGACGCTTTGGTTAGCTCTTTATTTTCACGAACTACAGTACGGTATCATACCAAGCATCTGGGGTATGATTTATTGTGTCAATGTATTTTTGGTCGTAATTGTGCGAATAATTCAGAACAAGATCATTTGAGGTACGGTAAGATATTTTTTTTTATGAGATAACTGCAAGTGTTTGGCAACACAGGGTTGAATTGAATGATTACTACACTCTTTAGTTATACCGTGAGTATTCGTTATGCGGGTCAGTTGGATCGGTCCGATCCCGAATTTGGCGTTTACGGCATTGCCGTTCCGCCGTTCTTTGTTCACGCTGGTTGTCTTCTGCTTTGACAGGTAGGCAAAGCGCGCGGAGTACGATTTTATGGTTATATTGCGGTTAGGATTTTCTGTATGAAAAAATTGTTCCGATAATCTGTCCATTATTATTAGGCAAATAAATAATATTTTTGAAACGATTCAATGCAAATCAGAAGCAACTAACGTAGCTAAGTCACGAGAATATCTATTAGCGAATCCTGTGAAAGAGTGTAGAGAAGGAGAAGTTGTACCAGGCGATAGAGACAATTACAGTCATTACATTAACAGAGAGTGCATTACATTCAGATTGCAAATTAATGTATTTAGCCACAAACGGAAACAACTTTCAAGATTAGTTACGCACGTATAATAAATTTATTACTATTACATTTCGATGGAAATTATTAATAATCAGTGTAATTGATAACCGATGAACAAATAAAAAATTGTTCTTACGTAATTAATCAAATTCTACAAAAAGTAGTGATATCCCCATTAAAAGCACCTCTGGTGCAAAAACCTTTCGCCTAGTTATATAAATGTGGTAGTCACCCACAAACAATACATTCTTATGCCAAGAAAACATTATACACTTATTATTTTATACCAAAATTCCTTCCTCGTAAAAAAAAAAGATTCGAAATCAGATGCTATTGCCTAGTACCGATATCACGTTGTCTTTTTTCGAATTGACAATTGGGCTTTTCATAACACGGTATTGACAGCCTTCCTGTCCTGCCACGTAGTACCATAGATATAACGATAGAGGACTGAAGCCTCCATTGGTTCGCCCAAATAACATTTTAAAAAAATAATTTAAAAAAATAATTTTGGTGGTGGTGGTACTAGGCGGGCCAATATTTCGTATCACTATATTAGGATTATTGACATGGTTCAACCGCCGTAACATTGTACTTATCTAGAAAAGGCCCGCCTAGTACCACTACCACCAAATTTTTTTTTTTTTTTTAAATTATTTTTTTAAAATGTTATTTGGGCGAACCAATGGAGGCGTCAGTCCTCTATCGTTATATCTATGGTACTACGTGGCAGGACAGGAAGGCTGTCAATACCGTGTTATGAAAAGCCCAATTGTCAATTCGAAAAAGACAACGTGATATCGGTACTAGGCAATAGCATCTGATTTCGAATCTTTTTTTTTTTTTTACGAGGAAGGAATTTTTGTATAAAATAATAAATGTATAATGTTTTCGTGGCATGAGAATGTATTGTTTGTGGGTGACTATCACATTTATATAACTAGGCGAAAGGTTTTTGCACCAGAGGTGCTTTTTATGGGGATATAAAAATGTAAAAACTCCTAAGTCAGTAGATTGCTGGATAGACCACCTTAATTGGGGAAAATTTTGATGATTTTTCGTGCCTGACAAACTTCCTGTGTTGCAGATGTAGTTATGTTAGGCCTACCGTCCACATAGCGGCACGTCAACCGCACGTCATCGTCATTTGACGCTTGCATGCAGTTTGCTTGCATCTTCAGTAGAAAGGAAGAAGACGGTGTCCACGATGCGGCATTGTCGCATTTGTGTATCGTCATGCGTTCGGCATGCAGCTCGTGCGGCTGCCTGCCACTATTCAAGCATACTGCGAACCGCAAACACGTACACAATGGCGGCCGTAGCAGCGAATTTTGTTAAAATCATCGAAGAATATCCGTGTTTACATAACAACAAATCGGCAGAATATTTTTAGTCATTCGGTGGAATGATTGAAAGTAGGAATCATCTTCCGATAGCTCTCTTGACGCAACAAATAATCGACAATTGATGTTATTTCTAATATATGGAGGAAGCCAATACGATCTTCGTCTATGTTGTCGCCTTCTAACAAAGTTGTATAGGGCAACCACGTCTTCATCATCGCTTGATGACATTCTCACACCGAGAAATAAAACTGTGCATCCGCGATGCTAAACTTCAGAGAAATGAACCGTTTTGTAGCTTGCATGACGATTGTATGCCGATCGCGTGGACATACCTAAGATGCAAATGACGCCTGTCGTCATTTGCGGTTTGCATGCATTCGTCAAATGACACCTCCATGGACAGTAGGCTTTAGTTATCTTAGTTGTGAAATCTGCAGTATTTTAGTCAACAAAATCTTGTTTCAATCCCTTTAAGACACTTCGATGTAACATATTTTATAATTTAGTCCCCATATATGAATACAGATAATTCATGCATAATTATGTATGAAAATACGATATATCGTGAAAAAAAAGGATAAACAATAAATTTCTACTCTTGTCTAAAATTTTCAATTCAACTCTTATAATAATACCAAATTTCTATACCGAATAATGAATATTTGACATATCTCTCAACTTGAACAAACATAGATGCTGAAATTTCATTGTAAAAAATCATTGTAATAAATTACAAATTTCAGCGTTTCATTACAATCTTTTACATAACTTTAACAATTGCTTATTCGATTTACCAAATTTCATTTTGGTTTTTAGAAACTAATAAGCCCGCCAAATCAGATATTCAAGATTACAATGATCAAAACTACAACTGGCGGGATGTTCTTGACTGATTTAGTGTCAGAATTTCCCATGATTGTTTTGAATTTTTTCATAACACTACAAATTGCTATCGTTTGAAACATCATCGAACCAGAAACACATGATGTTACATCAAAAGATATATTTCTTGCATTTTTTTTAGAAATCTTTTTCTAGCATGATATCCTTTCGGATTATTAAACTTCACACTTCCATGGTCGTTAGAATATGAATAATTGGCTTCCAAATGGATGCCGCGTCTAGTTATTGGCTGTACAAGCCTAAATGTGGCATCCACTGGAAGCCAATTCATCATCCTTTCGGATTAATACCTATCTGAGACAGAGCGACTTGAAATACTAAACAAAATCTAAAATTGCTGCTTGATAATTTCAAAGATATTTGATGCCGCATAACATCATTCGGAATCATTGCAAAAGAAAGTCGACACAAACTGGAATGACTTTTAAAATTGCAGAACTCCAATAGTTGCTAACGTGAAATATCAAGATAAATTTCGTTTATCAGAATGTTAGTGGTCTTCTATTGAAATTTAGAATTACTTCAAATATTCACACTTATTTTCTCCACAGAATTATCGCGCTTAATGTAATAATTTACCATGGTTGTTGGCCCTTCGGAGCATGGAATGCAAGCAGACGTCACATTTCTCATCGAAGGTACAGCCATCAACGGGGCTTACCTGCATGACTTGAAGACGAATTACCTTATACCAACGTTAGAGTAAGTTCATTTGAGCTTAAATTTTTCTTCAAATTCTTTACTGATTTTTCATATTATTTAATTCTTGTGTGCACAACCGGTTACCCGTGTGCCTATCAATGAACATTTTTCAAATGTTTTAAAGTTTTAAACATTTCTGAAAATCCTCCCAGATCATTGTAATTCGACTTTTTTCTAGTCAAATTATGGTATTGGATAACTTTTTTGCATTATAAACAAAAAAAAATTCTTGTAGTTTAAATCAACACGTCTGACACACCCGGGTACACCTATATGAAAATACATAATTTGGACTAAGTTCCTTTGTTATCAAACAATTATCATGCAGTTATATTATTTATTGAATGAATGATGAATAAAGAATTACCAAATAACCAATAACGAATTTTTACGACGTGAAAAAAGTCTATTTATACTTTGCAGAAATGAATTTTACATTTATTCAGTGCACTCTTACATGTGATCAAAGTCACCGTATGCTTATCGCATACGGAATTATCACAAGCAGCAAAGATTTTCTTCGTTTCTCTACGCTATTGAATGGTTTGTTTATAACAAATATGACACGACCCTGTTACTTTGATTCTGCGTATCTGATCTCTCACAGGCTGAGGTCCAGGCAACTTTTGCCTATCAAGAATATTTTTATCGCTAATTTGGATGAATGGTTTCTGTTAATTTGCAAATTCTGTGAATCGTCTACAATCCATGGTATAGCAAGCTTTTTACCCAACTGTCTCATATATAGCGCGTTCGTGAGTTTAAAAAAAAATCATTTTATTATTCTGATTGTTAATAAAATACGCGGCTATATATGATAAGTCGATTATATTGAAAAAAAGTGGTCATCAGGTGTCACGTCTAACTTGCCTAAGATCTGATCTATAGAATCAATTCTAGCTTTGTGTTTGTTGTGAAATAATATGATAGCAGCCTGTTTATTCGCGTCATTACCCACTGCTGTATCTGTATGCAGATTTGATAGCATTATTAGTATCTAATTTTTTTTCTTGGTAAATGGGAACACAGTAGTTTTTGTGTTACATCCGAATAGTGTTAAAGCATACCCTGAGGTAAGTGCATAGGGTATAGCCCCCTATTTGTGAATTATTTGAAATGGAAAACTACTTTGCTTGGCTAAACTGATTTAAACTGTAAATTTAGGTAAAATCTTGTGTACACTCATGAGTATCTAATACAACATAAAGATGTCCATAAGACCAATTGCTGCTGCATAGAAGATGAAAAATCAGTGGAATCTCTAAGTGGGTACTCGGGGTACCTCGAATGTGTAACAAAGTGGGTAATTCCGGCTGTGCACACCAGGGTTAATGAACTTTACAACACAGAAAACCGAACTGAACCTGTTTGCATAATTACTTATGGTTCGTTAGTGTTACACATTCAATTTACATTTTTGTATTCAATTTACAGCGCTTGGATTACTATTTGGGTATTAATAAAGCTGTTTATGTAAATATAACAATGAATATTATATTATGAATATAATATTATATTTTCTTGTGTTACAAATTATATGGTGTATGCAAAAAGTATGTGGGTTCTGGTTGCGTTGTGGAAAGTCCAATAGTTCCATCTAAGTACTATGCATAGTACTGTCAAATTTCTTTTTTAACTAAGCGGCAATCCACTTTACACAACTTCAGATTTAGGCATTGATACCATTGGAGGTACTCGGCAGATGAAAATAAATTATGAGCATCATCTGTAGAACGCAAAGAGACGTGTGTAGAACTCTGGTCACAACTACATTTTTCCGCAAAATGAAAATTTGACATTAAACATGAACCCACATTGTTGGCTATCATTCATCGCAGAATCGCGAAAAGCTATGCAGTTATTTGCCGAACTGCCCTGAAAGCAGTAAGATCTCATTCTAGGATTGAGAACTTACACCTTTGATCATGTTCTCAATTGTTTACCTTCGGTTGACATGTGATAATGAACTTCTATCGTTGATACCCGTATAGTTATTTTTCAGACAAACGTGGTTTCTGCAATTTGGAGGAAGTATGGGTCATATTTTGTTATTCTGTGTACCAATACACGTTCATAATAGGGATTCCGATCTTATTTCATAAAATTAGTTCGGATTTTACATGAAAACTCGCGCTTTGCCGATTTTATGCCAGCACGAGAGATCCCATTGTTATTTCTTGACAGAGTTTTGTCCTCAATATCAATTTTTGATCGTATGTAAATAAAAACATGCATGGTGATTTCGACCTTTCAACTAATTAGTGCTGCGCGTTTATTTAAAAGATTATCGTAGACATAGCATTTTAAACTAGTGTAATTGCAACACTGTAATGACACGTGTGTGATTATTCCTGTTTGTTAGATGGATTTCAAGGTACATTGTACGTGTTTTGATTTGTTGATAACGTTGAATTATCAAAAAAGATGTTTCAATCAAGGAATGTGCGCTTATTTTCTATTTTCGTTTGGTTTTTGCAGGTATGATGAGCTCTCACAATTGGCATGTCGATATCTTTTATTGTTCCCTGAATTTTTACCCGACCAATTTCGACAATCATGTCAACACTTATACTAATGAAGGGGAGTTGCTGTATCCTAGTCGCATAGCCTCCCTGGTAATGCACAATATGCTACAATTATATAATTATGCTTTTACGGTAGGTTCCTAGAACTCCCGATTCCATTTTTGACAACATATAAATTGGTGTCAAACGTAAGCGCATTGCTTATCATTAAGCTGCGATTATTCACAATAACTCGTTTCGAGACGATTATGTGAGGAGATCTCAGTTGGAGAATTCAGCCTGATAATTAGGTTGCCGTTATTTATGTTCTTCGTTTGACGCGGGGTGCTTAGTTTTATCAGCTATCTTTTTTTGTTTTCGAATAGGTCAATATTTTCGATTCCGTTGAATGTCTTCAATAATTCAACTTCATTACAGTCGTTGTTAACGTCTAGTTGACTACCGAGAACATGATGTAAGTTGTAAATTTGTAAATATAAGACGAATTTTCGTTTCATGTTTAATTTGAAATTGCAGTTTTTTTTCTTTAAATCGCAGTTTTCACTGGAGCAATGTTAACCCCCCAAACAGTCCAACTAATTATGTTTGTAACTCATCTTCATCTGGCTAGTACTTTCACGAGTATCAACACCCAAATATGGAGTTGTGTCGAGTTTCATCCCCACTAGGTTCAAGATTTACGCAATTCAGCTCACACATTTTACAGAACAATTGATAAAATTTACATAGATCTTTGGAACTTTTCAGGTAGTGATCAAAACTCATCTATTTTCCTTCTCATTTTCAAATTAGGGGTTCAATTTCTTGAAGGTGACCCACAGTGAGTGACACATTAAAACAAAATGAAACAGTTTTACACGTGATTATTCTTCAATTTTTGTTGATATATTTTTCGAAAAATTTGACCTGATTTAATACTTGGAAAATCTTTCATACAAATAATTTATGAGATCAATTCAACCTGCGTATCCTCTTTGCATTTTCGAAAATTTGGTTTCCTACCTGTTAGATCAAATTCGTAGTACCATTCTCCAAATGAAGATTTTCAAATTCTAAGTCATCTTCCGTTCAGATCTGTTATATTATATGTGCTGAGTTACGCGATGTTGGAAATGAGTGGTTTTCCAGGCGTGAAACTCATGTTCCTTGAAGTTTCGTATAAAGTTTACATATCATCTGATCAGATCTTTTCCCACTGATATGTAATCCAATTTAAAGTGAGCTTATTGTGCCTGACAAAGATTAATTGAAAGCTGATGCATATTTCTTATATTAATCACAGATAATTTGTGTGTCCTCATATTTTATGTATCCATGAATTTTTACTTCAATGTCAAAACATTACACAGAATGAAGGAGTTGAAATCGGACAAAAGTAATTGATGAAAAATACTTATTTAAACTGGACGTTTTACATGTTTGTCAAGTAATGTCTCCAGATTTCTTATTGAAATAAATAAGATTGTTTAATATATTTATCTCGACTGTCCGCGTACAGAGTTGCAAGTTAACAGAAAACCCTACTGATCTTTGATGTAAACCGGTACGGCCGTGCACTGACGTGCACGTGCCTGCGTACTTTTCCAAGATCGACAAAAAAGGACGGATCTCCGATCCGTCGATATCAATCCGATCGTTGGAACAACAGACGAAGTCCTTTCGTAACAGACGTCAATATTCTCGTTTTTACAGGTACTTTGGTCAAGGAAGCATAGAAGATAGAGAATATGTCGCTGAAGTAGGTATTTTTATTTACTTCACGTTTAAAGATTTTGTAGACTAGAATTACAGTGTTCAAATTGTATTTCTGATTTCCACATATTAGAACAGTACAACGCATTACGGAGTGGTGGTTTACCAAGCAGCAGACTGCTTACCAGCACCTTGTACTGGAACCTTTGGCCCGTATTCTAATCCAAAAAAATTACTAGGTATCTTAGAGAAGCTCGAGTAAGTATGATTTGAATGATTTTAAATCAGCTCGCGGCTCTGAAAACTAATAGTTCATAATTGATGGACAGAATGGTGGGTGGAAAAGGAGAATCTCATGCAAATATTGGAGAAGGACTTGCGACAGCTTTGCAATGTTTTGAGGATCTGCAGGTGCGGAGGGAACCTAATACAGCGTCACAGAAACATTGTATATTGATTTGTAACTCTCCTCCATATCAAACAGCGGTGCAAGAATCTTATAAATTTGTTGGGCATACAGTAGAGCAGTTGGCTGTGGTCTTTCAGGAGGTAAATTAAAAAAATTGAATCTCTGTATTATACACCTATAGGTGTATCAAAAATGAATGTTTCTTAATATTCTCTGCTCTAGTTAATATGCTATGGTATTTTCAGAAGAATATCAACCTTTCCATCTTATCACCAAGAAAGATTCCAGCGCTGTTTAAATTGTTTGAAAAAGCTGGTGGAGATTTGCAATTGTCCCAAACAAAGAATTACGCAAAGGATCCGCGTCATTTGGTTCTGTTACGCAATTATAATCTTAAAGAACGCCCTGTCAGTCCAATAGGAGTGACTGCTCACTCTGTGACTGGCATAGTAACTCAGATACCTCTTAGTCCATTGCAAAGTAATGACAGTCCAAATACAAACCAACCCCAGCAAAATATTGTTCAGCCGATTCAACAACCAGGTGGCACATTCAGAACTCAAGGACCGCAGAATATTGCTTCTGTGAATCAACAGCCAGCACCATCGATGGCTGCCCCAATGACTGCCGGACGAGGTGGTTTCAGTTCACAAATATCTGCACCACCAAATTATCATTCCGCTGGAATGGCTAATAGACCAGCTCTTCGGTGGATGCTACCACCACAGCAACGTCCGCCATTCATGTCTCCTGGTTCTGGTGTTCAATCAAATGCTCAGGGCAGTGCCCTCATTGCTCAGCTGACGCAACCACCATCTGTTTTAGGCTCTGGGGTTAATCAGTTTGGACAACGAATGGATGGTTTGTAATTTATTTCAATTTTAATGATTATAAAGTTAGTAAATGACAAGTGTTTTACCTCGAGTGAAAGATTCTAAATTCAAATCTCTTCGAAAGAAAATCATACTACATTTCCTTCAGAATGGTCGTTTAAGGTATTGTAGTGCTGGGAGCATAGTGTCAGAAAATTCTAAATTTGTGTATAGTTATTAAGGATATTGAAATACACCAGCCATTAAAATTTGAAGTTGATTGACAAGCTCTGAATCGAGATAAACGTAATTTAAGTTCGTATCATTATCACGGAGAGAAATAGAGAGTATCTATTTTTGTGGGGTTTGCAGTAGTTTATTAATTCAAATAAGAAAACTAACAATCAGATACTGTCCAAAAACTAACTGCAAATTAATGTTTTTGTTGTGATTGTTTGAAAAGACAAAAAAATACTCATCATTTCATTGTTGAGATACAACAACGCCAAGTTCGAGAGATGATGGAAAAATATGTGGACCAGCGTGCCACGGCACGTTGAACCACTGAATTGAACATAGTAACGTCTCATCGAGTACAGTATTAGACAAAAATTATGGCTTTCCTTGCTACCAGCTTACCCACTCTTACCATGCTTTTACCACGCACATGACCCAAAACTTTTTGACAATATTGTTGCGGGAGAACTACCTTAATTTTCGGGTCACACAAGCATTCGCTCATATGCAAAGAACTCTGTGTACTTGGTCTATTGTATTCATTATGCTCCGATTCACAATGTGAGCACTAGGCAGTACTCTTTTCTTCTAATCAAAAACGATAAAAAAAGACGAAAGGTATCGTCCAGTATTTGCTGTATGTATCAGAACATAGCCATTATGTCATGACCTTAGGAAACGCAAACGTCATGGCCAATGCTAATCAGCAGCAGCAACAACAACACCAGCAGCAGCAGCAACAACAGCAGCAACAACAACAACAACAACAACAACAACAACAACAACAACAACAACAACAACAACAACAACAACAACAACAACAACAACAGCAGCAATTAAACCAACAACAATTGCGGTTCTCTATGATCCAACACCAACAAAACCAACAACCAAGTTCCCAACAGCAGACAACTATGGGAATCCCTGGCCAATCTCCACAAAATCAACAAACTCAACAACTCACAGTATCAGGTGTCAGCCAGGCAGTTACGACGCAGCTGCAACAGCCTGCTACAGTTGCTCAAGCTTCTGTATCAGTGACATCGTTACCTCCTCAAATATCTCACAACCAATCACAGGTGAGTGCTCTCTGCATGTAAAGTTTATTTACATATTAATATGGGCTTATAAATTTAACCAACTTCACCAACTAATATATCGTGTATTTATAACGAGATTCGACAGTAATTTGCTTTGTGTAAGACGGAAAAAAGTTATCATACAATCCAATTTGTTTGTTACATGTCAAATTTCAGGCAATTCGTTCGCGCGCGGAAACGGAATTAAATACTTCTTAGTTGATTTCAGGTAAATACTAATGGCGGATCTGTATCTGGACAACAAATGGCACCTGCCAGAGAAAGACATTCCATTTGGCAAGGGACTGTGGAATGGCTTGAAACGGCCAAATTACCAACCGATACGAAAAAACAAACCAGGCACGTTTCATGTCAAGTTTCAGCCAACTCCAAAGACGGTGAACCCGAATTGTAAGTTGCCTGCGTATTTTTTTGTATTAACTTTGATGTTAATTTTACTTTATTGATAAGTTATCAGAATTTATTCTTTCATGCGCGGAACAAATACATATGAAATCGGTACTTCAAAAATACGTAATAATGATTCTAGAAAAGCAGATTCCTGGCCAAAAAAACTCATCATGCAACTAATGCCTAAACAGTTGATTGGAAATATCGGAGGAGCATATTTGAAAAATTCAAAATCCGTTCTATTTCATCCACAGGAGTGCGAAGCATTGGAAAGTTTAACAAGAGTTATGAGCAATGGTTTTGTAAGTAGCTGTCACACATCTTTAGTTTGTCAATGATCCCGTGAAACTACTGTTGATGATAAACAAAACGTTTCTGTGAGATGAAAAATCACTTCTTGTTTCAGGCAGGATGCGTACATTTTACTTCTGTACCATCACCAGCGGCCTGTGATATAGAAATATTAATTCTTTTATACACGGCAGAGAAAAAAGCGTACTTGGGTTTCATTCCCAATGATCAGGCTGCGTTTGTTGATCGACTTCGAAAAGTAATTCAACATCAAAAAACAACTCTAGCGTTAATGAGGCAGGGTCAGGTTAGTTGTCTCTAACTATTTTCAAACAATTTAATGATCAATGTATGATTTCCTCGTGTTTTGTGAATGTAACGTATGATTGATGTTTTGATCTGAAATTCGTATATCTAATATGATAAGAAAGACTTGCGAATAATGGTGGAGAGTTCATCACAGGCCGGAAATGTACCTAGTAATGCTTTGCCGAGTCCAATGCCTACCCCTGGTATATCGCAGGGAGGTATTCTCATGTCACAAACGAATACGATGGCCATGGGAGGTGGTCAAATCACACAAAATGTTGTGGCATCAAGTGCGCCGCCGCCCTCGCTATCCAATTCGAATGGACCGCAAGGCCAACTGAATATTTCGGTATAGTAAAATAATAAATGTTTTATAAAGAGCACGGTAATTAAACGGACAATGCTAAATAATGTTCATTAAACTTAAAATAGTTTGCAACAAATAGTACTGAAGTATTATTATACAGCGATAACTGCAAATAAAATTTCAGTGTGATGCTACAATTGACGTAAAATAGTTGTACATATTATTTTTCTTGTAGGGTGCTGGCTTATCTGGACCGCAACAAGTTGGAGTAGGTCCTGGTGGTATGATGGCTCAGCAGCGCTCGCCATATGACCACCATCTTGAAGCGGCTCGGCAACAAAATCTTTTAAAAATTCAGCAATTACGTCAAACCTTAGAGGCTGCTCAACAACAAGAAGCTCAATATAAATCACAACTCGAAGTATGAGTCACTGACTCTCTAATCATGATTAACAATCTAGTGAAGGGGTTGAGATTTAATATATTCAAGTTTCAATAACCACGTTACTTGATCTTCTTTTTGTTCAAAAACTTTGAATAAAAAAAAAACCTTAAACGGATGATATTTCAAATTTCATAACGGTAGCTTATATTAGTTTGCATTCAAAATACGAACAAAAAAATTCACAAAAGTGTTAGACCTCATAGGAATTATATTCAAAAATTACTTGATGATGTGAAAAATGATGATTAGAAAATGGGATCGAGCCACATGGAGGTTGACTCCAGTTCTCTGTTTATAAGTGAAATTGTAGTAGCGCTCAATATTTGATACGTATCCATGTATAATTTGCGTTCGCGTCTTTAGCGTGACTGCATTTTACCACAATTTCGAAAAAAAATCAGTCACATCTTTTTTTACTTAATGTTAGCAGTTGCAGTAATTCATTATAGTTTAATGTTCGAAATTTTATTATACGGCATGGATGGTCCACATGCGAATCAATTTGTCAGTCAGGATTGGGCGATAAATTATATGTCAATGAAGGAGCCATATTAATTGTTGAAAGTTTTCAATGCCAATTTTCATCTATTCTTTGAATTTTACAGATTCAACAAAACCTTGAAGTGGCCCAGCAACAAGAAATGCAGTATAAACAACAACTTGAGGTGAGTAATTTATTACGGTGCATTAGTATCTATTGAATAGTTTTATAAATTATTAAATCTTTATAAACGGGTGGCAGATGAAGTTCACAATGTGGTAATTATTTTTGTTCATGTTCATAAAGTGACTTGTTTTATATTTTCACCATCAGCAATAAGAGTTTTTCAACGGACGGTTGTAGAGAAATTTTAGTCTCCATTATTTATCGTGCTATAAACCATAGTCCCAAAACGACATTTCCTCTCTAAAAAATATAAGATCAAGCATCAAAGCCACCTGAACACATTCTAAGATATTTATATTTTCAGATATCGATGAAATCTTTGAATGGTTCCTTCTGTTCTAAATATTTTCTCAGGTCGTTTCCAATTTTTCTTGGACTTTATAACCGCGTTTTCTAGATACTCAAGAACTAGATTTTTGATATCTGTTTTTAATCATTAATTATAACTATTGTTCTTCTGATTACTTTAACGATTAGTTTGCTTTAATGGCTCTTTCGTTTACATCAAGCATATTTGGCCCGTTAGATCTCTTGTCGACGCCCTTGTAACTTACATCTCGCAAAACAATGCCTATGGTAGATTTTCTTGAATTGGGAGCTCAGTGCATCGACGTATATAAAGGGGGAGGCGGGGGTCATGCCCCCCCCCCCCCCCCCCTCCTGAGGACTCGATGCCTTTTTTACGAAAGGAACGCATATTACGAAGTATACAGTGAGATGGATAAATGAATTGAATTATCCGAAACGCAATTCAGTGAAGGTTATTAAACATAATAATCTGCAATTTTTCAAATTCGCCCGCCGAAAACATAGGCGCTGGGAACGTTTCGTGCAAAAATTAACTTTTTTCGAATCTGGAACGATGATTGGATCTTCTTGGAACGAGTGATTCCATTACGAGTCATTTTAAGATATATTGTAAAAATTGTGTTTGTTTAAATAATTAATAATAAAATGTCAATAACTCATTCCGATAGAAGACCTAAAAATCAATCTAATTCGAGAATTCGAAGGGGGGAAGATCTGTGACAGAATAGAGCAGGAAACTTCCAGGAGTTTTTCCCGAATATTTTGTTTGAATATTAATTGGTATAAAAATTAATTTCAACAATCTTTACCGTAATTCCCTGCAAATTGTGTTAAAGATATTTTTCCAGTTGAATTTTCGAAGTTGATCGATTTTTGTGTTTACTAGCGGAATGAGTAGCAGACATTGTTCGCTAATTATTTAAACAACCGAAATTTCAACAATATATCCCAAAATGACCTATAATATAGTTATTGCTTCCAAAAGGTTTCGTTCTTCGTGTCAGATTTCTAAGAAAAATTATTTTTCCAATAATTTGCGTGAACATTAATTTGTTTACCAAATCATTAAAAAAAAAACTCTTCGACAATCCCTTGCAAATAATTTAACGGACAAAATCCCGTTTGAATATTTGGAAAAGGTTGAGGTTTGTGTCCTCTGGGTGATTTTGAACTTTAGAGCATCAGTGTGCGCCGCGGCGGTCCGCGATTCGCGCTCGCGTACGTCCGTGCGGCGCAAAGCGTTCGGCTCGCAGTGCTCAAGGTTACGAATTGCTTAGCCCCACCAGGCGATCGGCTGGCTACCACACGCGAAAAGCAGCGACCTATCTGCATGATAGCCAACGTTCGGGTCTCCGAATCGAGCCGATCGAATCCGGAACATTTAAATGGCGTGAATGTGCGGACTGTGCGTAGTTACGATTGAAAATCTCATCTCGTTGCCTTTTCGCGCAACGTTAGATGCGAGACTCCACCAAGTCAGGAGATGAAACAAAATCAACCATTTTTTCGTCAATATAAATCATTTCTCGCCAGGTTGGAATCCGGATCCGTTTCACGCCATTTCCAATCTATCGCGCTATACTTGGCGAGAAGATGTTTTTTCCTCAGGAATTTTGCATGATTGTTATAAACAAATTCTAAGAAAAAAGTTGATTTCGCGCGAGGTTGGAAATCCGTTCCACGACATTGCCAATCGATCTGTTTGAAGCATTTAAGGATTTAAAAGCCTTTTTACGCGCTAGTTGTGTAATGTATTATTTCAAACGCGACGTTTCTGCATGTACTTATTTTCGCGTCACCCGGGAGGTAAAGTACGTGGTACGCGGTTTTTTTGTGGTGTCCCCAGAAGGCACAATCTGCGTTAAGATCAGATCAACGCAAAATGAGCGACGAATGAAAGGGATTTCTAGTATATTGACTCTCATGATATTGAAAACCAAATACGAGGTAGAAGAAAAGTATTTGATCAACTAACTATGTAATCCACCATGACAATGTAAACAACCCAATGATGAGCTCAGAAGAAACCGAATGTGACCTAAAATAATTTCATTCATACCAAAAATTTTGAAGAAAAATTGGTATCATGCAAAAAGCCGGCCTAATTTCTTAATAAAAAAATAAATTTTGGTTTTAAAACAAAATTACGCGAATCCCCTCTTTTGTTTCGTTACTGGGGTGCTTTATTACAGTGAGCCCCCTTGCCTCTCACTTCGGGGTGCTTAATTAGAGTGAGTCCCCTTGTTTTTCATTGTCCCCCACAAGACATTTGAATAAATTTTCCCCACACAAATTTTCAAGACATAAAAATTTGGAATAACTAACTTTACATCGTGTATAAAAAGCCAAAAAATCGAAAATAAACCCCACTTTCTGATAAATACCTAAAAAAACTTACTTCACGCATTCATACACATCCCAATCACGATCATTTTCACATGAATGTAAATTTAACCTACTCTTTGGTGGTTGCTCGGATTGTGAATACAAATTTTTAAAAGACATTAATTTCAAATCATCCCTAGTGATAGTCATCGTGGCGGCACTCTCACTTCTACATTTCAAAGCTGACCTGATAACACAAATTGCATTCAAGGTTGTAGCACCTAACCCGTTCCTTACCCTCGTTTTCGCGTCCAAGATGAGAGAAAATCCCCTTTCAGCCGCAGCATTCGAATCAGGAAGTGCTTTCACTTTTCCGAGCAGCGAATGCAAGGTTGGATACCAGACAGTTCCATCGGAATAAGTGGTGAAGTAGATTTCCATTCACATTCCGTCGAATGTTAATTTGCACCAGCGTTTTTTCAAGGCAGAACTGACCACGTATAAAGAACGCCGCTCTTCCCCAATAGATCTCTGATGTTGGATATCCAGTCGTTCGCAAACTTCAATCACCCGTGTCAGCGTCCCTTCACGCTCGGAATCCAACAACGCAACTCGATTCTCAAAAACCGTGAGGTTTTTCAAGAAGGTGTTGTGGAAGGGAAACCGATTACGAATTTGCGTGGCAGCGATCGCATAAAATTCAAGGCAATTTTGCAGTACTGCATCGGTTTCCGTTCGCGAAACTCCCGGACCGAGTTGGTCCTGCAAATATTCATTGCATTCGAATCCAACATCGACATCACCTAAAGCGATGAAATGAGTTCGGAAATGACTGCAGTTCCACCCACTTTCGAAGAATTTTTACAATACAATTGCGACGCGTGAGTCATCGGGTTTCAGCATATTTCACAATCTTTGATGGACGATCTTCAAATACAAATTGAAATTTACGTAAAATAACGGTCCGTTTCGGACTTGGGCGTGTGCCCACGGCAGGGCTACTTTTTTTCAGCATAGCACTGAAAGAACTATGTTTTCCGATCATCACTGAGGCATTGTCACAGCCGAGACCGATAACAACATTTAGAGAAATTTGTCTTTGGGTCAGATCACTTTCAAATCCCTTCAGAAGTTCGATGGCAGAAAAATCTATTTGAGAACGTCCATACGACATCGTAGAGTTACATGGAACGCAATAATACTTTTTATCATCTTCAGCTACTTCCCTAACCCGCGCTCTCCATTTCGAATAATCATCGTACCATTGATATTGAAAAAAAATTTCTGACATTTGTGATATTTTATTTGATGGCTCGGACGGGTCCATTTCTGATCCTTAATTACAATGAAAATGATATGATCAGCACCAATTGTGCGATATCAGTGACAAACGGAAGCAGCAATCAACAAACGAAAAGTAAAAAACTCAAAACACACGATATTTCTATCTACACAATTAGAAAGTGTAAAAGAAATGATCAGAATACTTTAATTTTGGAGGTCACACGAACGAATGTCAGTGAAATAAAAGCACGCGGCAGGTCACAAATTTTGAAGAATTAGATAAATAACTGAATTCAGAAATAGCCCATTACCATTGCCAGAATTAATTAAACACACGATAATTTTATTACTGTATTGAAATCACCGCTATTTGGACTGAACTTTAAAAAATGAGTGATTGTTACGACACGAACAAAAATAGGTGAATATCTACTTCTTGAGTTCGAGAAAACACGGCCTCAAATTCAGAGGAAAATTGGGAGCAACATGAAAAAATTCGGAATGCATCGTGTTTCATGGTTTTCTACTGCTACAACTAATAGTCAAAATGAGTGTATATTCCACTTGGTATCTCAAATGTAATATAGGCCCAATAAATTTCGCTGCAGGGTTTCGATTTGAGATCCATTTTATCTCATTTCCTATAGATGTCAACTAGTTGTCGGTGCCTGTACATTTGAGGATAGATGGCACATGTTCTGTGTATTCTAGTATTGCACATTCATAGATTTGAGTTGGATGAGCATGGACTGCACTGCAAATACCAAGTTGATCCGATTTTTAACTCAGCAGGTTGATCTATATTTATAACTTTTCTTAAATTGTGTTTAGGCTCAACAAGCACAAAGAGCTATCAACCCTGGCAGTGTTATAACTGGTCAACAGGCAAATGCGCAACGGATGATGCGCCCAGTAATGTCTAATAATCCTGGTCTTCGACACTTACTACAACAGGTATGATAATCTGATTCTCAAATCTGTCAATTATATTTCAATAGAGAGAAGTTCGTGATGATCGATGATATTGTAGCCAACCTGACTATGTATGATATAACGCTGAATTAGGATTAACTTAGGAAAACTTAGTTCTGAGACTGTAAAGAGTATTTGATTATCCCCAAAATAGAACTAAGAATAGTAAAATACACTAGCAGTTGACTAACGTTTGAAGCAGAGTACTCCTACCTATTGAATACTATAGCTAGTTAACACGATCGATACATGATAATAAAATCTACCGAATGTAGGGACAGATGTGAATACAGAATGGAAAATCGGAGTCAAAATTCCTTTATACAGATGTCGTATGAGATCATTTGGTTCCGTGTTATATCTTTGGATTTTCCAACATCTACAACACTGGATAAACATCAAATACTTATCTACATTGGACTATGTCTAAGGTCCCCGCAAGGCGCTTATGGAAAAAGTAGTTTCCGATAATATTGTTGAAACCGCGATATGTTGCGCGTCTTGGCGTCCTAAACTAATGTCTCCATGGGCACAAACCCAACAGGCTCTAAGATAAGGCCTGCCAAATTCAGTGGGATTGCTGTTATCGCTACTTGGAATAGTGTTTTAGGTCAATGTGGCTATATCTGCGGTATGTTGCGTGTCTCGGCGTTCTGAACAAATGGTTCTATGTGCACAAAGTTTTAAACCCGATGTGTTCTATAATAAAATATAATTAACCTTCTTGTCCACAACTACGAGTTGACTTCGTCTAAGCGAAATCGATTAAAAATTCGCTGGGACTAGTTAGCCGTTATATTTTGTTCAATAGCTTTTGATTCAATATCATTTTATTTACCGCAAATTAAAAAATCACAGCTAACGGATACACGTTTCTATTGCAACACGTTGAGATTTAGAATACTTCAAATTTTTTACTCGCGATTTTAATAAAGTTGCTCAAATCAGGAGCATTTTTTTCAGGATGCAGAGACATACAACATATCCCAGATTTAGCTATATTAACGGAAACCACTTTTGCCATAAGCGCCTTACTGGGTCCTTTGTTTATTTTATTAACTAAAATATTGTTGGCAAGGACTCCTCGATGGTTATAATTGATATTCCTGTGCAAAGATGTTCTAGTATGCGATATGATATTTATCTAATTCCATCTCATTAACTTTTTCACATGACGAATAAGACGATATTGGTAATGGGAAGCAGTGAAACAAGGAAAATATAGTGCGTTAGAATGTTTAGAAGATTTACGCACAATATTTAATTAAATTGGTCTACACAAATTCTGATGTCTAGGATTTCATAACTGATTTTAAGTATGTCTAATAAAGTAATGTCAAAGATGTTCTTGGTATCAGTTCTAGTTTATCAGATAGGCAAAGAATGCTTTTTTACAAAATATGACTTTGCTTTAAAATGATCCGTGAATGATCTGCCTTTTAAGTTATTTGATAGAGCAAACTTGTCTTGAGCAATCGGTCATAATTCCCCAGTAATAGTCTACCATCATATGATTGCGAATTTCAGTATTGACCATAGAAGCAAAATTCAGACGGATCACAGTATCTGCTATTAATTTTATTTGATCTTCCAGAATATGTTTATCACAAACGTAACAAAACTTATCAGGGTCGTTAACACAAATTCGCAACTTACTAATTAATTTTATCAGTGTTATTATCAAACTTTTGATTTTGATTAAGAACACCCAAAACTTAAAATCAGAGTAATTAATAAACTAGAGCTGGCAGGCTAATATAATTACCGTTGACATATGATATATTACGCTCATTATTTACCCCTGGATACAAACAAAGCTGCACCAAAAAGATATTTTTTTGGTAGACCTGTGTTATTGATGAGTTTTAACCATTAGTACTTAACGTGTTTGCTGCGACATAACTTACCAATGATCCATGAATTTTGTGTCTCATGTACAACATGGCTTCTCAGTAAGTCATGCATCGTTGTTGATCAATATCATATCATTAGATCCTTAATACGTTGATTTATTTCTTCATGTTTGTCACTAAATCAATCAGTACTAGTATATAATCGAAAAATGTTTCCAATACACTGTCTTCATCTGTGCATCGTAGGAATGTCATCAATTTCCCAATGCTGGAGGAAACGTGTTATGAAAAAATAATTGCAACATAAATCCTTCTTATATCATGTACTGTGTTAACGTAGTAATTTCGATTTGGACACAAAGGTATAAATCATGCGACGTCAAAGGGGTGATTATTTAAGAGCTCAAAAGTACATGTACGGTCTATGGACGTTTATACAATAACATCATAATTTTTATTTTTGAGAATTCGTGTCCGCATTACAATATTTGCGGTGTTGTATCATGATTCCGAATTCTTCTAAAAAACACTTAGTTTTAATAAATTGTGAGTGAATTTTATGTTTTCTATGGGAAACTCGAAAACCTAGAACAGTGTTTTTGAACCTTTTTCATAATGCAACCCCCCTGAGTATGAAAAAATATTTCGCGATTTCCTACCCTCCGCAATTTGTAACCTGTATTTTATTATGTTACAAATATCAAATTCGTGTAATATTTTTATTATATTTTTTTTTTCTTTTAGTGAGGTTTTGCCACCCCCTTATAGCGGCTTTGTGCCCCCCCCCCCAAGGGTCACAAGCCACACGTTAACAAATACTGACCTAGAACGTCTTACAAAATTTTTGGTCCTCTGGAAATTCTAAGATACTGTAAAGTCACAGTTTGGTGCAAAATATGACCGTTGAAATAGATTTAAATTGTAAAATTGTGAACGTTTCTGATAGGATACTGCCCCCGATACTCAGCTCGCTAGGTTTGATTGATTGCAGTTATTGAGAACCATGTCTACATTTATAATTCTTAACCGTATCATTTCTTGAAAACTACATGATCTATCCTCTGAACAATACCTTTGAATTAGATTCAAATAATTTTGCAATGTGGGCATCTTTCTTGTAGCTCAGAGTGTGCATCATTGTTTTATTTACTTGATCCTGCACTATTCATGACTGGCTCCGTCGAAAGTAGGGAATTTGGCACCTGCCAGCGAATGAGAAAGGAGGTTTGGGTTTCTTGGATCAATTGCAATTGGATCAGAATCTAACTTTATTCAGATAAAATTAAAATTTGTGGATACAGTTTGGATCTCTCCTTGTTAAGCTTTCTTCTACGTCGCAGCAGCAGCCGCAGTATAGACAACAAGCACTAGGAATGCAGCAACCGATGGTTGGTCCGAGGGGACAGATGACATCTCGACCAATGGCACCAGGAAATCCGCAGTCGCAACAGTTTGACGATGTATCGAATTATGATTTCCTCGGTTAAGTCTTTATCGCAATGACTTTTTTAAACCGCATCGACTATCTTGGGGAATGGGAAAACATTTACAATGATCACATGTACCGTGATGGATAGGCAAAAATCTACTGTATATTCATCCTCTTGCAATTTCTAGAAAAATATTACCTCTTGCACGATTTTGATTTTAAAATTGCCAATGTTTTACTTGCCATGATTGTTAGAATATGTTCGTGTACTTGGGCATTCACTTCATAGAGCAAAAAACAGTTTTATCCGTTCACTCGTCTCTAAGTTTCAATCTTCGAAGCGAGTTTTGCTTGTATTTTTCATCCGGTATTTACATGACTGCTGTGACATGGTTGTACGATTGATGATTCGTCTTTCTATCGATCATGGTATTTGCTCACTCGCACCCAGTTTGCAAATCATCGTTTTGTTATTTCTGCATTAGATATATCTTATTCGTCGATTAACAATTATAATTTATTAAACTTTCGATTGTCCACAGCTTTTATTTACCTAATGTTGAATCATAGCCCATATTCCTAATACCCATTCCAGAAGACAATAAACTGCAGTAGGTACGTAAGAGTACTATCCCCATAAAAAGCACCTCTGGTGCAAAAACCTTTCGCCTAGTTATATAAATGTGATAGTCACCCACAAACAATACATTCTCATGCCAAGAAAACATTATACATTTATTATTTTATACAAAAATTCCTTCCTCGTAAAAAAAAAAGATTCGAAATCAGATGCTATTGCCTAGTACCGATATCACGTTGTCTTTTTTCGAATTGACAATTGGGCTTTTCATAACACGGTATTGACAGCCTTCCTGTCCTGCCACGTAGTACCATAGATATAACGATAGAGGACTGAAGCCTCCATTGGTTCGCCCAAATAACATTTTAAAAAAATAATTAAAAAAAAAAAATTCGGTGGTAGTGGTACTTGGAATTTGCAAATTAACAGAAACCATTCATCCAAATTAGCGATAAAAATATTCTTGATAGGCAAAAGTTGCCTGGACCTCAGCCTGTGAGAGATCAGATACGCAGAATCAAAGTAACAGGGTCGTGTCATATTTGTTATAAACAAACCATTCAATAGCGTAGAGAAACGAAGAAAATCTTTGCTGCTTGTGATAATTCCGTATGCGATAAGCATACGGTGACTTTGATCACATGTAAGAGTGCACTGAATAAATGTAAAATTCATTTCTGCAAAGTATAAATAGACTTTTTTCACGTCGTAAAAATTCGTTATTGGTTATTTGGTAATTCTTTATTCATCATTCATTCAATAAATAATATAACTGCATGATAATTGTTTGATAACAAAGGAACTTAGTCCAAATTATGTATTTTCATATAGGTGTACCCGGGTGTGTCAGACGTGTTGATTTAAACTACAAGAATTTTTTTTTGTTTATAATGCAAAAAAGTTATCCAATACCATAATTTGACTAGAAAAAAGTCGAATTACAATGATCTGGGAGGATTTTCAGAAATGTTTAAAACTTTAAAACATTTGAAAAATGTTCATTGATAGGCACACGGGTAACCGGTTGTGCACACAAGAATTAAATAATATGAAAAATCAGTAAAGAATTTGAAGAAAAATTTAAGCTCAAATGAACTTACTCTAACGTTGGTATAAGGTAATTCGTCTTCAAGTCATGCAGGTAAGCCCCGTTGATGGCTGTACCTTCGATGAGAAATGTGACGTCTGCTTGCATTCCATGCTCCGAAGGGCCAACAACCATGGTAAATTATTACATTAAGCGCGATAATTCTGTGGAGAAAATAAGTGTGAATATTTGAAGTAATTCTAAATTTCAATAGAAGACCACTAACATTCTGATAAACGAAATTTATCTTGATATTTCACGTTAGCAACTATTGGAGTTCTGCAATTTTAAAAGTCATTCCAGTTTGTGTCGACTTTCTTTTGCAATGATTCCGAATGATGTTATGCGGCATCAAATATCTTTGAAATTATCAAGCAGCAATTTTAGATTTTGTTTAGTATTTCAAGTCGCTCTGTCTCAGATAGGTATTAATCCGAAAGGATGATGAATTGGCTTCCAGTGGATGCCACATTTAGGCTTGTACAGCCAATAACTAGACGCGGCATCCATTTGGAAGCCAATTATTCATATTCTAACGACCATGGAAGTGTGAAGTTTAATAATCCGAAAGGATATCATGCTAGAAAAAGATTTCTAAAAAAAATGCAAGAAATATATCTTTTGATGTAACATCATGTGTTTCTGGTTCGATGATGTTTCAAACGATAGCAATTTGTAGTGTTATGAAAAAATTCAAAACAATCATGGGAAATTCTGACACTAAATCAGTCAAGAACATCCCGCCAGTTGTAGTTTTGATCATTGTAATCTTGAATATCTGATTTGGCGGGCTTATTAGTTTCTAAAAACCAAAATGAAATTTGGTAAATCGAATAAGCAATTGTTAAAGTTATGTAAAAGATTGTAATGAAACGCTGAAATTTGTAATTTATTACAATGATTTTTTACAATGAAATTTCAGCATCTATGTTTGTTCAAGTTGAGAGATATGTCAAATATTCATTATTCGGTATAGAAATTTGGTATTATTATAAGAGTTGAATTGAAAATTTTAGACAAGAGTAGAAATTTATTGTTTATCCTTTTTTTTCACGATATATCGTATTTTCATACATAATTATGCATGAATTATCTGTATTCATATATGGGGACTAAATTATAAAATATGTTACATCGAAGTGTCTTAAAGGGATTGAAACAAGATTTTGTTGACTAAAATACTGCAGATTTCACAACTAAGATAACTAAAGCCTACTGTCCATGGAGGTGTCATTTGACGAATGCATGCAAACCGCAAATGACGACAGGCGTCATTTGCATCTTAGGTATGTCCACGCGATCGGCATACAATCGTCATGCAAGCTACAAAACGGTTCATTTCTCTGAAGTTTAGCATCGCGGATGCACAGTTTTATTTCTCGGTGTGAGAATGTCATCAAGCGATGATGAAGACGTGGTTGCCCTATACAACTTTGTTAGAAGGCGACAACATAGACGAAGATCGTATTGGCTTCCTCCATATATTAGAAATAACATCAATTGTCGATTATTTGTTGCGTCAAGAGAGCTATCGGAAGATGATTCCTACTTTCAATCATTCCACCGAATGACTAAAAATATTCTGCCGATTTGTTGTTATGTAAACACGGATATTCTTCGATGATTTTAACAAAATTCGCTGCTACGGCCGCCATTGTGTACGTGTTTGCGGTTCGCAGTATGCTTGAATAGTGGCAGGCAGCCGCACGAGCTGCATGCCGAACGCATGACGATACACAAATGCGACAATGCCGCATCGTGGACACCGTCTTCTTCCTTTCTACTGAAGATGCAAGCAAACTGCATGCAAGCGTCAAATGACGATGACGTGCGGTTGACGTGCCGCTATGTGGACGGTAGGCCTAACATAACTACATCTGCAACACAGGAAGTTTGTCAGGCACGAAAAATCATCAAAATTTTCCCCAATTAAGGTGGTCTATCCAGCAATCTACTGACTTAGGAGTTTTTACATTTTTATATCCCCATAAAAAGCACCTCTGGTGCAAAAACCTTTCGCCTAGTTATATAAATGTGATAGTCACCCACAAACAATACATTCTCATGCCACGAAAACATTATACATTTATTATTTTATACAAAAATTCCTTCCTCGTAAAAAAAAAAAAAAGATTCGAAATCAGATGCTATTGCCTAGTACCGATATCACGTTGTCTTTTTCGAATTGACAATTGGGCTTTTCATAACACGGTATTGACAGCCTTCCTGTCCTGCCACGTAGTACCATAGATATAACGATAGAGGACTGACGCCTCCATTGGTTCGCCCAAATAACATTTTAAAAAAATAATTTAAAAAAAAAAAAAAAATTTGGTGGTAGTGGTACTAGGCGGGCCTTTTCTAGATAAGTACAATGTTACGGCGGTTGAACCATGTCAATAATCCTAATATAGTGATACGAAATATTGGCCCGCCTAGTACCACCACCACCAAAATTATTTTTTTAAATTATTTTTTTAAAATGTTATTTGGGCGAACCAATGGAGGCTTCAGTCCTCTATCGTTATATCTATGGTACTACGTGGCAGGACAGGAAGGCTGTCAATACCGTGTTATGAAAAGCCCAATTGTCAATTCGAAAAAAGACAACGTGATATCGGTACTAGGCAATAGCATCTGATTTCGAATCTTTTTTTTTTACGAGGAAGGAATTTTGGTATAAAATAATAAGTGTATAATGTTTTCTTGGCATAAGAATGTATTGTTTGTGGGTGACTACCACATTTATATAACTAGGCGAAAGGTTTTTGCACCAGAGGTGCTTTTAATGGGGATATCACTACTTTTTGTAGAATTTGATTAATTACGTAAGAACAATTTTTTATTTGTTCATCGGTTATCAATTACACTGATTATTAATAATTTCCATCGAAATGTAATAGTAATAAATTTATTATACGTGCGTAACTAATCTTGAAAGTTGTTTCCGTTTGTGGCTAAATACATTAATTTGCAATCTGAATGTAATGCACTCTCTGTTAATGTAATGACTGTAATTGTCTCTATCGCCTGGTACAACTTCTCCTTCTCTACACTCTTTCACAGGATTCGCTAATAGATATTCTCGTGACTTAGCTACGTTAGTTGCTTCTGATTTGCATTGAATCGTTTCAAAAATATTATTTATTTGCCTAATAATAATGGACAGATTATCGGAACAATTTTTTCATACAGAAAATCCTAACCGCAATATAACCATAAAATCGTACTCCGCGCGCTTTGCCTACCTGTCAAAGCAGAAGACAACCAGCGTGAACAAAGAACGGCGGAACGGCAATGCCGTAAACGCCAAATTCGGGATCGGACCGATCCAACTGACCCGCATAACGAATACTCACGGTATAACTAAAGAGTGTAGTAATCATTCAATTCAACCCTGTGTTGCCAAACACTTGCAGTTATCTCATAAAAAAAAATATCTTACCGTACCTCAAATGATCTTGTTCTGAATTATTCGCACAATTACGACCAAAAATACATTGACACAATAAATCATACCCCAGATGCTTGGTATGATACCGTACTGTAGTTCGTGAAAATAAAGAGCTAACCAAAGCGTCATCTGGCTACGTCCATACTTGGTAGGTCTCTTCTCTATACCTAGCGAAAACCACTCTATACTCTTTATAGACATAGGTTTCTTGCCACAGTGAGTGACGTCACTGACTGACGGAGACGACGAAAATGCAATCTCGTCGAAGACACGTATAAATTACTTGCATCGAAACCTTCGAATAATAATATCTCAGCTCTACGTCCACCGATTTGATCGCAATAGGGCTTAAATTAAAGCTCTCCTTTGCCACATCCTGCAATAAATATTACAATTCCGTATTTATAGCGAGACGGAAGAAATTAACGATCATAAATTTCCTTAACGGTCACTCAGTTGCCGTTCGGGTATAGAGACTCTGTCAGAATCTCGCGCGGCGAGTGCGAAATTTTTTTTTTTTTATATAACTAGGCACGAGACTCTACCGAGTCTCTTGATATCTTTTAGAAAGTAAAGTAGTTTACGTGTACGGAATTTCATGATCAGTTGTCAGGCAAATAAGAGAAATGAATGATGTTGAAATTCGATGAAAAGGAACTTTTTAACAACAGGGTTATAACCAATTTGCCATTGTCAAAATTGTAACCGAATCTTTCTTATCTTGGACAAGTTATGCTGTAGAGGAAAAATGAAGTACATGTAATTTGAAATACCAGGATTCTATGGATGACGAACAAGACCATGATTTCACTATTAGAGGTTTGCTCAGTCGCTACATCGTGCATATGCTTTTATAAAACCATTTTGGCCAATGAAAAACGTGGGTTTAATGCAACCATATTTATACGGTAAACCAATAACGATTGAAGCGGTATGAGAAACATGGGATTAATGCAACCGTTTTGATACGGTAAATCAATAATGATTGAGATGCTGATTTTCAAAATACTAATTTCTTTAGCATTTTAAAACATTGACTTATCGCATACTAGAAATTATTTTAATCTAAGACTTGTTATTTAAAATATAATAATAGTAATTACTGTTATTATATTTTTCAAAAATTTATCAAAAAAATATTCTTTTAATATACATAAATGATTATTAATATTAATATAATGAATGATAGCAAATGTTCTTATATAAATATATTTAAAAAGTCTAACGACTCGAAGAAGCAATATTTATACCGGTTGTTTCAGGGTGAGTTGTTTATATACGAATACATAACATACACATATGAATATACAGGGTGGTCTTTCTTAATCGCCCCAGGCCGATATCTCGAGAATCAAGCGAGATACGAAAAAAAATTGTGTACAAAATATTCATGGTCTTGAGGGGGAAAGAACATGGCGGCTTGAGATTTGGTGCAAGTGTAGCCGCCAAGGTCAGGTGAAGGTCAATTCGGTTTTTTTAATTGGAATGGTATATTTTTTTTGTTGGAATCTAGTAGAACATGGCATTCTGCATTGAAAAGTACAAGAATACATGTGACCTAAACCGTGATAAATTATGATGGGATCAAAAATGATGTGAATATGCTTTTTTCGTCCAGTAAAACAATAGATTTATCGTGAATAATTATTTTCAATCATTATTCATTAGAATTTTGTGATTCAACTACATTTATCTCTCGTGGAATACTTCGACATATTTTTACCATTGTTTATTGCTCAAAAGTGCCCCCGTTTGCGTCGATACACAATTGTAGTCTTCGCTCAAAAGCAGCAGTTGTGTTTCGGAGCACTTCAGCCGGGATTTCTTCGCACGCTCGACCGATACGTTCATTCAAATCTTCGCATGTCGTCGGTTTCGTTGCGTAAACGATTCCTTTCAAATAACCCCATAGAAAAAAGTCAGGAGACGTCAAGTCTGGCGATCTTGCCGGCCAGCGGACACGGCTATTTCGTCCGATCCAACGATTCGGGTAATACTGATTTAAAAAATCGGTAACGATACGCGCATAATGTGCACCCGCACCGTCTTGCTGTATCCACATACGCCACACTGTGTCCGGATTAACGCGCTGTAAAAGCCTTTGCAGTTCGTTTCTCAAAAGATGCAGGTAGTTAGCGCCATTCACACTTTCATCTCATGCCGCCATGTTCTTTCCCCCTCAAAACCATGAATATTTTGTACAATTTGGCCTTTTCTAGATAAGTACAATGTTACGGCGGGTGAACCATGTCAATAATCCTAATATAGTAATACGAAATATTGGCCCGCCTAGTACCACCACCACCAAATTTTTTTTTTTTTAATTATTTTTTTAAAATGTTATTTGGGCGAACCAATGGAGGCGTCAGTCCTCTATCGTTATATCTATGGTACTACGTGGCAGGACAAGAAGGCTGTCAATACCGTGTTATGAAAAGCCCAATTGTCAATTCGAAAAAAGACAACGTGATATCGGTACTAGGCAATAGCATCTGATTTCGAATCTTTTTTTTTTTACGAGGAAGGAATTTTTGTATAAAATAATAAGTGTATAATGTTTTCTTGGCATAAGAATGTATTGTTTGTGGGTGACTATCACATTTATATAACTAGGCGAAAGGTTTTTGCACCAGAGGTGCTTTTAATGGGGATATCACTACTTTTTGTAGAATTTGATTAATTACGTAAGAACAATTTTTTATTTGTTCATCGGTTATCAGTTACACTGATTATTAATAATTTCCATCGAAATGTAATAGTAATAAATTTATTATACGTGCGTAACTAATCTTGAAAGTTGTTTCCGTTTGTGGCTAAATACATTAATTTGCAATCTGAATGTAATGCACTCTCTGTTAATGTAATGACTGTAATTGTCTCTATCGCCTGGTACAACTTCTCCTTCTCTACACTCTTTCACAGGATACGCTAATAGATATTCTCGTGACTTAGCTACTTTAGTTGCTTCTGATTTGCATTGAATTGTTTCAAAAATATTATTTATTTGCCTAATAATAATGGACAGATTATCGGAACAATTTTTTCATACAGAAAATCCTAACCGCAATATAACCATAAAATCGTACTCCGCGCGCTTTGCCTACCTGTCAAAGCAGAAGACAACCAGCGTGAACAAAGAACGGCGGAACGGCAATGCCGTAAACGCCAAATTCGGGATCGGACCGATCCAACTGACCCGCATAACGAATACTCACGGTATAACTAAAGAGTGTAGTAATCATTCAATTCAACCCTGTGTTGCCAAACACTTGCAGTTATCTCATAAAAAAAAATATCTTACCGTACCTCAAATGATCTTGTTCTGAATTATTCGCACAATTACGACCAAAAATACATTGACACAATAAATCATACCCCAGATGCTTGGTATGATACCGTACTGTAGTTCGTGAAAATAAAGAGCTAACCAAAGCGTCATCTGGCTACGTCCATACTTGGTAGGTCTCTTCTCTCTACCTAGCGAAACCCACTCTATACTCTTTATACCCATAGGTTTCTTGCCACAGTGAGTGACGTCACTGACTGACGAAGACGACGAAAATGCAATCTCGTCGAAGACACGTATAAATTACTTGCATCGAAACCTTCGAATAATAATATCTCAGCTCTACGTCCACCGATTTGATCGCAATAGGGCTTAAATTTGAGCTCTCCTTTGACACATCCTGCAATAAATATTACAATCCCGTATTTATAGCGAGACGGAAGAAATTAACGATCATAAATTTCCTTAACGGTCACTCAGTTGCCGTTCGGGTATAGAGAGTCTGTCAGAGTCTCGCGCGGCGAGTGCGAAATTTTTTTTTTTTATATAATTAGGCGCGAGACTCTACCGAGTCTCTTGATATTTCAGGGCGCAACAACACAGGTTTCGTGTAGTTCTCCAACATCTCCTGAAGCAAATCCTTGGAAGAAGGTTGAAGTTTTTGAATTAACGTTTTCTGCCCATGGAAACGTACGTTGACCTTATTGAAAAAGTCAAGAGCAAATTCCAAAAACAGAAAATGGGTTTACTCATGACGGAAAGCAATTCATCCACTCCATGAACTTTCTTTGAACATTGTCCACCCAGAAATAACTGCAATACCATCAATGACAACTATTTATCGTTCGTCGTATCGAATGTTTCGTCAATATGAGTCGGAAAAGTGTAACTTGCAAAGTTGTGGATATCCAGTCGCACTCCCTGAGACTAACGACCCTGTTTTTAATTTTCGTAGCTGTAGTTTTCCCTACTATCATCGCTTGCAAAACTGAAGGTTCCTTCCCTATATTCTTAAACAAATCTAGCATCACTGGTGCAAGAGTCATCGGAATATTATGCTCGGACAAGAATGTCGAAAGTTCGGCTGCCTGATCTCGATTTTTAAAGTCAAAACTATCCGAAGCACCTGACGTAATATTGACAGAAACAACCAAACTATCCAAACCTAATGCTTCTAATTTTTTCAAATGTAACCCTGATTTGAGAGAAATACATTGTAGAATTACATGGAACGCAATAATACCTTTTATCATCTTCAGCTACTACCCTAATCCATTCTCTCCATTACAGATGATCATCGTACCATTGATATTGGAATTTTTTTGCTCACATTTTTGATATTTCATTTGACAGACTCGGACGGGTCCATTTCTGATTCTTAATTACAATGAAAATGATATGATCAGCACCAATCGTGCGATATCAGTGACAAACGGAAGCAAAAATTGACAAACGAAAAGTAAAAAACCTAAAACACGCGGTATTCCTATCTACACAATTAGAAATTGTAAAAGAAACGATCAGAATATTTCAATTTTGGAGGTAACACGAAAGAATGTCAGTGAAAACAAAGTACACGGCAATTCAAAATTTTTTAAGAATTAAAGAAATGACGTAATTCAGAAATAGCACATGACCATTACCAGAATTAATTAAACACACGATAATCGTATTACTATAAGTAAATCACCGCTATTTAAACTGAACTTTATACCTATCTGAGTAACGATCCTGGCGATTTAACGAACTTCACAAGACTATGTTGCAACTGGAAACTGGAGCTGTTTTCATATTGCACTAGTTGATAGACATTGTAACACAGAATCGTGCTCAGAGCAAACAGAAATCTCTGGTTGCATGATCGAGGTTCAGTAACCGATAGGTGAAATTCGCAAGGCGTTTCTTGATGTTAATCTTTGACGAATTCGAGAATACGCAGTCATTTGACTGAAAATTCCATATTTTTCCATCTCATTTTGGGTCACCGTAATCTTCAACGTAGAGTATGCCTACTGGGGACACCACATAAAAAAAAAAACACGCATACCACGGACTTTACTTCCCGAGCAACGCGGACATAAGTACATGCATAATTGTCACGTTTGAAATAGTACATTACACAACTAGCGTGTAAAAAGACTTAAAACCTTAAATGCTTCAAACAGATCGATTGAAAATGGCGTGAAACGGTTTTCCAACCTGGCGAGAATGACTTATATTGACGAAAAAATGGTTGATTTTGTTTCATTTCCTGACTCGATGGAGTCTCGCATCTAATGTTGCACGAAAAGGCAACGAGATGAGATTTTCAATCGTAAGTACGCACAGTTCGTACTTACGGATTCGCTCGGCTCGATTCGGAAACCCGAACGTTGGCTATCACACAGATAGGCCGTTACTTTTCGTTCAGTAGCCAGCCGGTCGCATGGTAGGGCTGAGCAATTCGTAACCTTGAGTGCTGCCGAACAGTGCTTCGGGCGCGTTCGGTCTTCCGAAGCATTCCGAAGCGAGCCGAACGCTTTGCGGTACACCGACGTGCCGCCGTACGATTGTGTGGTCGTGGTCGGTCCACCATCTGGCTGCACTGGTTACAACTACCGACACGCTGCCGCAGCGAGCATGCCCGAAGCTCGTTGCGGTGAACACACCAAAACTGTGGCGGACTCGCCACCAGCAACGACGACTCCGAGCAGTCAGCGCCAACGGCGGAAACAAGTACTAATTCCGCGTTCCGAAGATCCCAACCTTCCTGACAAATAAACATTACTTCCAACGTTCCTTTCTAACTTTCTTCCTTCTTCTCGCTTCGATCCGCGACACGTGTGGTCGCGTGACAGAACGTTCTTCCTCTTCTCTCTTCGGCCCGCGTGACAGATCGTTCCTCATCATAAAGTTCAACGTAAAAAAATACAAATGTTATCTTGTTTGAATTAAATAAATATTAAGTGTTCATTGTTACCCGGACTCAAGTGTCTCCAGTCATTGATACAATAAACCCACAAATTGGTGACCCCGACGTGATCCCACGCGATTACAAAAAAAGAAAGTGTGGTTAACCAGTGACTAAAAACACCATCGCCATGACGGAATCGGGAGGCAGTGAGCATCATTCTGGAACGGACTCGGAAAGCGGTGGCCCATTCGCGCGGGAGGACCCAGCACGACTTTGCATGAATACCATGCTGGAAGATTTCGACGTGCAAGAAGTATCAATCGTGCGCCTACCAACATTTCTCGGCAACGTCCCAGACATCTGGTTCAATCAAGCCGAGTCAATCTTCAAAAATCGGCGAATAACCAAGGACACCCGGAAATACGATCTGGTCTTTGAAGCCTTGACGCCGGACATAATGGCGCAGATCTCCGACTTCTTGCGAAGACCTCCAGAAAATGATAAGTATCCAGCTCTCAAAACAATTCTACTTCGTCGCCTGACCGATTCAAAAGAGCGACAGATACAGAAGTTCCTGAACGAGCTGCAGCTGGGTAACAAACGACCCACGCAATTATTGAGAGATATGCGAGAGCTAGGAGGCGATATAGTCCACGAAGACTTCCTACGTTCACGCTTCTTACAGTGCATGCCGACAAATATTAGAACGTATCTAGTTGTTTGTACTGACTCGACGCTGTCGAAGATTGCTGAGACGGCGGATGCTATGATTGAGAGCTGCGGAGGTTCCTGCGTCCTGGCTGTTTCTCAAAACACTCAGTCTCCGGGAGTCGCAGCGGTTACCTCTTTGGAAACACGGATGACCTTGATCGAGAAAAGCCTCGCCAACCTTCTTGCTTCCCACGAAGCTTTAAAAAACGATCTGCGACAGTCTGCCAACAAAGATTCACAGAATAAATATTGTCGTGATAACGACGGCAACAGTAACAATGGTTTTCAGCGACGGTCTCGTTCTCGCGGCAAATCCCAAACTCGAAACACTGGGGTATGCCATTACCACGCAAAATATGGTCTGCAAGCCAAACTCTGTCGTCTGCCGTGTACGTTCGGGAAAACACCTCAACAGTCGGAAAACTAGAGGTGCTGTCAACGGATCAGACGGTCGCAGGCAGCACTCGACTACCACAGGTAGCAGAAATCCGTCTCCACGTGTTCGACAAGGCGACAAACGTCAGATACTTGGTCGACTCCGGATCGGTCGTCACTATAGTGCCCTCAAGTCTGATCACACAAAAATTACGCTGTGATACACTCAAACTGTATGCTGCTAACTCCACAGAAATCACCACCTACGGAACGATGGTAATGACCCTCGATTTGGGCCTTCGTCGGCCGTTCAAATGGTCCTTCATCATAGCCGAGGTAAGGTCAGCCATTCTTGGAGCCGATTTCATAGCACATTATGGTTTACTGATCGATCTCAAAAATCATAGACTTATTGACTCGGTCAGATCACTCTCTACCTCAGGAGTTGTCATGGAAACGACGACTCACAGTATTTCTACCATAAATTCGGTTAACAATCAGTATGCAGATCTTCTTGGACAGTACATCGAGATTACCAGACCAACAACGACTCTGAACAAAAATAAGGACAACAACGTTACTCATCACATCGAAACGAACGGCGCTTCCGTAGTTCAGCATTTTCGTCGGCTCGTCGGTGAGAAATTATCAGCGCTTCGAACTGAGATCGAATACTTGCTTGAATTAGGCATGATACGTCCATCCAAAAGCGACTGGGCAAGTCCTGTTCATCTAGTAAAAAAACAATCTGGAGCCTGGCGTCTCTGCGGCGATTTCAGAGCTCTCAACGCGAAAACGGTGCCTGATCGATATCCGATCGCCCACAGTCACGATCTCTTCCACGGTCTGTATGGAAAAACAATATTTTCAACTCTCGACCTCACCAAAGCCTATCATCAAATTCCCATGGCGGAAAATGACATCAAGAAAACTGCAATTACGACTCCACTGGGACTCTACGAATTCCTCGTCATGCCATTCGGGCTCAGAAACGCATCGCAAACGTTCCAGAGATATATGGACTCGATCTTCAGAAACCTAGACTTCGTCATAGTTTACATCGACGACATCCTCATCGCTTCCAAGACTCCCGAGGAACATCAACAACATCTGAAAATCGTATTCGACAGACTACATCAAAACGGACTCATGATCAACACCAATAAGTGCGTTTTGGGAAAACCCGAACTTACCTTCTTGGGATTCACGATAAACCGCGACGGTTACAAACCTCCGGATGACCGAGTGAGCGCGGTGGCAAATTACCCAAAGCCAGCAACTATTCAAGATCTGCGACGATTCCTGGGGATGGTCAACTATTATCGACGAAGCATTCCCAGTGCGGCACGAATTCAAGCTCCTCTCTACGAATACCTGAAAGAATCAAAAAAGAACGACAAACGAGCGATCCCGTGGACGTCCGAGACAGAACGGGCGTTCGAAGAGTGCCGAACGAGCGTAACAAAAGCGACAACAACGTTTGTTTCACCGGATGGTCCGCTCATCTTGACAACAGACGCCTCAGATACAGCCATTGGCGCGTGTCTGGAGCAGATGGTCGGCAAAATTCAAAAACCTGTGGGATTTTTCTCTCGCAAACTCAGCCCAGCTGAAAAAAATTACAGCACGTACGACAGAGAATTGTTGGCGATTTTCGCGGCAGTGAAATTCTTTCTCCACATCCTTGATGGTCGACATTTCGTCATTCGAACCGACCACAAGCCTCTGATCTACGCATTTCAACGGAACTCCGACAAAATCTCGCAACGACAAATTCGTCAACTTGATTTTATTGGACAACATTCAACCGAAATAATCCACGTAAGTGGAGACGACAACATTGTCGCCGATGCACTCTCTCGCATCGAGCACGTCAATCGTATTGACATGCCCAGAGTCCTTTCGGCACAACGGATTCAAGACGCACAGCAAGAGGACGACGAACTTGAGAAACTTCTGCGCAACGAGACTTCTCTGCAGCTTCAACAACTCTCCGTCGAACCAGGCATCGATGTTTATTGCAACATAACTTCCGGTATCGTACGTCCTTACATTCCTCAATCTCTACGTCGAGAGGCCTTCGACTCGATCCATTCTTTGTCTCACCCAAGTGGACGAAGCACCTGCCGTCTCCTAAAAGAAAAATATGTTTGGCCCGGTATCAAAAAGGATGCGCTTGAGTGGTCGCGATACTGTGAACCATGTCAACGGTCCAAGGTCAACAAACACAATCGACTTCAACCCAAACACATCGACATTTCTGACGGGCGATTTAACCACATTCACATGGATCTCATCGAACTCCCTGTTGTCAACGATTTTCGGTATTGTTTAACAATCATCGATCGTTTCACCAGGTGGCCGGAGGCTATCCCGCTCAAGAACATGACTGCGGATACGGTGGCTGCAGCATTCTACAATAACTGGATTTGTCGTTTCGGCCCACCATTGACAATCACGACTGATCAAGGTCGTCAATTCGAGAGTTCATTGTTCTCATCGCTCGCTAAATTAGTCGGCTCCAAACGCATCCGAACTACGGCATATCATCCGGCCTCGAACGGAATCGTCGAACGGTGGCATCGCACTTTAAAAGCTGCGCTTATGTGCAACAGGCAAGTCCCATGGATCGAGCTCTTACCAACAGTCTTGCTGGGGCTTCGGACGGCGTATAAAGAAGACATCGGAGCTTCCTGTGCCGAGATGCTGTACGGAAACAACATTCGTGTGCCCGGTGAATTCTTCATCTCACAAGATTTCGCTGTCGAGCCTGAAATATTCCTACAAAAATTCAGAGAGCACATCAGAGGGATTCGTCCTACACCGACCGCACACCATAACAAAGCGCGAATGTTCGTGCTCAAGGACATCGATAAATGCTCACACGTGTTTTTACGAAACGACGCGGTAACACCACCGCTCGAACCACCTTACTCCGGACCCTTCAAGATCGTCAAGAGAATGGACGACCGCCGTTGTATCATCGAAACAGATGGAGAAGAAAAAACAGTCTCAATCGAACGCCTGAAGCCGGCCTACATCGTCAAAAATGACGAATCCGACGAGAAAACACCACAAGACACAAAAATGGAGCAGCATCACTGGGGATCGTCAATGGACCCTCCAACCAAAACTTACGAGAAGAAGAAAGTCTCGTTCCTTACACCTCCGGTGAAGGAAACTGGGGGGGGAATGGCTGTGGCGGACTCGCCACCAGCAACGACGACTCCGAGCAGTCAGCGCCAACGGCGGAAACAAGTACTAATTCCGCATTCCGAAGATCCCAACCTTCCTGACAAATAAACATTACTTCCAACGTTCCTTTCTAACTTTCTTCCTTCTTCTCGCTTCGACCCGCGACACGTGTGGTCGCGTGACAGAACGTTCTTCCTCTTCTCTCTTCGGCCCGCGACACGTGTGGCCGCGTGACAGATCGTTCCTCATCATAAAGTTCAACGTAAAAAAATACAAATGTTATCTTGTTTGAATTAAATAAATATTAAGTGTTCATTGTTACCCGGACTCAGGTGTCTCCAGTCATTGATACAATAAACCCACAAAACCATGCACCCGTCGCCACCTGAGGACCACCGGTTAAACTTCGCCCACTGCCGATCCGTTTCCGATGCGGAGGCATCGACCTTCCCGGCCTAACAACGATACATCATACAGCCCCGATGACAGCGCCACAGACCCACCAATCACCGCCCCGGAATCCGTGACGACCACCCGAGAGCCCCCCGAAGGAGACTACGTAGAGATGTGCAATTACCGGTATTTTCATTTTATGTGACGAGACCGTCATAAATACCGTCTTGTGACGGTCATTGACGTCACAATTGTTTTTTCAACCCGTCTGTTGTACAAATGACCGTCACACCATCGGTCACAATTTTTACCGTCAATTACAACTACGTAGAGGTTCCATGACGGTTTTTTTTCTTCAAAAATTAATTACATACCTGATTGAGAGACTTTCTTCTGATGCCTCATGATATTTAGAAATAATTCAAGTAGTAGTTCACTGACCTAACTTAATGTCATAATCAATTCATCATTGAAAATACATACTTGAACAATTTCACTGCAAAAGATAGGAATTTTTACAAAATAAAATTTGAACTCATCGTAATGAGCAAACATTTTTTAAGGATAAATAATAAAATTTAAATAATCTTTTCAATTATTGTTTTATTTAAATCTCAGATTCAAATTGCGGCACTTTATTAACAAAAATAATAATCATTTTTTCCTTAAGATATTTTAAATATCAGCCAACACTTAAGTGACCTTAACATCAATCATTCTGCTTGTGATAGTGACACGTGTGCAATATATAAGTCAAGAATAAAAAGATACATCGAAATGACGAATTATCCAATAAAACCTACCATACCGAGGTATAACGGCACAACAGGAAATTACCAAAGAAGATCTACAGTCGAGCGATCAATAACATCAATCCCTGCTGGACTAACGAGCAGTAGACTAAGTTTGTTTAGTGATAGCTCACCATCGAATACAAATAAAAATCGACTATAAAATGGCGTATAATAACAATATAGACCTAATAGTGAACGAAAAAAGTTGTGATAGTCTTGAGATTCTCAATAGATATGTACATGATACAAATAATCTAATACTATATGTAAACATAAGAAGTTTAAATGCAAATATTGGAAAGCTGCAAATATTAGTCGAGAGTCTCAAAACTAAACCGAGTATAATCGTATGTTCCGAAACATGGATTCTGGAATATTACCAATATTACAAACTAAAAGGCTATAAAATATATTATAGCAATAGTAGAATAAATAGAGCAGATGGTGTGGTCATATACATTGACGAAAAAATAAATGAAACTACTAACATAGAAATGTATGGCAAATTAATTATAATTAATACTAAATTTAAAACACAAGATAAAAAGAACCTAGAAATATCTTGTCTTTATAGATCTCACGATCTACATAAGTCTGAATTTATACTAAGCTTGGATAGATTCCTAAAAGCAAAGAGAAAAGTAAAAAATCATTATGTTATTGGGGATTTTAACATTGATATTTTGGAGCAGGATTGTCTCAGCCTTGAGTTCTTGAACAATTTTCTGGAAAAAGAGTATTTACCATATTTCGCTGGTATTACTAGACCATCCGAGAATAGTTCGGAAGGTTCATGTATAGATAATATTTTCATTAGAACGGACAGCAAAAATATTAAATCATATAAATTAATACAGGATTTCACAGATCATTTTCCACTAATAGTCACTACTGATAAACTAATTTCAAATGATAACAATAAGGAAAACTATATTAAATTAAGTTATTACAAATTAAATAATATTGTAAAATCAAAAAATTGGGAATTACTTATGGCCGAGAAAAATCCTGAAATTGCTATTGAAGGTATGATAAGCGAAATCCAAAATTGTATGAATATGGCAATAAAACACGATACAAGGAAAGGCAACAATAAGCCAAGAAAATCATGGATTACTAAGGGAATCTTAAATTCATGTAATTCTAAGGATAATTTATACAAATTGTGGAAGAAAAACCAAAATAATGAAAAATTAAAACGTGATTTCAAATATTATTCAAAAATATTAAGCAAAATAATAAAGGAAGCTAAACTAATGCATGAAAGGAAAGTTGTTGAAAAGAACAAAAATGATCCTAAAAATTTATGGAACTACATAAATAATAAAATAGGCAAAGAAAAAAAGAAAAACAAAAGTATTGAATACTTATACAATGAAGATAATAAGATCATAAAAGAAAATAAAGAAATGGCAGATTATATAAACAAATATTTTAGTGAGGTAGGAGAAAAATTAAGCCAAAAAATAGAAAAGCAAAAAGAAAAAATAATACTGCCACCCATGATCTCAAGTACAATTTATTTACGGCCTACTAACTATTTAGAAATACGTGAGATAATAAGTAATTTAAAAGATAAATCAGGAGGAGTGGATAATATCAGTACAAAAGTAATAAAAATGATATCTGAAACTATTTCATATCTTTTGACTCATATATTCAACCTATGTATAGAACAATCGATTTGGCCTGAAATACTTAAAAAAGCAGAAATAATACCAATTCACAAAGCGAATGATAAACACACTGTGTCAAATTATAGACCAATATCATTGATTTCAAATGTAGCCAAAATATTTGAGAAAATAATTTACAGCAGAATATATAGTTTCTCACAAGATCAAAGCTTAATAAATACACAACAATTTGGATTTATAAAAAACAAGGGAACAAAAGATGCGTTAAAATATATAACGAATATGATTTACAATAATCTAGATAAAAGTAAACCTATAATTGTCACCTTTCTAGACCTGGCTAAAGCATTTGATACAGTTAATCATGAAATACTTTTAGATAAATTATACAACTACGGTATTAGAGGGAATGCAAATCAATTATTGAGGAGTTACTTAACTAACAGACAACAGTTAGTAAGAATACAAGAAATCAAAAGCGAAAACTGTAAAATTACTACTGGCGTACCTCAAGGTACTGTGTTAGGACCTCTGCTTTTTGTATTATACATTAACGACCTTCTGTGTAACCTGCCCAATGATACAATAGTATCCTATGCAGATGACACAGCAATAATATCCAGAGAAAATACTTGGCAAGCCGCACAAGATAAAATGAATAATTATTTGTTACAAGTTAATAAATGGTTAGCATGGAACAAATTAACTTTAAATGTAGAAAAAACAGTATTTATGCCTTTCGGAAATTACAAAGATAGCATACCAAATTCACTAGAAATTAAGATATGTAATAATGGAATAAAAAGAGTTGAAAATTATAAATATTTAGGGATTATCTTTGACTCAAATGTAAAGTGGGATAAACACATAGAAAGTATATTGAAAAAAACCAAGTATCTTACTTTCATATTCTCTAAATTGGCAAATATAATGCAAACCAAAACTTTGTTAACAATATACTATGCATTATTCAATAGCTTAATAAGTTATGGGATCATTGCCTGGGGAGAAGCATATAGGAATAACCTAAGAGCTCTACAAAGCTTGCAAAATAGAATACTTAAAATAATTTATAAAAATACCATTGACGCAAATAACCGTCCATTAAATATACAACAGTTATTCGCCTTCGAATCATTACTATATCATTACAAAGACTTGAAAAATGACTATAAAGAACAAAGTATCAATACCAGAAAAAAAAGTTTACAAATACCAAAAATTACGAAAAAGATTAGTGAAAAAAATAGCTACATTGCAGCTATAAGACTATTTAACTTACTACCAAAAGAACTAAAAACAATTGAAAATAGTAAGATTACTATAAAAAAAAAGCTTAAAAAATGGATCAAATCCAACAGTTAACTGATTATTATTAGAGGTTATTAAAATGTTGCTAGTTGTTATCTATTTCTAATGAAAACGAATATATCAGGGTTATTTTATTTCTAAATATGAATGGATTTATCAGGGTTACTAATATCTGAATAACTAAGAAAACAAATTCTAATTAATATGCTTATCCTACTAACTGGTTTAGTTGGATTAAGCGATGTGATACATTTGTGAACACTAGAGTAGCAAAGACACACTACTAATATTTTTAATTATTCTGCAAGATTTTAGGTTAAGTAGATTTAAGATTTTGTAACCGGACCTGCGCTCAGGCTTTAAATTGCCTATGTAGGATTACTTTGTAATTAACTGGTTGAAATAAATAAATAAATAAATAAGTTGTTAATTTTAATAAAAAAATAATTTAAATAAATATTAAATTACTTATAATATTTAAATAAATATTAATTAACTTTCTTAAATTTTTATAATAAGTTAAAACTCTCTACTTAATGACTAATTATTATAACGACTAGTCACATTTTTGATTATTGCCGAGCTTACAAACTATATTATAGTTTATCATTACCATTGTCACTTTCATTTTCATCTTCATTGTCGTTGTCATTTCCATCTGATGTGTCAACATCGGCATCACTTGGCTTTTTTTTTATTTTTTTACCCTCCAAAAGTCTGACATTATGAGCAATATAAGTAACCTTGCCAGCTCTTTCAACAGTTAGGCGATTTCTCTTAGATGAATGGATCCAACCTTGGGTGCTAAAAGAACGCTCAGTAGCTGATGAAGTTGGTGGCAACCCCAAAATAGCAACGGCTATTTTGTTTAGGTGAGTTTTGCCACACCAAACTTGCCACCATTTTAGAGGTGATATCATCGTAACAGCTTGCTTAACATGATCTTTACTCCAAATACCATCGTTTGCGATATACTTTGAGTATTCTTCCATAATCCGATCATGATCAAGACCCAATTTTTTTGATACTTTTGAGATTACGTCATAACTATCAGCTTCTTGCTCAATTGTCAATTTAGCCCCCTTATAATTAGGATCTAACAAATTGGCAGCATAGTGAACTGGTTTCATAGCTGTGGCTTCTCTTATGAAAATTTGTAAGAAATTTCTTAACCTCAGTGGAATTTAAGACCCGAAGATTCGTGTTTTCTAATTCATTTATAAAATGCTGATTTAATTCATAAAATGCTTCTGGTACTTGACTTATTCGTGGATCATCACCTTCTAAATAGAAAATCCATTTGCCAACAGGTTTAATCAACTTATTAATTCTTGTTACGCGCATCCAGTACTCACTATTAAGAATATTTGTTCTCGTTGTTGTACTTAAATATTTTTGAGCGCCTGGCAAGACAGCTAACATTTCCAAGTTATTTTTATTTTTAAGCAAACTTTCCAGACAAAGAAGCAAGTATCCGAACCTAGTTTTAATTGGTAGTTTTAAAGTAGATTTGACGTTATTCTCATTTTGATTTTGCACTTGAACAAATAAAGCTTTTAGAACATGGCTGTTCTTTATTTCTTTAATGATTAAAGTTGATGTGTGTACAACTTCACTGACTGAAGGCGTCTCAGCGATGTCTTTAAGTACCAAATTGAAATTATGCGCAATACAACCGTAAAATAAGATGCAATGTTCTTCATATTGCTCATCTAAGATTTCCCAAGAACATTTCATAACTGGTTCATTATCAGTACATACACCCATTACTTTTTGTGGCCCAATAGTTTCAATAACCTCCATCATTTTTCTAGAACAATTGACTGCTGACTTAGAAGTACTAGATGTACACAAAGTTTTAAAAAATAAAGGTCTTGGAGTCGTCACAATAAAGTTCATAATACATTCATTTCGAATGTTTGACCATGAATCGCATTGCACACCAACAGTCTCAGCATCCATTATTTTTCCATCAACTTCATTTTTTACTTTTTCATAGGTAGAATCAAGAAACTCGTTTGATACTTTACGTCTTGTTGGCAATTTATAAGACGGACGTATAGCATTAAAAAATCTTTGCCAGTAAATGCTTTCTGTGATACTAAATGGCGTACCTGATGAATAAATGGCCATTGCTAATAAATGGTTTAAAGTATTTTCTTCTTTTTCATTCATAGAGTCGTAGAATTTATGTTTAAAATTCGTTGGGCGCTTTGATGATAGAGGTTCATCTGAAACCGAATTTTGATGTCGATCTTCCCTTGGAGTAGCAGACGGTGAAGTAGCAGCAGCAGTTTCCTCAAGTTCTTCAACAACAAAAGAATTATCCGTTGATCCACGATCTGATGAGTGATTAAGTTCTTCTCTAACAGTTAATGTTGAATACATCGATTTCAAGTGCTTAATAACTTTTTTCGGGCAATTTCTACACTCTATCCGTAAGTGTTTAGCCATCCTTGTTACATTTATTGCATACTTCTTACTACAATGATTGCATTTATACTGTTTCATTTTTTGATTTGGTTGCAAAGGAATAAGGGTGAAATTCCGACTAATAATTTTTTTTAAATTAGCTCGAGTCATGATTCTGAAATAAATTATAAAATATTATTCAAGATAACCTCACTTCAAGAAAAAAATCAAAACGTCATCATTTGAATTGTCATGAATGACAGATATAATCAATAAAAGTTATAATAAATTATAGTGATACTTACATATTTGAACAAATATTCAGTTAATTAATAATAATTATAACTAAATTAATTGACTAAACAGTCACATGTTTGACACCCAACGACTCAAGCAATCGAGGACGAAATACACGCCACAATCCCGCTAAAATAATATATTATTATTTTTAATCCAAATGAATTCCGCTAGATGGCAATAATTTGTGACCGTCTCGTCATAACTCTGTCGGTCACAAAACCGTTTTGTGACGGTCAAAAAGGAGTAAAATTACTCGTCACGTGACGAACGTACATCTCTAAGACTACGGCACGGCGGATCGTCAGCTTCTAACTATGGTAAATCTTAGGATTTACCATAGTTCAGGCTTTTAAAGTAACATATTATTCAGGTACTTATTCATATTACACTCAACTTTAACCAACGTATTTTTGTTTGATATAATAGCAGTATCATTTGCATAAGATATAGTATTTTCATTCATTTCAATTAGTATTTCATTAACGTAAATTATGAAGAGTAATGGTCCCAAGATTGTCCCTTATTGTACTGCAGTATTGATATTTTTAAAATCACTCGTAGTTTTACTCCAAACTCCGTACAATTATATTTATAAGCTACCACAGACCGACTCATCACTTTTACTGTTTTATTGACGCGCATTTTCTTAATTTTATGCTTTATTACGTTCTTCGGTTAGTTTTGGCATTAATCTGAATAGTGGGTCAATGCTAGAGTACTTCTCATATGCTTTTTCAATTATCATCAATGAAGCAAATGTTCGATTCGCGTTGACGTCTAGATGTTTGTAGTCTACCTCCAAATCTTTTGTTAGTAAATTATTGCGGATCCCTTTTATCAAATGAAGAGGATCGCAAATTGGAACAACTGGTCGTCCGTTTACAAGGAATGTATCAGCTAGAAGCGATAAAGAAAGCAGTTTTAACCAATTTCCAAATACATTGTATTGAAAACATACTGAATAATTCAATACAAACCCTGTTCGATGTCATGTTCATAATGGATCTTGGTTGTCTCGTTCATCATAAAATTTATTGCTGCTATGTTCGTAGTCCCTTGATCACACACTGATGCAATTACGTGGAGACCAATTTCACTAACATGTTGGATAATTTCCTTGATGCACGCCACCAGTTGTTGGGTTTTTGTAACAAAATCACAAAAATAAAAAGCAATTGGAAATTTGCACCCACTATTAATGCCTCGAACCATAAATACCAAACTATGATCCGCAAAACGCATTGCCCCCTTCTCTACAAACCCAAAATGTTCAAATCCAATCACTTTGTCACTGGATACTGAATAATCCAAATGAGGTTCAACAGCAACTTCATCCCAGATTACATAGCAGTACTTCTCATATTCCAGTAATTTGCTAACGTGCTCCTGTAAATACGTCATTAGAAACTAGTTTATACCAGGAGAAACATGTATCAAATCAAGTTTGTGCTTTCTTCTCTTTCATCACTTTACGTGGTATGTTATTTCACTAAATATCCCTACAAATTGGGAGCTCAACCGAGATGATGTGAAACTGGTGCATGACATCACGACGTGGAAAAGTGTTTGATGAAGAGAAAAAGATGAAGAATCGACGACGAATAAAGATGAATCAAGACGTGCACTGAGAAAAAAAAGTTATTGACTTCATCGAATATTCGTTGATTCAAATAAATGGTTTTTTTTCCATAGTCCTAAAAGCACATTTCATCAAACCAGCATTGTAGATATGTAGAATCAGATAGAATGCATATTCCTCTAATTTCAAGAAACAATAGCTTCAATCAAACGTACGGATATTCGACGGCATCGCTCACTGAGTTGGTCTGTGAGTAAAATATGTTGAGCCAATTATTTCATATCTCAGGTCGACAAAATAGTATACTCAATCAAACGATAAACAATACATTAAATGGGATATTTTGTGATTCTAAAGAAATATAGCATAATATGAATTGATGTATAATTATGAGAAGCGACTGCTCATTAGAATGAAAAACGAGAATTTGTGATGAAATGTGATAATTGTATGGAAGAATGTCGTAGTTTCACGCAACAACAAAATATTTTGCGCCAGACCCGCAAGTTTAGTACAAACAATAAATCATTTATGTTCTGCAAAAAATGTTTGACTGACAAGAATGAAATAATTTGTGTGGCTAATAGGATATTTCTCAGTAACAAATAAATTTGATTCACAGCAACGTTGATATTAATTTAAATGAAAAAACGTAACATTCAAGCTTGGCAAATATATTGTCACTTCAACACGATAGTGAATTATAATGAGTCATACATTTTTTCTTTTGTGAAGCAATGATGTTCACTCAAATTCGCAAATTCTTTGATATACTAGTTTCACTCAACAAATATAATCAAATGAATTAATTATTACATTCCGACAAATTGCCCTTTCTTACTTCGGAGAAATCTTTTTTACGTATGCAATAACTTGTATACCTAAGTTATAAATCACATAATTGGATAGAATAAAAGAACAGTTACCTGAATATCATGGGCATTTGAAGAATCGCAATATTGCATTGAACTAATGAAATGTTTCATCTATTTGATATCACATATGATAGCGGTGGAAAAATAGCTTGCGTTTTTAATTTTTCTACTGCCTCAATGAAAAACGTTAGTTGTTGATGTAATAAAGAACCATTCCAAAGCGGAGCCTTGTACGCCAAGTCCAACATTTTTTGTAGAAATGTCCGATATTCCGCGCATAGGAAATCGGATTGGTGCAACTCTCGGACTTGACCGCATACAGAGCATCGCTTTGGAAAAGTTTCATTTCATACCACCAGCTAACGTTTCTCATTGAACACTGAGTTACTAAAGTTCTATTATTTTATACACTAACATGCTTAGGGTAACAAATGGTACTATATACAATACACTATAGATACCTAGTATTAATGGAATGTATTTAAGAACATGGTACGTAAAATTTTCTCTACACTATAGATACCTAGTATTAATGGAATCTATTTAAGAACATGGTACGTAAAATTTTCCGTTAGACATAACATAAATATTACAGGGTATCGGGTTTGGCAGTCGTTTTTGTGACACAAACAACCAGTCCACCCTTTCTTCAATCTCAAACGAATGTAAGTGACGTAGGAACGCTAATGTTTGCAATCGTGAAACTAAGAATTGTACTTCGTTTTTCTTATCAATAAATATATGTCTAATTTTTCTAAATGAACAACTGATATCACCTATATCACCTTAAAGTAACAATCATGTTTGGTTTATATACTAGTTCATTTACATCCAGCCAAGATGTTAAAGTAAGATCGTTATCACTAACATTTGCTGGAAGTACATTTTTGAAGTACGACAGAGTACGTGTCGAACGTTTGAGTACGACAGTACTCTTTTATTGAGTTTAACTTTATTTCATATTTCATATTTAAAGAAAAACGACTATAAAATCCTTGATCACAAAGAAAGCTATAACAAAAGTGCAACTGATTTTTCACTGCTAAAGTATGTGATGAATTCACACGAGAGGTAACGACCTTCGCTTTAAATAGCTTATGTCTACCCTCAAAACGTATGGAAGACACTTTTTTAATTGGACCAATTTTTCGCATTACACGAGGGTAATGAACTAACAAATGGTGCTTTAGTTTCAAGTTCTCGTTAAATAACTCCAAATACAATGCATGATGTTCCGATATCAGATTTTCAAGTAATTGACAAGTTTCATCAGAAACAACAGATGCTGAAGTAATGCATAAAATTTCTCGCAGAATTACATACAATTCCAAGACCTTATTACCAGCAAGCACCAAATCGCCAATAATTAAACCTAGATTTTTCACGAATCATGACATTTCAGAAGCTGACAAAATTAAGATTTCTTTCTGAAGAGCATCTGGCATATTAAGGGAGACATATTTACACTAGTTGAACTATCTGAATCGAAAAAACGCATTCGGTAATTTAGAATTTCAAGTGAAAAAAAATTCTTTTCAATAATAAAACGCTTTAAAATTTTCGCTATATCATATCTAAGTATTCTTTCATGCATATCATGTGAAAGATCCAGACTAACATTTTCGCTAACATGAAAACTAGGCAAATCGTTGAAAATACATTCTTCTGCAACGCCATGAGTGCTATTTCGTACATCATTGATGTAGTTTTCTTTTGTTCGCTGAATATTAACATCTTTTAGCTGTGAATGACAGTCTCTTTGTCTGCCAAACATATTCTACACCAGTGATTCGAGTTAAAACTTTTCGTGAAACCAAAAATAGTGTGTAATCCCAAATTATCTCCAATTATTAAAACAACGGGAAAATATATTTTTCACGTTTCTCGAGAAATATTGATAGTAACTCCATTTACTTCTAGGTCAGAGAGTTGATCTATTGTATGACTAAACATTTTCTTGTTGCCGAGCTCAGCATGGTCTAGTGAATTATGGAGTGGAACTAGAAGAATATTTTCAAGCATAGTACAATACTCGGGTGAAGTACAAGCAATAGAGAAATATGTGGCTCCGATCTTCTGTATGCGCTTATGAGACCCCAGTAGATTATTGATTTCAAGGTTAAATTTTACATCGTTAGCATAAGTTTCGCGTCCTTCTCCCCTCCCCTCCCGCCTCTTCCCCCTTTTTTTTGTATGATTTAGCCCTGCGAGACTGCGACCGTCGTCGCCGTCGTCACCATCGCCGTCATCCATCGAGGGATTCAGCCGGCCCTGGATTCCACGCGGTCGGGAGAGCACGGGTCGACGCTACGGAGTGGGAAAGCACGGGCGAGCAAGCAGCCAGCACGTACACCAACACCACCGCCGTCCCCTCGTCGCCTCGCCACCGACGAGCACACATGCCTTGCCAGCATCGCCACGTCGCCGCAGCGAGCACGCACGAAGCTCGCTGCGGCCGAAAGACTAGAGAAAAGGAACCACTGCTGCCATCTCCGCAACGACGTCAAGGCTCGCCCGTCGCCGACCCGCTCCCGCCGCCGACGTACCGACTCTCCCGTCCAGCTCGTCAGCAACCAAGGAAGCCCAGCGGTCACCGTTACAGATGTCAACAAACTAGACCTCCAATCAGCACCCCGGAATCATCGAAGTCACCGACCGAAATTTGGACGACGACGACGGCACGACGGCTCGAGAGTCTCGAGCCGAGAGCAAATAGAGAGGATCGAGTTAACCACTGTGAGACTGCGACTAGTGTGCGAGTTTATTTTGGATTAGCTGTGTGCTGCGATTGAGTGAGTGTATTTCTGGTCCCCGTATCACCTTTCACCCGTATTCTCCCCATTTCTCCCCCCGATTTAGTTAGCGTCTCGTGTTTTTGGTCCGCGGTCCCTAAGACTGACGGCCCAACCGATTTACGACGTCCCGCGACGTGACGAGTGGCGAATCGTTAAGTTAGTATTATCACCTGTTCACCCCTCCTCTCCCTCACCCACCACCCCTCCCCGCGATCACCTTTTGTTCTCCCATCCCCGAGTGGCGGGGTTAATCGGTAGAGCCAATAGCGCAAAAACCGTAACCCACCCCTCCCTGTAGAATCACCCCTGCCCCCGCGTGAGTTAAGCCGCCCCGCGAGTCATTATTATATTGAAGTCCGTGTCCCTCCGACATGCGATCAATCGGTGCTGCTCCGGCTGGTAGCTGGCGCCTAACTTGATCCCCCCCTTCCGTTCGAGTCTCCCGTGCCCTCTCCCCCTCCCTCCCCCCGCTTTACACCGTTTATTTACGCCGTTTATTGTCTCATTTCTTTGTAAATTATCCTTCTTCTATCATTAAATTAAGTCTTTTTCACGTTCGTATCTATTGCTTTGTTCGCTTCATTTCATTTCCCCTTCTCTCACCCGCGTTTTCTTGCTCGCTTCGTTTTCCAGTTTCAAGTTTCTTATGGCCGTCCTTCTTCGACCGCGATGGAAAGCGGTTATAAGTATTCAAGTGATTTGTTCCCAAATGTTTCTCATATGAATGTATGTTAGAAAAAGAGCGGGAGCAACTGTTGAACCGACAATAGCACGCAGTATACATCTGCATTTTATGTTGGAGTTTGATATGTCTCACTAGATGAATTGAACTAATCATCTTAGTTTCACAAAATGGACCAGGATACATAATTAAAAGTGATTGAAAATTCAATACTCAAAACCAAAGTACCATTCAAACTAATTTATCAATTGCAATTTGATATAAAAATTAAATAAAAAGATATTTGCTCAAGTATACTACATAATAAGAAGATGGCAAAAGTATTTTGCTTAGCTGGAATTAGATAACATCCTGATATCTATAGCAATGATTGACGCGAATCAAAAAATAAACAGATATAATGCAACGATACTTTGAAATTCACCAGCAGATATACGAGGATGGATGTACCAGAGATTCAGCCAATAGAATCTGTTTTTCTTTCAATTTGTGAAATTATTACATTGACATGGGGAATATGTTTGTCCCACTTGATTTTAACTTGATATAAAGCTATTTGAAGTATCTACCAAATGTGCTCACTCTCTGGTGGGTATGCTGCATGGAAAATATGAATAACTTTGAAGTACATGTCCAAGGCTGCTAATGTAGACGGCACATTGTACAAAATCTGGTCAACAGAGACGTAAGTTGCTGAGATCCTGGTGATATCAGATCCGACAACAATGATGTACGGTTGCAATGGTAGTGATGAATTTTTCATAGCATTGGATCTTCTTTCTTGCACGTTGGCTACATCACCTGCGATCTATAAATTGCAAAAAAGTCGAATTTGTCAATAATACGAATATATATATGAGGCATTTCATCTCACTTCAGCCAGTGAACAAAAAAAATCCACAAATAATTTTGAAAAATCGAGCCACTTTAATGAAAAAAGTACACCGCGTGTCGAAATTAAAAAAAAAATTGACGTTTTTTCTTGTCGATTACCATTTTTAAACATTTTTCCATTCAAATGGGTGTATGTTTGGCAGGATTTGACGTGTTTACCTTTTTCAAAAACGAAAATATGCGTCTTTCTATGGCTTTACAGAAAAAAATTAATTTAGACTTTATTCGGCAAGTCAAACGTCCATTTCGAGGCAAAATATGCAAAAATATTTTTTTTTCTAGGAAATACACTCGGTATTTTATTTTCCAAAATTTCCCCGAATTGTGAATACGAAAAACGAGTTTTTGATATTTTTTGTATTATGGGATTCTTAAACACCGTGGAGTAACAGCTGTTCTTTTATTTTTATAATTATGAAAAAGTAAAAAAAAAATTAAAAAAATAGCTGTCACTCCACGGTGTTTAGAAATCTCATAATATAAAAAGTACCGAAAATTCGTTTTTCAGAATTCACAACTCATGGAAATTTTTAAAAATAAAATAATGAGTGTTCTTCCTTGAGAAAAAAAATCTTTTTGCATATTTTGCCCCGAAACGGACATTTGACTTGCTCAATAAAATCTAAATTAATTTTTTTCTGGAAGGCCACAAAAAGATGCATATTTTCGTTTTTTACAAACATAAACAGTCTCCAGTAACTCATTCAATGCTATGGCATTGGCATCTTTAGTATTTAGCTGATTCGTAGCTGTCATTTTATTGAAAAAAGTATTCCATGTTGGGAAGTCATTTGTAATTCCTGACCATCCCAATGACGAGAAGTCTGCATCAATCAAAGTATACTCGTGTGGATGATTTAAAATTGGCCACTTTGTGTAAACTGCAGCTATTGACTTGGTATTACTGTCTTCGATTTCTCTGCGTCGAATCATTGCAGTTTTCTTCCAGTGAAGAAGCACTACTTCCCATGGCGCTTGATTTTTGTTCAACCATAAAATGCTTTCGTTTAATTCACGATTCCAATCCGTATCAACTGCGCGTTCATAAAACATACAAAATAATGAAAATGATACACTTGTCATGTAGACCGTTCATGTTTGTTACCATCAAGTTCACCAGTTAGTATGTGATAGAAAATATACCGGGTGTGCTGTAGAATGCTAATTATTAATTATTTTTTTCTATAGACAATTCTATGACAGTCTCATTCGTGCAATAAATAACTGAAATACTATCTGATAATATACTCTTATAATTCAATTGTTGATAATTTGCTAGCGAACCCCACTTGTATTAAAAATGATAACAAGTTTAGAAAAATAGTGACTAATACCTTCAAGGTCCTCCTGTCTTGCGCTCGTGACCTTTTTATCAAGTTTTTATCAAGTACCAGTTTTCCTCGTGATGTGATAGACCTGTTATTTCTGGAGTCTCTTTTTTCACCGCAGGGACATAGTAAATATTACAGTTTTCTGTGGAAAATACTTCGACAATTTTGCGTGCTAGTCGCCCAAAGTCATCATTCTTCATACTGTAATGTTATATTGAAATACCTATTAACTATACAATTCACACATATTTTGCAACCAATGTTAAAAAATAAAATGATAAACAACTTACACAAATTTGGAATTAGTAATTTCAGAAATCAAAAGGTCTACCAATATGCTTCTAGTTGTCCTCGTCAATTCTTTGTTTTTTTTGTAAGATTTAAAAATATCAGCTCCGTGAATTGATTTTTGCAAAACTTGTTTTAAAGAAAACAATCTGAGCTGTTCAAATTGTTTATGGTCATTGAAACAGTCTTGCCTTGTCATATGGAAGTCACGGTTTTCCTTATCCATTTCTGAGTTATTCTCAGAATCCGAATCATAATTATCCGTTGATATATTGCTACTGCCTTCTCACTGTGAAAATGTATGGTTAATTATGGGTGTTGAAATTTCAGGAAAGCTTTCTACATGTATATAAGGTGAGATTTGTACTCAATTTGAAATTGATGTGCCTATATAAAGTATAAATTATACATACACTTGTGATACTTGATCTCGTGCTACTACAACTCAGGCTACACGTGTCGGGCCCAACACTTGATAAGCTAAAATGGTTTTTCCATTTGATAATGAATCTAATTCTTGGCCCAACGCTGGGTATTAACTCTTTAATTGTGTCAGGACCCAGCTTCATCGATCTCATTTTCTATGGTTTCATAAAAATAATCAAAGAAAAACTCACTGGCCATAAAACTGTCAGTTTGACGGTGTATACCCACCTTGAGAATATTTTTTTTCAAATCACTACTATGCTCTGCGGAAACATTTTAGTGACTCAGTTTTTTTACAGTTAATTGATGCTATTTTTATGCATAGTTCATGATTTTTCAAGATTTTACGACCTCCGCTGAACATAAATTTAATCCACTGAAGAAAAAGTAGTTGTCGTCGGGTATAGGATGCTGCGTCGCATGAAATTTCTTCAAAATTTGAAATATTGTGTATTAATGTAATTTAGGGGCAAACCAATAGTACTGCATGAATTTAATTTGTAGACATAAAAAATCTTTGATTGTAAGACTTCTTTCTCCATTGTTTTCAAAAAAATATCTTTCAATCAAAAACTTCTACATCTAAAACTTAAATGCATGAAATATTATTGGTTTGCCACTAAATTACAGTCAGTACAGAATATTTCTACCAAATTTGAAGCAATTTCAGCAACGCAGCAACCTGTACTCTGCGACAACTGCTTTTTCTTCGATGGACTGAATTTATGTTCAGCAGTCGACATAAAATCTTAAAAAATCAGAAGTATGCATTGGAATAGCACTAATCAATTGTAAAAAAAAACTGAGTCACTAAAATATTTTTCAGAACGTAGCAGTGATTTGAAGTAAATTATTTTCAAGGTGGGTATATCCCCTTCAAAGGTGCCAGGATTACTGTCGTTGATGCAACGATAAATCTATTTAGAACAATGAAATATTCCTCTGGCATGATGGTTCATCATATTAAACGGATGGATCATCAAACCAATGATCTGAATTCACGACAATCACTATGATTTCATTTTACACTGAATATTGCCCAAAATTCCAGCATGCGTAAGTAATTTGCAATATACATTGCAATTTATATTTTATTTTATTTTATGATATACACGGCTAAATTAACCCATTTTACAGTAGTGTATAAGAAGTAGCATTCTGAATTTTCAGCGCTTGAATGGCTTTGCATGTATTTACTTATATTCTTTGCTTGGTTTCCCTATTCTGCATACTTTGTATGTAACCTAATAATGCAATTTTAGATTATTAAATGAATGTTTGGAGATATAAATTATATTCAAATATATTCATCTATAATCAGTTTCAACCTCATTTAAGTTTCTTAATTATAATCTTTTTAAAGTTGGCCAGACTCATGGAGAAAAGGTGAAAGTTCAAATTTCTGAATTCAAATGTAGCTAACGTTTCATTGGCGAACCGACATATCCTATGAATGGGTGATCTCGAATTAAATCCAGCATTTCCCATTTCGACATCAAAAAGTTCAGCAATTCTGACTCGAGTCCCTATAAGGGGCCTCCCTGGTCTATAAGAGTTTAGTTTGCTTAACAAATAAGGGCTGTTAATGTGATTATGAATTATTTTATAGAGGAAAACCATATCATTTTTCAAGTTTGTTTCTATGTTAATTATATTAAACTGTTTGAACAATTTAGTATAGTCATGGTCAAAAGGGGATAAATAATAATTTATATAGATATATACTATATATGGACAATAATATACTTACTTGCCAAAGTGTCTACGAGATCGGACAATCCCCACGTTTCCAGCAAGGATTTGCTGTACTCGTCTAGGGTTACCGGATGCAAAAATCAAAAGACCGGAGAAAAGACCTGCTTGCCACGGAAAAGTCCTGACATTTTATACAGTTTCAGAATTTTCTCTCAAAAACGTATTATTATCGTTTTATACACTGCGGATCTAGCTCACGCGTTGCAATTTGCACATCACACTCAAAGCGGAGGTGCGGGGGGTGGCAGCGGCACCGCCCGTCGCCCCGCAGCGCGGTTATCGCAGCAGTGCCGCTCGGTCACGCTGCGTTGAGTGTCATCACAGGACGGGCGAGCGAGCGAGAATCGGAGCTGTTGGATGGATACGAGTTAAAATGTCTTCAAGTACCAAGCGACTACGATACGTCTGTACATTCACAGATGTTTTAAAACAAAGATTTCCGATTATGAAAGATGGCAGAGCACCTACCGAAGTGTTTTGTTCAATATGTAACAATTATTTTGCAATTAAATTCAAGGGATCTGCCGATATTGAAAAACATATCCTAACGGAAAAACATAAAAAAAATATTTTAACTGTATCAAGTAACACCAAAATCGACTCTTTATTTCAACCACAAAGTTTTCAACTGACAGACAAAAGATCCGCCGCTGAGGGCACTTTAGCTTTTCACACAGTGAAACATCACCAGTCTTTTAAATCTCTGGATTGCACCAGCCAACTGGTTAAGGCCATATTTGCCGATTCCAATACTGCGAATAGTATTTCTTGTGCACGAACGAAGACTGAGGCCATTGTTACGGGTCTGATATCTCCGTGGGTAATTGAACAGGTACAAGTCGCATTACAAAATGTCAACTACTTGGGCGTTTCCACAGATGCAAGTAATCACGGTGCAGAAAAAATATGCCCTATTATGATACAATTCTTTGACTGGCAAGAAGGCATTAAAACAAAACTACTGGATGTGCTGAGCACACCCAATGAAACTTCTGACACTATAACAGAGATATTTAAAACAAACTTGCAAAAGAACGACTTGTTGATAAAATGTGTATCATTTACAGCAGACAATGCTAATTTTAATTTTGGCTGAGTTAATCAGCAACGGGGACAAAATGTTTGGACTAATTTAAAAAACTTACTGGACAAAAATATTGTAGGAGTTGGGTGCCCAACGCACATACTACACAATTGTATTTAACACGGCACTGATAATCTTCATATTGATATAGAATCTGTAGTAATGAAGCTGTTTAATTATTTTTCCGTATACACCGTATGCACGGAGGCGTTGAAGGATATCAGCTAATATATAGACATCAATTATCAGAAACTTTTGTTTCATAGCAAGACACGATGGCTTAGTCTATTTTCAGCGATCGAAAGAATATTGAAGATGTATGAGCCGTTGAAGCAGTACTTTTTGTCTATTCCTGGTGTACCAATCACTTTGAAGAACTTTTTTGAAAATGAACTCAGCGAAGTTTATTTATTTCTTGCTCACTCATTAATGTCAATCTTTCAGACGAAAATTGAAGACATCGAAAAAGCAAACAATTCTCTTCTAGATATTAAAAGAATCCTCGAATCCACACATGCAATTTTAGTTGCACGAGCGAACACAAACTTCATGTCACTAAAAGTGCGAGAATTGTTGGCTAAGTGCACTGCGGAAAACCAAGAAGTTTTCAAGCATGACCTTAAAAATATGTATAAGACTTGCATAGAATATTTGATCAAGTGGATGATGCCTTTAGATGATTTCAAAGTCTTTAATTGGTTGATGCTGAAAAAGGGCGAAATGATCGACTTTGATCAGATTGCTTTATCAATTCCTTATCTGAATGGGAAAGGAGTACACATCGATGATGTGAAATTATTCGACGAAATTGCATCTCTGAATAGTTTTTTAACAAAACAGGAAGAAGCATTTTTTGACGTAATACTTCATGCGTTGTAGACAAACATTTTCAAGACAATAGGTATTTCACGATTACCAGAGATACTGCGTATTTGTCAATATAGATTTGCGATTACAGCCCAGAATGCCAACGTAGAAAAAGTTTTTTCTATCATGGGAGCTCAATGGTCAAAAGAAAGAAATCGACTAAACGTGTCTTCAGTTCGAGTGTCCGCTGCGACGGACGAGTATAATTCAAGGAAGCTCTTATCTTACTCCGCTGCTGTGGAGAGAAGAGTCGATTGGGAGACAGTCAAGAGTACACGTGGAATCAGAGCGCGCGATTGCTCCGCGATTAATCTCCCCAGTTATCGCTATCTTATATTACGAACGCCTGCAGTCGAACAGTAGAGTAGAAGGCAGACGGTTACGATAGACGTCTTTGCTTGGTCCGTCTTATTCAAGTTTGTATCCGAGTTATAGTTTCGTTGAATAAACCTAAATTGCATTAAATACTATTTACAGTTAGTTAATAATATTAACTAACTTGGCGATCCTGATAATTGACCTTGGTTCCTTATAACAAATTGGCGATCCTGCCAGGATATAACTAAGCGACTGCTCTCAGTAGAAGTCACACTGATTATATCGATCGTCTAAACTTGGAGCCTTCTGCGACAAGTCATTTGCATCTCCATTCGAATAAAAATTTTAACAACGATACCTTGATTAATCTACGCCTCCTCGGGAATACCAATTACTCGGATTTCGCCCTCCGCGTCGGAAGTCCCAAGAATTAACTTGTCCCGAAGACATTTTGAGTTCGCGAGTGAAACAGTGCTATCGTAGTAGTAACGTCACGCACGCTCAAAATAATACAGAAGAGTTTGTGAGACACACAGCTGTCCAAAGGAAATAATATTCTCGTGGTACCGGATCCCGAAGAACGTGATAACCGGTTAGCAGATCCACGAGGAGCCGTTCTACGTAAAGAAGACTCCCAGGTCCTACGCAGTTCGAGCTTATAACCGAAGGAAGTACGCAGGATGATAATCATCGTCACTCCTCTACTCTTTCTGTTCTCCTTACTGTAAGTTGAATCATATCTCAGTACATTTTTACTATTGAAGGTAGGGAAAATAAGCACGCGCGTAAATTTCGAAGATAAAGTCGATTCACGGTACAAAGATCACTTAAATCCAAATCAAGATGAATCCTAGTAACGTCCGAGATCTTATTGATCGGTACGCTCGATTGAGGATAGAGATCCGAAAGGTAGATGCTGAATTGTTAAGAGAACACACGCCTACCGAGGTACGGATCTTAGAAGAAACAATTACAGCTCTGCTTGTGGAGCGGTCCGCGATCAGAAGGAATTTAGAAGAACGAACCGAAGCACGAGATATCATGCTAGAGCTAGAAGTCGATCCGGACGACATTAGCGATGACGTAGCCATCGACCTCCGTAGACAAAGAGGTCGCGAGCTGGCAGAATAGCACCGGATTGACGAATTAGCTCAAGCACGACAGCTCGAGCAAGATCGTGCAATAGCCGAACAAATAGCCGGAGAAGAAAGGCGTATGCAGCTAGCTGAGCAACAGCCTGTCCAACGACAGCCAGAAGACATGATTCTGGGACAGTCACCGCAGCCAATCGCAGCGCTGACACCGGACCAGATCAACCTATCCGTCACCGACCCTCCTCGAGGAACAGACGAAAATCAGCACGAAGCCCCGCCATCCTACCTTGAGTCGCACCGCGAATCCTATGTTGGGATGAGTGCCGAAGAAATGATCGCTAGGGTCGAATTGAGTAAACTCCAAACAAATCAAACGTTCACGCACGCACGCGAACAAATCGCCGCTTATCAGCGGATAGCCGCCCTGGCGACCGCCGATACCCAGGCCAAGGAAAGACGACTTCAAGAACTCCAACGTGAACGCGAACGCCTGGAAAATGCTGCCAAATTGACAGACCAAGAAAGACAACGCCTGGCTGAACGACTTCGCGCCACCAACGAGGAAAATACTGAGGTCGAAGTACTTCGGCGAGAACTCCTCGAAGCCAAGGCAAAGCATATCATGAAGCACCGTCGCTGGGTGCCGGACCGTCGATCCCACTTTTACCGCTGACCCCCGAGAAAACAAGAGATTGGGAAATCGTAACATCTGGACTCGACGTAGCTCAGAACGAATGCAACCGAGCCATTAAGCTATCAGTAAAGGAAGCCCAGAAGGAGGAGAGACTTCGCCGAGAAATTCAACAGCTTGACTTGATTTCGAGACAGTCGATCCGAGAGATCGAAGAACAAAGAATTTTACTCGAAGAGGCTCAGCGAAACAAACGTAGCAAAATGACCATAAAACCTGTCAAAACTATATTCAGGGAGGAAAACATCCCCCTTCCGAACCCGCTTGCGGTTCAGCTCGAGACCGTTCACCAGAAACGAAGGCAACCAGGAGCGATGACATCACTGTACGACCACGAAGCAAACTCACTCGACATAATCAACCTGCAGCAAAATCAGCTACGCACAAACCGAGCCAACCAATGGGCGGACACGAATCATCCTCTCAAAATCGGTATGGACATCCCGAACAACGAATGGTCTGAACGATCAGGGTGGCCTCAAGATCATGGATTCCTCAGAGCGAATCCTGGAGGGCCAGGACGAGACCCCTTCCTTAACGGAGGAGGTAACGGTCCGCCTGGCGGACCACCTAACCCGCCGGAGGAACCTTACAAACCACCGTCGAGAGGGCACCCCTTTGATCAGCCCGCTGGTGGCACTATGAAAGCGACCGAGTGTCTCCTATTGGTCCCAAAACTGGAAAGATCGACACCAATACTGGACTGGATCAAGCATTTCAAATTCGCTTGCCGCTTCGTGTTTAACACCCAAAAGGCTGCATTCATCTCAATGGTTTTCGTGCAGAAGATATCCGACGAAATCACTAAACTTGCCACCGGACTAATCGAAACCGAGGAAGGTTTTGTACAGTTCGTCACCAGTCACCTTGGTTACTTACCTGGTTTCCAGATTTGCATGAATAAACTTCGTCAGGTTAAGCAAACGGGAACTATCTTAGATTTCATATCAAACTTCAACCGCGCGTTACATGCTGTTAAGGAAGCTGACCAGAGAGACCAAGCCAAAGGTTCGCTTGACCACATGCCCTTGGTCTACGACCAGGCAGTCTCGATGTTTATACACGGATGTAGAAGGGATATATTCGACTGTCTGAAGGCTTACATTAACACCTACTCGAATCTCGCAGCCGCACAGCAAGCTGCCCAAGAAATCGACGAAGCCAACATCGCTTATAACCAAGCGAACGCCGAAAGGGTGAGGTTGCCAGCCTGCCCTTCGAAACAGCAGCCACGATACTATCAGTCACAACCTCAACAGTACGATGCCCTAGGTACACGCTACGGAACTCGCCAATTGCCGGTTACCGTAAATGCCGCTGTAGCAAATGCGGAGTCTACTTGTTACAACTGTGGAGGCCGAGGACATTTCGCTAGGGATTGTCAAACGCCTAGAAGAAATTTCCAATCACGGCCGTCTGAAGACCAAACTAACCTTCCGAAAGAAAATTTTCGTCAAGACAGGCCACGGCCCAAACCACCACACATATACAACCTAATCGAACAGAACGAGCCGGAAAACCAGATGATCCAAAAAAACGGGGACCAGCTAGAGGAATACCGAGAGTGTCAAACGTCGGAATCGGACGCTTGGAACGAGTCAGGATCCGTCCAGGAGGATTCACCCGAGATATCGAGTTACTAGTAGACACTGCTAGTTCACTTAATCTGATAAAGAAAAAGTGTATCCCACCAGGCTTCCCGGTGGAAAAAGCAAAAAGGAGTTTCGTCATGGGAACCAGCCGATTCGAATCGAAGGAAAAGATCAGATTGAAGTATCTTGGGGACACCAGTATTTTCTATGTATTACCTAACGATTCTATAATACCCGAAGATGGTTTCATGGGACTCGGGTTTATGAAACAGAGAGATTACAACCTGTCGAATAAACATCTCGTGTTAAAACGAAAGAATCACACCTTGATTACTGATGGAATTACGGTACCTCCTCACACAGCCGTGATGATAACGTTAGCAGTCGACGGCCCAGACCGCGAATGCTTAATCACCCCGGGTGTCCACGACAAAATCGTGAAGAACGGAGAGGAACATGTATTTGAAACATTTTACGTGAACAAAATTGAGAATGGCCATACGGAAGTAATGTTCGAAAATCCGACGGACAGCGTACTGAGCTTTGACGAAAACTTGATCAGGGTTACCAATGTAAAGATAGAAGGGGGGGGGGGGGGCACAGATAATACTTATCTCACCTCGGAACAAAAGCACAAATTTTTACTTGAAACTTCACAACTTGATCACCTCGAACCAGAGCAAAAAGAGATAATTTCCAGTATTATCTTGAAGTATCAAGATATCTTTACATCTCCAGGACAAGACTTACCCGCCGCACCACACGCGAAACACAAGATCGTACCAATCAATGATATCACGATTAACATTGGCAATTTCAAGACCGCTCACGCTCACCTTGAAGAGATAAACACTCAGGTAGCCGACTTGTCAAAGAAAGGTATCATCCGAAAATCCGAGTCCCCATTCAACTCACCTGTCTGGGTCGTCCCAAAGAAGCCTGGACCTGATGGAAAGAAGAAGTGGCGCATCGTCATCGATTTTCGAAAACTGAATAAAAATACGATACTTGATGCTTATCCCATGCTTCGAATTGAGGACATTTTCGACTCACTCGGGAACGCTAAATTCTTTAGCGCTTTTGACTTAAAGGCAGGATTTCATCAAATTGCAATGGACGAAGACTCAAAGAAATACACAGGGTTTGCAACCTCAGAAGGACATTTCGAGTACGAACGAATGCCATTTGGCTTAAAAAACGCACCAGCCACGTTTCAAAGAATGATGGATCAGTGTCTAGTAGGACTCAACCACAAAATCTGTTGGGTCTACATGGACGACATTGTCATCTTTGGAGACACCATCGAAGAACATAACCGGAACTTGGTCACTGTCTTCGAGAGATTGCGAAAAAGCGGACTAACCCTCGAGCCAGAAAAATGCAAGTATCTCCTACCGGAAGTTGAATACCTGGGACACATCATCACAGCAGCCGGAGTACAGCCAAATCCCGCGAAAATCGAAGTTGTCTGAGATTTCCCGGTACCAACTAATCCGACAGAGGTCAAGTCGTTTGTAGGACTCGCTGGCTACTATCGACGGTTCATCCAGAACTTCTCCCACATCGCTCGACCTATGGTTGACCTCACGAAAAAGGGTATCGAATTCAATTGGACGGAGAAATGCCAAAAGTCATTTGATGAATTGAAACATTGTTTAACTACATCACCAACACTTCGACGCCCGGACTTCACGAAGACGTTCACACTCACTACCGATGCCTCGGATCACGGATTGGGAGCGGTGCTCTCACAAGAAGGACACCCGGTGTATTACATCTCGCGTGCCCTGAATGATGCTGAAAAGAACTACGGAACTTCCGAAAAGGAAATGCTAGCAATAGTTTGGTCGGTACAACGACTACGCCAATATCTCTTGGGATATAAGTTTTTAATCCAGACCGATCATCGAGCCCTCGTCTGGATGGCCGACATCAAAGATCCCTCTTCTCGAATTCTCAGATGGAGACTCCGCCTGGAGGAATTCGACTTCGACATCCAATATAAGAAGGGTTGCGAAAACCAAGCGGCCGACGCACTATCGCGAATGCCGCGCGAACCTACGGTTAACAGAGTGTCGTCGCCAAAGAAAAAACAGATACCAGCCATATGTCAAATCCTCCAACAGATCAGAACGATAGGAAAACCTACTCCTACACTGAAGGACTGGAAAACGGGTCCCCGAGTCAAACTCGACGATTTAGAAAATATCATGCAGCGAATCAACAACATAGCTCTGTGTCAAGGAAGGGTTAACGGGTTGAGGATAAAGCCTAATTACCCCCTAGACAGATCCCGGTGGATTACCCTCACGAAGCTAGGGGCCGAACCGCCATCGAAGAATAAGGATCTGATCAAAGAAAGGAAACGAAGACACGGACTGTTATTCCAATATCAGGAAGACTCCTGGAAGCAAGGACTGTACCTGCTAATCCAAGGCCACATTCAACAAGGGAAAAAGAAATTTCGAATCCTCACTTCACCGAAAGACTTCTCCATGACGCAACTTGATGCCATAGAGAAAGAACTTCGAGAACTCGCCGTCGAATTCACTGACGCAGACTTTCAGCTGTGCCGTTCGGGAATCCCCGAGCCCGAACCTGAAGAGTACAACAACCGCATACGAGAGGTGCATAACGATCAAGTAGGACACCTCGGAGTAACTAAGACCCTTGAAAAATTACAACGTCGAAACTACTGGACGAACATGGAAGATTCTGTACTTGAGTTTATAGCCAGCTGCCCTATCTGCCAACAGTACAAGACTGACAGAAATCCGCCAGTGCCCTCAGCCGTCTTGATGGACACCGCTAGCGAGCCGAACGAAAAGATAGCAATTGATATCGTCGGACCGCTGACGGCGACGAGGAAGGGAAACGAATATATACTCTCCATTCAGTGTACATTGACGAAATTCGTGAGGGTGATTCCCATTCCGAACAAGAAAGCATCAACGGTTCTTACAGCCTTATTCAACGACTGGATTTGCATCTTTGGAGCACCTAGGGTAATCCTCAGTGACAATGGAAAGGAGTTTAATAACAAGCTAATGACACATTTCGGTGAAGTTATGGGGATCGAAGGAATACGAACAACAGTTTACCACCCACAGGGGAACGGGTCTATCGAAAGAATGCACGGAGTCCTCAAGGATTTAATCCGAACCACGTGCTCGAATAACATCACAGTTTGGGATACGAGAATGAATGCGATCGCTTTCACATACAACGATAGCTTCCACACCTCGATCCAAGACACCCCGTTCAACGTCATGTTCATTCACTCCTCAAACTACCCTAGTGCTATCGAACAGCTTGATACCTCCACGCTGCAACGAAGGTTCGATGAATTGAGCCAGAAACACTGGAATCAGCTGTACCAAGCAAGACACCACCTGATGCTAGCGCGAGAAAAGAATCGGAAATATGTCGACAGTGCCAGACGTAACCCAATGCCCTTATACGAAGAAGGAGACTGGATCCTCGTTAGAAATAAAGCGCCATCTCATGGGCTATCAACGAAATGGCTTGGAGCCTACCAAGTACTCAGCGTAAACCATGAGAAAAACAATGTGGTTTACCGATATCCCACAAGGTTCGGTTTGCGAGTAGGTGTTGCTCACACCGGGAATACTAAACCTTTCAGGAAGCATTTCCAAGATGATAACCCAAACCACGAGAGGCCCCGGTTAATAAAGAAAATTGATCTGTCGGGAGAACAACCCCGAGTTATCCAAGGATAGGCTCGATCCGGTACTCGACTAAATAATCACGGTCATATTTCTAGATGGAGTACGGACGGGAAGACGGATCTACGACCACTGAACTCGAGCTTGCTCCAAGAAGAGATAGGCGAAGTGTATCTCTACTCCGAAACTTGGCGACTCATGTATGCTATTGACTTTTCGCAACTGTCTTCAGCATTCGAGGCACTTTCTAACCGAGTCACCGAAGCCACCGGTCTGATCACGAAGACCTACTCGTCCTCTGGGATCAGCCCCAAAACCGTGAATACCTCACCGTCGACCTACGCGTTGTACGCCTTAACGATGGACGGATACTACACCTTAAGGAAGGACATGACAATTTTTGGCTCTGTATTTTACCACCCCTCGTCGTCACCGCGAAGGAAAAGAGGAGTCGTCAACTTCGTTGGAACAATCCATAAGTTTCTGTGGGAAACCCCTGATGATAGTGACCTTCGTACGATAAACACCAACGTTGCCAACGTCATTAACGCTACCAACGAAATCAACCGAGTAGTAAAGGAACAGACCTATATAATGGAAAAGACAATCACTTCCATCTCAAGGAATCGGCACGAGATCGAACAACAATTCAACGAAATCGCACATGCGGTCGACAACATACACCAGGCCGTTAACAATATTACAAAAGAAATGTATTTCATCGAGCTGATGCATCGCCTTCAAAACGGAAATTCGAGGATTGAACTATGTCCTGCGAACGCTGATGACGGCTCTGGAAATGGGCAAACATGGCATTGTACAACCAATCCTATTGACGCCAGGGAACCTCATTCTGGGCATGAAGAAATTCGAAGACGTCCGAGGAAAACACCCTCTCCTAAGTCAGGAAATCAATTATCAGACGATAATTGATCTTTCCGAAGTATCGGTCATTTCCCGAAACAAACAGCTGATTTACATCGTGAAAATTCCGTTTTTCGACAACGAGCCCTGGAAGATAGTGTTGAATACCCCTATCGCCATGGCCGTCGACGACACCTACGTAACCTTCAACCCCACGTTCGGCAAACGAATCACGAGGACGATCGGAACCAAAACTATGGTCCGGGGGTTCAACGAAGATACCATGAGATCAGCATCCAACGTCAATGTCGCTCCCTACGAAGGGATCGGGCATGAAGTTCACTCGCTTGCTCTTTGTGAGTCAGAAGCTGCCTTCCGGCAACATGAGGGCTCTGACTGTCACTTGACCGCCTTCCGCCTAAAAGACCTCGGAGTGATAAACACCAGGACAGCGCAAATCATCATTCCCCCGGAAGCAGGGAAGGACTTTCCTGTTACCATCCACTGCGGAATGGAGACCGACACGTACAGTATCTCGAAACCATCGCTATTGCAAACCACCGATAGGTGCGAAGTATTGACCACCCGTTCGAGGTTTGTTTTGCTCACGAAGTTGGAAAAATTAATCTCCACAGAAATTACCTTCAACATTTCGCTATTCAACCTAACTTTCCCCGAAGGGTTGGCTGTCGCGACCTTCCGCCGGCAGATAAGGTTAGAGTCTCTTGATAGGTACGGCACAAGTCTTAGAGGGATGAGAGAAACCCTCGATAGTCACAGGGTTAAGTTGCTAATAAACAATTCCTGGGCTAACTTACAAGGAATTGTATTCCCGACATTGCAGGGAATCGCCTCATTACTTCTCATTGGGGGATTAGCGTTCGCTATGTGGAAATTCGGGATAATCACATTTTTGTCTCGAGTTTGTTGTAGGAAGACTACGATGAAACAGGTAAAGGCCGAGACGCAGTTAGCCAAGCTCCAGAGAACCAACCAAAAGCTGCTCTCTCGTACCTTGAGATCGAGGAACGAGGACGTACCTCAGTCCACTGATGGGGGTGTCCGCTGCGACGGACGAGTATAATTCAAGGAAGCTCTTATCTTACTCCGCTGCTGCGGAGAGAAGAGTCGATTGGGAGACAGTCAAGAGTACACGTGGAATCAGAGCGCGCGATTGCTCCGCGATTAATCTCCCCAGTTATCGCTATCTTATATTACGAACGCCTGCAGTCGAACAGTAGAGTAGAAGGCAGACGGTTACGATAGACGTCTTTGCTTGGTCCGTCTTATTCAAGTTTGTATCCGAGTTATAGTTTCGTTGAATAAACCTAAATTGCATTAAATACTATTTACAGTTAGTTAATAATATTAACTAACTTGGCGATCCTGATAATTGACCTTGGTTCCTTATAACACGAGCTATACTTTTAGTTCAATATAATTTGAAGAATTTAACTTGTGAGGCATTTTATAAATCAATAATCAGAGAAAGAAACTTACTTAAAAAAGTTTCTTCAAATATTAAATACGATAAAACTAATTAAGTACCTATTTGGATAAATAAGTATTGATTTTAACTGCAATTGTTACCAAAAGAAGATTATTTTTAGTTAGTTTAACTTTTAATTAAAGAGATCTTTAAAATGTAACCTGTGTTTTATTGAAAATCCTGAGATATCATGAGATTTGCAAAATCCGGCCGCAATCCTGAGAAAAGTCGTAAAATCCTGAAATCTCGGCACAAATCCTGAGATATGGTAACTCTACTTATGGCGAAAACGGAAAAATTTGGTTCCCGAAACGTCGTGGTGGACTTTCAAATATGACCACAGGGTGTCGTTGTTCTCCGTCAATCACATATCGACTTCCGCTTTCTTCTTCACTGTTCGGCCAAGTCTTGACGTTACAACTAGTGCTACGACATCGACCAAAAACATCGATGTTCCAAAAACCCACCATCGATGTAAACAAAAACATCAACCAAAAACATCGATGTCTGAAAACATTCATTTTTTCCAAATATCAATAAACCTTGAGCTTTAGCTGAAAATTTGAACAATGTGGGTTTTGCACGAAGCACCGGACTAAATTTCATGTCAATAATAAAAACTTCGCAGCAATGTGCAAGTGCACGCACTCCTGAACTGAGAAAAGTTCCACTATGATTTGATCATTTGAAAATAGTACATTTCGATACTAGTGCGAGAAGCGGGCGAAAACGTCTACACGAGGACGAAATCAGCTTCTCTCAAGAGTGTCGAACAGTATTTTTCGACGCGACGTGCGAGAAGCTCGATTTCAGCATGCGCCCATTTGGACAGCCGTGAACATGAAAGTCCGAATTGAACATCGACGGCATCTGACTACATCAAGCCATGGATTGACTACACCGATTCTGAAGATGAACTGCAGGACGATGAAAAGTCACATCCGAGGGCGGATGAGTGTGCTCAGGACGGCCGAATGTAGGAACGAAAAGAATATACGTCCGCGCCGAGTCCGAGCTGCTAACGCATCCGCGGGTAAGTATGCGGACCAGTCCACGCCAAGACGTGTCGAGGGTTGGGCATTTTTTTCTTTGTATTCAAATAATAAAGTTTGTGCTTTCTTCTCTATTATCACCATACGTCGTGTGTTATTTCACTAAATATCCCTACAGTGATGGCAGAGGCAGGAAGCGACAAGAGGAGAAAAAGAACAATAGGTTGAGTGAAGTGGAAATATTGGGCACGGAAACGTGCCCCAGTTGTGGTTGGGCGATGTCGGTGACCAAAATGTGGGGGAGGAAAAGAGAAGAAGTCAGAGGGCAGGAGGGAGAGGAGGAAGAGGAGAGAGGTGATGATGAATGAATCTTTGGGAGAAGTGGTAAACTACACTGGGGAGATAAGTAGAGTACTAGAGGAAGTTGAAGGACAGGGAAACGGAATAAAGAAGAGACTGGAGATTTTGAAAAAAAAAGAAGTAAAGAAAAATCAGAAGCAAAGAAAAGAAAGATGAGAAATACAATAAAAGACCTGGGGAAGAGATTAGAAGCAATAGAAACGGGGCGAGAAAGAGAAATAGAGAGGGTGAAAGATAGGATGGACAAATAGAACAGGAGAGGCCGGAGAATGGAATAAAAGTGCGAGGGAGGGTACGTCAGGGGTGGCAGAAAAACCATTGGGGAAGGTGAGGGAGATCGAGTGGTTGCTAGAGATAAAAGACAGGAAAAACGAAAAGATAATATTCAGGGGCGCGAAAATAGAGGGGAAAGGAAAAGGCGGGACTACAAGAAATCATGCGGTCAATAGGGGTACTGGCTCAGGTAAGGGAGATGCGGGAAGTAGGGGGGAAAAGTGGAGGTAAGAAAAGGAATATGGGTAGCAAGGCTGGGAAGCGGAGAGACAAAGAGACAGGTGATGGGAAAGAAACGAGCATTGTAAGGGGGAAGAGAAAATAGAAGAGGATCTTACGTGGGCGTGATGGAAAATGAAATGGAAATTGAAGAAAGTAGCTGCGAACGAGGGGAGACAGAGAAACAGGGTGAGAGTAGGTAACGGAAGAATGTGGATTAGCGGAAAAGTGTGGAAGTGGCATGAGGTAGGAAGGGATGGAATAGGGAGGACAGGGGACGTGAGAAGAACAGAAAACGTCGGAAAACAGGCGGAAGGAAGTGGAGAAGAGTTATCGGGGGGTGCGACAGAGGTTTGGAACAGAGAATCGGGCCGGACAAAATGGAGGGAAAGAAGGGGGATACGGGAAGCGGAGAGAGAAGGATGGAAAGTAGCTTTCTGGAACGTGGCAGGACTGGTGAGAAACGACGAAACGTTCTGAAGAGGGCTGGTAGATTGGGGTGTCATGGTATTAATGAAGATGTCGTTGGAGAAGAAGAAATGGGAACGGATTAAGAACAAGCTACAGATAGGGTATAAATGGAGGTGTAGCACGCGACGAAAAGAAACAAGAGAGGGAGCACGATAGGGGGAATGGTGACGTGGACGAAAACGGAGTTCTGGAAGAAAAAGGAGGTGAAAGGATGAAAAAATAAATCGTTAAGGCACGAAGCGAATACAATTTGTAAAAGAGATAGGGTGGGTGATAATGAACAGGGACGTAGAAGGGGGCGAAAAAGGGAAATATACGTATGTAGGAGAAGCGGTGGAGACGGTGATTCACTATGCAATGGAAGATGACAGTGTTGGGGAACTGATGAAAAGAATCGAAATTAAAAACAGGGTGAAGTCGGATCACCACCTTGTGATGAGAGGGATGAGGGGCATAATGGCGGAGAAAAAATAGAAAAAAAGAGAAAAAGATGTAGAGAGAGGAAACTGGACGATGGGGAGTATGATGAGATTCAGCCAAAAGGTAAAGTGGGAGGGGGTGGGAGAAGAGAACGTGTGTAAGAGGATAGAGGAGATGTACAGGAAAACTGAAAGCAGGGTGAGGCGCGATGAGAAAGTGGAACAAGTCTCTTCAACGGCGCGGGAAGTGAGGCAGTGATGCCCGTAGTGTCCACACCTATTTAACCTGCTGATAGCGAGCCTGGGATAGACAATAGCAAGAGGAAAAAAGATAGCAGTGGTGGATTTAGGAGGTGGAAGGGTTCAAACGCTGGCGTATGTCGATGATATGGTGACGATAACAAAGCAAAAAAAGGAAATAGAGATTATGATGAGGAAATTAGAAAGGTACATGGGGGGGGGGGGGGGGGAAGAACTCGAAGTAAATGTAGCACAAACAAAGATAATGAGATTCGGAACGGGGGGGAGTGCACCGGTGGTGTGAAGGGAAAAAGATAGAGGGAGTGAAAGAATTTTGCTCCCTAAGGTACACGCTGAAGAGTAATGGCGGACAGAAGGCATATGTGAGAGGCTGAGGAAATTGGGAGTGGAGAGGAAGCAGGTATGGGGCATTGATAGAAGAAGGTTTGGAAAGAACTGGGAAAAAAGGGTATGGCTGTTTCATAGGCAAGTGTGGGCGTTCGTGGAATATGCAGCAGAGGTATGGGGGTGGAAGGAGTTGAAGGTGATGGAGACAGTGCACGACAAGTTTTTGAGATGGACGCTGGAGGTGGACGGCACAACACCGGGATATATAGTTGAGGAGGAAACTCAGAGAGAGAAACTGAGAATGAGAGCAGCGAAAAGGGCGTAGAATGTTGAGAAGAACCTGGAGGCATGGCGAGGCGAAGGGCGAAGGCAGATAATGAAGGAATAGAGCAAGATGTAGAATGACTAGATTCAAGGTAGCAGATGAGGATAAGAAAATAACTCCTTAAAATAAGGAGTAGCATAAGGAATATTGTGAAGGAGAGAAACGGAAGATTCCTGATAACCCCAAGGGAAACAATAAACAATTTCTACTTTGTTCACTCGATTCCTTCGAATCTTGTTCGAAGACAAATCTGCGTGAAGAGTTTCGCCTGCAAGTTCTCGCGAGATATGTTTGCAGTAGTTCGAGAAATAATGCGGCTTACGAAATAAAGAAGGCCACTTGCTTTTCTTACAGCACTATATTCGTCCACTTACAATAGGAACAAGTAGAACCAAACAACGGAAACAATCAATCGGAATACAACTATGTGCGTTCGAGATGTCGAAGTTGGCAAATTGGTATAAGAAAGTGGAAGAATCGAAAACAAGCGCGCGTGAGATACGTCAGTCGAAGAGTGAGATCTATGGCCGATTGGCTTTTCTTCTTTTATGTCGCGTGGGAACGCGTGAAGTCTCGAAACATCGCAAAGCTTCCAGGTACGCAGGCGCAGACAATCAGTGGTTTTTTGTAACCTTTTAACACTTCTCAAGGCCTAGTACCCCCTCATCCCTCCCCCCCCCCCCCCAGCCGCCGTCCCGCCACCGGCGGCTGACGGAGAGCGATATTGCAGAGTTGGAGGGATAGGGAACGAAAATACCCAACGCCAGGTAGCTTCGAGTGAGTTGCGGTCCGCCATGTAAGGTGTGAACGTATACATCGCGGATCAGAAGATTGGCGAGAGCACAGTTCTTGGAGATGATAATCAGATTTGTTCAGGAGAAGTATTCAACGAGTGGATAGTGGTACGCGCAGCGGCGGTCGAAGTTAGCTATAGGTAGAGTAGTAACGCGCGGCAGAGGTCGAGGCAGTTCTATGTAACATGGCGGCTACGAGTAAGAATGTGTTCTGTTCGAGGCGAATAAACGAGCATCATTGACCAAGGGATAAGCCAGTGTTCGATTCATTTCAACACCCTAGAACAAGATGCTTTTCGCCGTAGCGCAGAGCGGCGCACACTGAAACAAATGCGGAAAAGAATCGATTTTCCGAATGTGAGAAATTTAATTCTTGAACGCTTGCTTCTTATGGCAAATTAGCCGTGAAATCAACTTATCAAGGTCTCTTTTCGGTGAGAGAGTTCTAAAGTGAACTAATACTTTCTCAAAGCTAGAAAGTGTCTGAATGATGGAATCTAGGTGCTTCTGGAAAGAGCACAATATGTCGCAAATTTTGTTGAAAAGGATTTGGCCAATCATTAGTAATATCTAGTCACATTTAATAATGATGAACTCCCTCCGTTGGAGCCAAAAATATACAGTAGGAATTGTTAGGTAGGCCGTATAGTTTGTTCGTAAATAGTCCCTTGTAGTTGGATTTAAAAAATATTCCATTGTGCTCAGGCCGGGATTGGTAATTTTTAAGAGATGAAACGGATAACTGTTTGGCCGGTTACCGGATATCGGATTCTCGGCCAACCTTCAAGCCGGATAGCCGGATAACCGGGGGCCGAACATTAACGGTTGGCGTATCATAACGAGTGAGTCCGCGAAGCCGACGTACGAACGATCGGGCGGACTTCGATGAATTCGGGCCTTGGCGTTCATGAGGTTAATCGCGATTATCAAGCAAGTGTTTTTATCATATCAAGTGGTAAAAAGATGAACGACTAAATGGCATCGATAAAGAAAAGATCCCCTTTATGGGAATATTTTGATACACACACGGACAATAATAAGTTTGCGGTATGTTTGTTGTGCAATGTGAAAATTTCTCGTGGCGGGGAAGGAGGAAAGGCAGGTATGTACCAAACAAAACTAGCCCATCATTTTTCTTCCGTTTTTAATTTCACTATATTAACACGTTGAATGCCACAAGGGTCACCCGTGACCGGCGCACCCATATTAGTAGAAATGCATATTTTGGACAAATGTCATAGTTATCAATTTTTCATTATTACCATCGTTAATGCAATGGTGTGTAAATATCAATGCGGTATGAAACAGCTGAAAATAGTTCTATTTATACGGTAAATCCTCGTTTACCCGAGGTAATGTCAGAGGAGGTACTTTGGGTAAGCGAAAACTCGGATAACCTGGAGAAAATCAAAAAATCCAATATTCCAATTACTTTTCATGTATTTGAAATATTAAAATGGAATTCAATCATAAAGTATGTGAAAGCGTAAGTCATGTACTTAGATTAACCTTTGAGGAACCAAAAATTGTATAAGCAACAAAGTAGCAATCGCAATTACTACGCGCGTACAACATAGGCATAGGCAGAGGCTTCATCCGTTTTATCCCAGTTTTTCCGTATTATGCGAGCATACACCTTGATTGATACGGTGTGCTCGGATAAGTCCGTTGCCTCGGATAACACGGAGACTCGGTTGATCGAAGCTCGGATAAACGAAGTTTCACTGTATATGAAATACAAAATTTATTATGCGCGCTTATCATAATGTGTCAATTTCTAACATTCTAAACAACGAAAGGGTGAACCAGCACAGTCTTCACAATATGTAATGACTTTTTCAAATTGACAAAGTAAGTTCCATTTTTTGAATTTTGCGCTAAAAATGACGAGTTAGAAAAAAATCATCATCTGTTTCGAAAAATTCGGATAATTTCCGATTGAAAACTGTATTTTTAATTTTTTTCAAGGCATTTAAAACTGTTTTATTAGATTTCAAATCTTTCGAGCAAAATCAAATAGTTACGATGAAAACTTAATTCCCTCTATTAACTTAATTCAGAGATCTTTTATACTCAAGAAATCTCTTTTGTCAGACCGATCGTATCAAATGTTGATTCTCCCACATAAAAACTTTCAAAATTCCTTGCGAGTCCGATCACCAAGATCCTCACGTCATCTAAATATCACACAAAAGATCCTTGGTCTTTTGCCCGGAAAATGAAAAACAAAACTATTCCTGAAAACCGTGTTTTAATCTCGCTTGATGTCACGTCACTATACACCAACATCCCAATTGATCTCACGCTTTCGTGTATCAATGATCGATGGGACGATATCAAATCATACACAACGTTACCCGAAGAGGAATATATAAAACGCATAAAATTATGTTTAGATGCGACATTTTTCCAACATAAAGACACATTTTACGAACAGGTAGAAGGTGTAGATATGGGTTCACCGATTAGCCCCGCGGTTGCTAACCTGGTCATGGAGGTTTTGGAAACACACACCATTAAAAATCTTAAATTCCAACTACCTTTTTATAAAAGATACGTGGATGACATAATTACCTCTGTTCATCGTGATAAAATTAATGAATTAGTATCTAGCTTCAATGAATATCACCCAAAATTAAATTTCACGTTCGAATTAGAATCAAATGGAAAAATTAGCTTTCTTGACATGTGCTTACACAATGATAAAAACAGGATTATACTTGATTGGTAACAAAAACCTACGTGGTCGGGGAGATATCTCCAGTTCAACTCTCACCATCCGTCCGTACACAAAAAATGCGTGGCAGCGGGTTTATTCGACAGAGGATTAATCTTGAGCAATTCCAAATTCCTGAAAAATAACATAAAACTTATCACCGACACGCTGATTAAAAATGGTTACCCTCCTGGTCTAATCAATCCCCATAAAAAGCACCTCTGGTGCAAAAACCTTTCGCCTAGTTATATAAATGTGATAGTCACCCACAAACAATACATTCTTATGCCAAGAAAACATTATACACTTATTATTTTGTACAAAAATTCCTTCCTCGTAAAAAAAAAATATTCGAAATCAGATGCTATTGCCTAGTACCGATATCACGTTGTCTTTTTTCGAATTGACAATTGGGCTTTTCATAACACGGTATTGACAGCCTTCTTGTCCTGCCACGTAGTACCATCGATATAACGATAGAGGACTGACGCCTCCATTGGTTCGCCCAAATAACATTTTAAAAAAATAATTAAAAAAAAAAAAAAATTTGGTGGTAGTGGTACTAGGCGGGCCAATGTTACATATAATCAGAAATAACACTTGCAATAGAAAACGGACATAGATTATGTCAGCAATGTTTATTCGGCATTATTAATGTAATTAGGCTACGAACAGAAATACTCGTAGGCATTGAAGTCTGTTTGAAATACGCGGGCATTTCCACCATATTGAATGTTGATCGATCGATCGACCTTTCTTGTTTCGTCACCAACCAAAGCCTCGCCAGGAAACCAATGTCCGTACATCGCACTGTCTTTCCGCCGCAGGGCACTGTACTGTCAATACCTTACGCGCCATCGGAGAGCACAACTGGTATTTTTTTGTTGTTTGCATAAATTAAAACCCCGCTTTGTTTTGAGGCTAGATCAAACACGGACATAATCCCACCGTTTCCTTATTAGAGATGTTTGCTGTAAGGATCTTGCCATCTCGCCTCTATTATTTTTATGTTTGATTTTTAAACGGTTGGGATACGCTTTTCCTTGTTTCTTTCTTCTTGTTTTTCGGGTTCTGTTTCTTGTCCTTGTTTCACGGGAATTTTAAGCTTGTCAGCTCTGTTCATAATTTAACCATCCTAAACATCGTTTGGGTGTGAGACCTTGAACCAGACATCAGAGTCACCGAACAACATAATGTTCACATCGTTGTTTGGCCCGAATCAAGGAATATCACGGGTACGTTACGGCCCCATAAACTCGACGAAATTGAGGTATTGTTTGTAGATTCATTAATCTCACTAATGTGTTAATCACACGTACACAACCAGCGTTTTATTTCATGAAATTTTCAGAAAACACATGTACGAGGTATCATAACCTGAATAGGACTCTGTTTACGCACCGCACATGTTTGCTCAATCACGAAGTTAGATGTAAGAACCCACACAAACGCCGATTTTTCTCGTTTTGTAATGTAAATGGTTGGTATGATTGAATGTAACCTAATTAATGTAAATTTCGTCTGATCAATGACATTTTGTCTAATACTTTATATAAAAATTGTGATCTAGGCTTGAAAATGATTGTCCATGTTACGATCCAAACGTAGTCATCTTTTGCAAAATAAATCCACTCTACAAGTGACCGTCACGCCCATGATTCTTTCCACTACAAGTCATTACCTCACACAACGGTCAAGGAACTTCACACGTATAATTTTTTTCTCAAAAAACGTTCAGTGAATTGAATAACATTTACATCGAATTTCGTTTTTGATTTACTTTTCGTAGGGAACATTCGAAGCGGAGGTTTAACGCTATCTTTTGTTGTCTAGATACTTCTGCCATGAAAAATCATGTAAAAACCAAACATCCAGATAAATTTCAAGCGCTGTGGAATGGTTCAGCCACGGTCGTGTCACTATACCGCCTTCAGCCAACCCCGGGACAAGTTCGTTTTCAGTATGGACAACAAAGCAATTGACTATGCCACAATCGTTGGAAAGGAAATTGCTTTGGGACGTAAATGACGCGAAGGCTAGGAAATACCATTATTTAATCGGAAAAATGATTGCACTTGACAACGAGCCATTTTCTATTGTAGAAAAAACCGGCTTCACCAGACTTCTGAAAGAAGCTATACCTCGCTATGAAGTGCCAAGCCGGACATATATTTTCCAATAGATCATTTCTGACATATACGCCCGAATTTATAAAAAAATCAAAAAGATCATTTCAAGTGCTCTCGCTATTTCTGTGACTTCTGACATATGGACTTGTTTAAACAACAATTGCAGCTTTCTGAGTTTTACAGCTCATTGGTTATCTCCTGAATTTAAACTAGAACACAGAGTTCTTGCAATGAAGCCTTTCTCAGGTTCCCATACTGGAGAAAATATAGCAAGGGAGCTTAATAGTATCACGAATCGCTGGGATATTGATCACAGCAAAATACATCTACGCATTCATGACAGTGGTGCTAATATGGTGTAAGGTGATAGAGTGGCTGAGTATGATTCTGCTAGATGTTTCATGCATTCACTTCTGAGAGCTATAAATGAGTCGCTGAAATCACAGCCTGAAGTAACAACAATGATCGGTACACGTAGACGAATCATAACGCATCTCAACTATTCGGGCGTAGCCCGAGAAAAACTGCTGGGGATTCAAAAGGAGTTAAATTTATCCGAGCATCAATTGGTGCAAGATATCAACACTAGGTGGAATTCCACCTTTTATATGATAGAGATATGAATGTGGGAGTTGTACCAACTTTCATCTATTGGAAACCTTCTTAGGAAAAAGGTAGATTCAGTTTTTGAGCAATAATTGACATGACAAACTTTCAGGGTAGGTGGGGGGTATTTCCCGAGAGTATATCCAAATTGGCGACCTCGTATCCATAGCAGAATGGCCGCCATCTTGTAAAACGCGTCTTATTCTATATCTCGCAAACCGTCCATTTTACGACAAAATGTATTTGAACCTTTTCTATACATTATTACATTTTCTACTTTTCTTGCGAATAATTTTTGTTTGTAACATCAATATTTTTCAACATATAATCGTAAAACTGTTGAAACTATTGTTCCATAAACTTTTGGAGACCTCCGAACCGCTAATAACAAGTCTGCGACCAAAACCGAAGAAGAAAGACTTCCTAATCAGTGAACAGGGTGTAAAATTATTGGTTTGAGAATCGAAAAAGTTACTTCTACATTTACAATATACAAAATATATTCTCGGTATGTCAGCTAAAATGTTGATACCCCGTGCATCCCACGTTGCAATTTATACAGAGTGTCCTATGCCTTTTTTTTGAACTTGCTCTAAAAAGTAGACGAAATCTAGGTTCTCAAAGTGTTAATTTAGTCCAAGTGAACTGAGATCAACCACTCGCAATGCAGGTCAATACGAGCGATATTGAGCGTTTTTTACTAAAAGATAGTAATTTTCCTTCTAATTATACTTTCTAGAGATCTGGGACGAGTTGCATTCGACTCAGCGTGACAAATTACTTGGACAACGATACCCCACATGCCCATATTCTAATATATTGAGTTTTTTGACACAATTTGGACCACTCAATTATGAATTTAGACCTCTTCTACGGGACCAATCGGGCTGATCAACGAAGTGTATCTGTTGATTGCCAAGACTGATTTTTTCGCGTTAGATCGAAATTTTTAGCGTATTAATTAAGGTAATTGTATATTTTTTTCTATTTTTTTCCCATTTTGCCGCACTGTGTTGGAAAGGCGGCCGCTGACGCGGCCCATTCCGTCCTTATCCACGAGCGGTTGAAGCGAGGCTATCGAGGAGGACCCTTTGAGCTCGCCGTTGGTTTTGAACAGCTCAAGCTCTTCCGAAAAGCCGAGACGCCGCAAGAGCTGGACTGCTGCTCGGAGTGCTCACGACCGCTCTTTTGCAGTAATGATCCCGGTCTGGGACGGCTGTCTTCTTGTGAGTTGACTCGATCTGAAATAGCTTGCAATCACATTGATGAGCCCCGAAAGGGAGGAGAATCTTTCGAACAGGTTGTTCTATGCGGTGTCAAGGGTCAATACAACCGCTCCGCGCTATCGTTCCTCTTCTGCTGCTTCGACGATCGGCTGGAAGTTCTTCCGCGATGCTTCCGGGCCATCTTGAATCCACGTCGGTCCATGCCATCAGAGATCCGAACTCATTAGTTTTGAAGAGGTTATTCCTCGGCTGGCCAGATCCGCTACATTATGTGGCGCCAGCTATGACAGAGGATGACAGACTGGATACAGGCAACTCGATGAGCGACGAAGGGCTTCCAAGAAGAGAAATGGCCTCGAATCCAGTGCAGGGTGACGCTGGAGTCTGTTTATGCTATAAGCGAGCCGTTGAGGTTGATTTCCTCCTGGATTTTCGAAGTTGACCTTGCAGCACACAGCTCCAGATTGGGGGTGCTGACGGTTTTCGCCGGGGCCACCTTTGTTTCGGCGGCTCGGAGTGTAATTGAGGTAATGCACCGTTTTTGACCCGCAGGTAGATGGCTGCTGCGTAAGCTCACTGGAACGCGTCACAGAACCCATGCAGCTCTACGTGGTCGTGGCAGTTCAGTAAGTCGTTGTTTGAGCATGGTATGGTGAGAGCATCCTTCTGGAGAAGTGACGGATGAAAGCTGCGCCATGAGTTTCGAACCTGTTTGGGCAAGCGCTGGTCCCAGTGCGCTCCCAGTACTAGAGGTCCTACATAATGATCTAGGGCAATACAAGGACCGGCGCTGCCCACCCCAGTGGATCGAAGAAACACGCGATGCAGGACAGGACGGATCGTTTGGTGTCGGGCTTCAAAGGATCTGCGGCTGGTGTGACGAGAAGAGAGAAGGTATCAGTTTCGGACTGTCATCTAACTTCTTGGAGTTCTGAGACGTTCGGGGCCCACTTGCTCAATTTCCATTCTTAGCCAGCGAGTATGTTTGCCATCTCGCTTTTTACATAATTTTGCTTCCTCCACAATATTCGCTCCGGTTAGGATATCATCAACGTACGTGCATCGCTGAAGCGCCTGGATACCGAGAGGGAAGCGATGTTATCCATCGTGAGCGAGTTGCGCTACTACTCGAACTGCAAGAAACGGGGCGCAGACTGTTCCGTAGGCGACGATTATGAGTCGATAGAGTTACGCCGGCTCGTCAGGCTGAGCACACCAAAGAACTTGCTGCCAGTCTGCGTCGTTGGTGGGTACTTGAATCTGTTGGAACATTTTAACAATGTTAGTGGTGAACATTTCATGAAATAGTCACCAACACGATAAACTCACTCAGAGGTTCGTTTGCAGTTTCGGTCCCGTATCAAGGCAGTCATTCAAGGAGCATCCACTCGCCGTCTTGAGGGATGCGTTGGAAACTAACCGGACCTCTGCAGTTGGATCGTGACACTTGAGAACGGCACGATAGGGTAAGTCATACGTGGCTTTGTTAGTTGCCTCGTGTGGAACGGCCTCTATATGCTGTGATGAAGATATTCGCGCATGGAGTCAGCAGATTTATTTTTCAACGGCTGGCTTGTTTGTGAACGCCCCTCACCGCATAGCATGAGCTTGAGTGCCGTCGTCGTGAATGAAACCGGGACAAGGGTCGGATCCTCAAAGAATGGCAAGCGTAGGCGTATCGACCATGTGGATCACGACAATGTGGATTGCGACAATGTGTTGCCTGCAAGTGTTTTTCGTATTGTTCTCTCTGTATCGTCATCTACCACTCCCAGAAACGTTGAAGTAGTTGATTCGTGCGGTCCTCCGAACAACAGTGCAGACTACGTACATGCGATTCATAGGCAGGCGCATCGATGGGAGCAGAACCTATTAATACTCAGCCAAAGGGGGTGAATTTTGCCGTCAGCGTTTTCGCTGGTCTTGCAAGAGTGCTATCGCGAAACAGAATACCGCATATGTTTATCCTCGGAATAAGGTCGATCCGGGATGGTGTTCCGAAGTCAGGATCTGCGAGAGTGAGACCCGTAATCTGTGGCCAATATGTCGGAGTGACGTAATGGTGAGGGAATAGTGACATTAATTTCTTCAACACCAGAGCTCGTACTGGCAATCCAAAATCAGAGTGATTACGCGGCCAAACGGTGAAATCGACCTCGCCATTCGCGACCCCATTCGCCGTCTTTTGGACGCCGGAGATGGAAACTCAACTTCCCGCAGTGGGAGGTGCAGTGCTTGAGCGACACAGGAGGTGACTAAGAAAGTGTCCGATTCAGTATCCAGCAGTGTTCGAACTTCGATGGTCTCTTCTCATGGTGCCTGCAGGTTTACCTTTGCGATTTCTAGAAGAGCGGTGGCTCGAGTCGTTGCAGAGAGGAAGAAGGAATCGACGGACGACTGCACTACCACATTGGAATTCGAAGCGACGAAGTTGGGCTGATCTTCCCTGGCTGTCCTCGACACCAAGGATCTATCTGCACTGGCACCGTGAAGAGAGGTGTGGTATCGCCCGCCACAAGCGAAGCACGTCTTCGTGAGCGACATTTCTTGAAATCATGGCTCGAACTCAAGCAATTCAAACATGCCTTCAGTTGTATCACTCGTTCCTCGCGCTTGACCGGAGTGAGGGACTTGAACTTCGCAGTAACTCAAGGAATGTGACCCGGTACACTGGGGACACTTTTGAGACTGACTGTTCTCTAACGCCGTAGAAAGGACAGTGGAGTGACCTTTCTCTTTTGGTCGACTTTTTCCCGGAGACTCTCTGATCGACGCTAGATGAAGTACCGGATCAGTCAGCTGTATGGTTCCCAGAACTTGAATGCGGTTCTCCAGGAATAGAGTCAGCTGTTCTAACGTTGGGATCTCTTTACTGGTCAACAGCGCCGTGTCTTACGCCAGGAGAGTGGTGGAGTCCAACTTCTGCGTGAGGAGGTAAACGAACCACTCATCCCACGACGCCATCGGTTTTTTTAGTGCAGTGTATGCTCTTATCGTTTGCCGTTGCAGCAGCCGTTGGAGTTTCGCAACGCATGATTTCTTGATAGACAGACACATCAGAAGTGCGTGGTGATACGTGAATGACGCGAAAACTTTTCCGTTTAAAAGGATCAGCTGAAATGTAGGCAACGTTATTTTCGGAAATTGACGCTGTGCAGACGCTGGTAGGTCTTCGGGATGGTCTTACGAGATTACAGTCAGAGAACGGGCAGGCTGATGCTGTAGAAGCAGCACCGCGAAATTGAGTTATGACTCTTCTATTGTCGAATAAACGTCATTTTTCCCATACGCGCTCGTGGCAGCTTCTTTGTGCCGCATCAGGTCGCGATGCCCGCGCAGAAAATTATGCCAGTAACGTTCAAGCAGGATTTCTCTTTGTTTCAAGGCGGGCCAGGCCATTTCATCTCTCTCGAGTTTCGAAACGTTCGATCAGAAACGTGAGATACGCCACGCGAGTTCGTCTTGTTCTCGTAGCAAATCGTTAATCGATACAGAGGAGGTCATAACATGGCGAGAGTGTTTGTATTCAACGAGCCCGTGGAATTTGAAACGCAACGGTAATTGTCTCTGTGAGGGTCATCGTCTTGGCTTGACAGTTGGACGAGGCTATCTTTTTATCCAATTATTTGCTACCAGGGGCAACGATGAATATTAATAGTGTGACTTATCTTATTGTCCGGGCCGTTTCAGCTGTTCTGCTATCCTTTTACAGGGTCCGGAAGCTGGTTGGAGGATCCGGGATGCCAAGAGAAGAGGCGATGCCACATCGTAGAAATCTCCTCGAACACTCCGAAGCGCCCATTGTTTCACGAAATATCCGGTTCGGAGGACCAAATGCTCTTTCGATTTCTTTGAATCTGGTTCAAAGACAAATCTTCTGCGTGAAGGGTTTCGCCGGGTTGTTCTCACGAGATATGTTCGTAGTAGTTCGAGGAATAATGCGGTTTGCAAGATCAAGAAGACTTAAGGAACTGTATTTGTCTACTTACAATAAGAACGAGAAAAACCAAACAACGGGAACGATTAATCGGAATACAACTATTCGCGTCCGAGATGCCGGAGCTGGCAAATTGGTATGAGAAAGTGGGAGAATTGAAAACAAGCGTGCGCGAGAAACGTCATTTAAAGAGTGAGAGCTATCGCCGATCAGCTTTTCCTCTGTTATGTCGCGTCGGAATGCGTGAAGTCCCGAAACATCGCGAAGCTTCGAGGTGCGCAGGCGCCGACAATCAGTAGTTTTCTGTGATTTTTTATCACTTTCGAACGCCCGGTAGCCCCGTCCCTCTCCCCCCTCCCCCCCAGCTGCCGCCGCGCCTTCGACGGTCAACGGAGCGCAAGATTGCGGCGTTAGAGGGAGAGGAAGCAAAAATACCGAACAAGTCGCGAACGTTTCGAAGCCTTGCTCGAAGAACTTACTCTTCTGGCGCAATATTATTTTTGGAAGCGATCATATTGTGAGTACGTCCATTATAACTTCGTCCGATTCTTCATCACAGATCGGCTGTCGGTTTGGAAACAATTTACTGGCTGTGAATAATTCATCTGGTATTTTAGATGAAAAATCTGGCAGGACACCTGTCAACAAAATAACCATATAATGCATATCGGATATGAATAAAATACCAAGCTTCTGCAAGAAGATTTATGAATTTGACTGATATATTGAATCGTTCATTCTGGAAATTGTGTGATTTCATTCAGAAGTTCTGGTGGAGCTGCAGTTCTAGTAATCATAATCAACAGGATGATTGAGGATGTAACCCACCCCGAATAATCTGGTCCTAGTTCCTGCTCCAGCCATATCTGCATTTGTCAATAAACGCGCTCCGTATGTCCCTGTAATACAGCTGCTGTTAGCGGCAGTGAAGACAGACAAACTGCGATTGTGCTTCTCAAATCGAGCCGCGGCACTGACAATATTTCCCACCGCATAAACATGGAAAATGCATTTTTTGCTGCGCTGAATAATGCATCATTTGTAGCGACAGGGTTGTATAAAACTTGGGAAAGTAAACGCAGCTCTTTTATTTCTATCATTATCAATGAAGTCTGTTTGCCTTTCGAATATAACGCACTTGTCGTATTGTAGCCGACGAAGGCATGAACAAATAATATAAATTTTCATAGATATCCGGTCTCAGCTATTGAGCATGATTCCTTTGTTTTTACATTCGGAACTATTTTATAACAGTATGTAGTCGTTCTCTCGGCAGTTAAACCAATTAAGATCGCGGATGAATCGACATCGTTATCGACTGCTGCAACGGAACCATCTATTAATTTATTTACTCCTATTGCCGTGTTCACAATCGTGAAATCTGTGTCTTTATCGGCAACTGTGAGGTTCATTCTTTATCTACGTGGATATCCGGACAGAAACTGAACAAAATTGAATTTGTTTACGATATTTGATAAGCACGCAAAACGCCTTCATTTACAAATGCAGATGTGGCTGAAACATGAATTTAGGCCAGAAGATTGGAGATGGGTTAGATTCTCAATCATCGTTCTGCCGATTATGCCCGCTCGAGAGGCTGGATTGTTCACACAAAATACCAGACAAATGAATCATTGAGGGTGAATGGCTTTCAGACCGAGAGGCAATGTGTGATCAAGAATTGGACTACTATGGATTGTGGAATAGTTTTCTTTCCTCCAAATACAATCGAATTTAATCCTCACATTGCACATGAACGACAAGTCACGAAATTCCGTCAAGGCACAAACACGTATCATTCGAAAGAAGAGTTTCTTGTCTTATTTATTCATCCAACGTCTAATTTCTTTCGTTAATCACTCATTCATCCATTCTTTATCATTCATGCCGCAATCATACAACAATAAGTTTACAGAATTAGAATTGTAAATATGTGTACTGTGACGAACGGACTCGTCCGTCGTTCCGACGATCGGATTGATCCGGGCTCCGCATGGCGACGAGCGGAAACAACAGCTCCTTTACTGTCGAACTTGGAAAAGTAGGCAAGCACGTGCACGCTGCTGCACGGCTCTACCGGTCTACGCCGAAGGCAAAGCAGGGTGTTCTGCTAACTTGCAAATTCTATACGCGGATCGTCGCGGGCTACTCGATGGCACCGCGAAGGCAGTTAGAAGGCAGTCGAGGAAGTGAGCGGTCAAGGAAAAATCAGAGAAGGTAGAGTCAGAGTCGTAGAAGAGTCATCTCCGGTCGTCGCCTAACGATTATCACGATATAGTCATGTATTAATGATTAATGCGGTAACATCAGGGCCGGTCTAACTAACACCCACTAAGACCGGTCGCTGCCTAACGTATAGCCTATCAATCGGTAGATACGCCACATTTGCTACAACCATCGAGTCACGCGTATAAAGTCACCTTATCACATATCGTAAGTTCGTGGGAAGTAAGTGCCAAGTCTCAATAAAATACCTGTATCTCTCTCTAATTATTCGTCCGACTTACAATCGAACTCGGTTACTTCCTAAAATGGCTCAGAGGGCCATCGCACTGCTCCCTACATTCAAGATCTAACCCCTCGGATCTGAACATTACGACGCGAAACTCCAACCTAACAACCGCGTTCGTAACAAAATTGGTGCTAGGTGTCGGTAGTGCGTAACTAAAGATCTCGTACGATCGCGAGCTGCGAGTCATCTCACACACGCACCAAACTTCGTAACATGTACAAATGTATATAAGTTGAGATCGTTCCCTTCACAGTCTTTCGAAGAACCTTCACTCTCATGTTTCTTTATGCATGGCTTCTTTTTCCATTGTCGTCTTCTGTATTTCTTGTGTGAAATTTGATTATCCCAGTGGTATATTTGTAGCTCGTTTGTACACGGCACTTATTATGGCTCTGTTAATACTTCGGTCCATGATTACTCGTCGTCATCTCCGATCGCTTGGTGAACAAAATTGTCTCACTTTCGAGACTATTTACTAGAATATTCACGAGCAGACACTCCGACATTGGATGAGAGGAGAGGTATTGCGACGTAGTTCGAAGTGGCGTTTTCGTCACACGTTCGATAATTTTGCACTGACAAAGAAAACAAGGCATTACGAAATCAGAAAAAGAAACAAGAGTTTGAGTCAAGTGTAAATTGTGTGGGATTACATTTCACATTAGGTGATTATTTGTCAACGAATCGACAGTCTCTCCAGATATTTTTTTATCGGCATTGAGAATATAACCGCACGATCAGAAAAAGTGCACGTAGCAGAATTGAAGAAGTACAAACCGTGTGGCATCAAGCCGGAATTGCCACAACTAATTTTCAGTTTGCCATTTCAAAACTAGAAAACCTTTATGAAGTATCAAAAATCCGCCAGAAAAGTAGTAAACGAAGAAAATCACTGATACAACAAAAGAAAGAAGCAGATGTTAGGGACAATCAGCACAATTTGTTTCACGCTGCGGAACATAATGTGATGAATAAATTGACAGCAGACAAACATCTATTTCTAAAATCGCAGCGGAATGCAAGTCATCGCGAACTTCTTCCCAGGACTTCATCCACTTCTCAAACAATAACAGATTTATCATCCAAAAATCTCGAAGAAAATAATTAAGACTCACAATTAGTTTCCGAGAAATTGTTTGAAAGATCTCCTACTGCATATTATGTTCCCGTAATGTTCGTCGATTTCCAGCGAATGAGCGTAGCATAGTGGGAAAGGCCATAACGCAGGAGACCCGAGTTCACTTTTTTTTCTAATTCTTTTCCCTTTCAATCATCATAATTATAAAAAAAAAACATTCATCAAGAAATCTTTCGCAACAAATACTGACAATTACTGTTCGAACGATTTATTACGGAAAATAAAATAACAGTACACTATTACGAGACATGAAAAAATATGCGTGGTTCGTGGCAAAGTTCATTGAGGAACAATCAGTATTTTCGTAAACTTCAATCAACTTCGCTTGCCGGTACCACTTTTAAAAAATCCGTGTGCCTCCCAAGAAGTAGCGTTTATAATATGCGCATGCTGTTCCGCCGTTCTGTGTTTCGGATGTTTTTATGACGAATACTATCCGCAATATTGCTTTTCGAACGAACAGAAACAGTAAGCAGCGATACCGCTTAATTCGTTAGAAAATTTTCAGTATTTGTTGCAAAAAATTAGTTACTGAATGATGTTCCTTTTTTAATTTTATATTTAAAGGAAAGAAAACTAATTGAAAAATTTTCGGGATACGAACTCGGAGCTCCTGCGTGGTATTCCGGGACCGTGCTCACTACGCTACGCACGTTCGCTGGCATTCAACGAACATTAAGCCGCGTACTGACTTGAGCATTTTGCGCGCACGAACGTTCGTGCACGAAAGTCAGTACGCGGCTTTACACAAAACCTCTCCAACGCGAACTCTCCGATTTTGTTGATCTTGAAACAAGTTGTACGGCATTACAAAATAAGAGACACGTGTTTCTCCATACGTGCTGAGGAGCACGTTTGAGGGGTGAAATCAACCCTCAAAGTTCATTTCTAAAGAATCTTTTCTCAATATATCTCGGCTTCTCATCGGTATTTTGCGACGAAACCACTTGGATATATATATCCACGGCGGTCCGTGGCGCTCCTGCGCTGGCCGGTGGTCGTCTTCCCTCAGTGGTAGTATGATCTCCTAGTTGCGTCACTGGCCAGGCTTTCTCGCCACCGGGTCGCGTCGTCTGCGTCGTCTCGCGTCGAGCTCGGTGGATCGGGTGGCCCAGGCAGGCCAGGCGTCCTCAGGCTCCGCGCGGCGCCGTGGGCGCGGGGTGGTGGCCTCCTCGCTCTCCACCGCATGTCCCCTGCGCCTGCTGCCCCTCGACCGGTGTGGGCTTGATGTCCGGCAGGGCGAGCTGGATGGTCGGTCTGCAGTCTCCTCCATCCCCGCTGCTGGCCTGTCTACCTGTAAACTTCCTACAGAATATCAATCTTAGGAGCCCCCCCCCCTCCCAGGGGAACCTCTTCGCGAGAAATATGGTGGTGATCAGGGTGCCCACCGTCGCGAGACTGAAAATCGCGAACTTTTCTATTATTTGAAACCGGCGTTCGACATGTCGATTTTCTACGATCGTTTTCGCGCGCGTCACGATCTCGTTGATGCGCACGCCGTTCGTGGTTGTACCCGATTTGGCGGTCGATTGTTTCGAGCGGCGATCCAGCGAGGATTCCAACTTGGCGATGGCTTCGGTTGACCGAATCTCTGGACGTCTCTCGTCTCCCCTTTTTCTCCAGGATCGACGATACGCGGTTTCTCTCTTCTTAATCTGGTTCCCATGTACTTCCTTCCGACCTCCGCGTTGGTCCCGTTAACGTTGATTCGTCGGTCATGTCTCCGTCTACCTCGGAAAAGATATTCTCCACCTTTTCTTCTTGTGCCGATGTCACTTCTTGGTTTGACGCGATCTGCGCGTGCGGTCCCGGTTCGTACTCTTGTGGCTGATACCGGTCCCGCGAATCATTCGACTGATCAACCCTTTCTCGCGCGTCGTATCGGTCGCGCGAATCATTCGGATGATCGTTCCCGGTTTTGCTCGCGCCTGATATCGGTCATGGATTTTATTCGGACGATCTCGCCGCTGTTCTTGTTTTATCAAGCGAATTTCCGCGCCCGTCTGGGTTAGAAATTCGCCTCGTCCTCCCCAGACCTCGTTCTCGATCGAAGGTGCGACAGCGAGTCGCTCAGTTCGGACACCGGTGATAATGGGTATCCGCGCGGCACGCGTACGCGTGCATTTTATTTCCCGGTGATGGCGGGGCTCGGTCCCATGCGTGCTCGCCGAGCCCCTGACGCGTTTATAGGGCGCGTATCATGCTAGCGGTTCTCTCCCGCTTCATCGCATTCTCTCGATAGTCGGTTTGACGGGCCGAACTTTTCTTTCTGGCAATAACTCGCCCGCGGATCGCGTTGGTGGTTCTCCCACGTATCTTCGTATGTTCTAGGTGCCCGGTTCGATGATTCTTCGCGGTATAACTTTCTACCCAAATCGTACCGTCGGTCATCCCACGTTTCTGCTCGCGCTCGCGTCCTTCGATTCAACGGTCCCGGGTCGTATAGGCGATCGTCTCGGTACCTTACCGGATTCTCCTGGTCCCCGCGGTCTCTCCTACAATCTCCGGTTCCGTCCCAGTCCTCGCGGAAACACGACCCTTCGGGGTACGCGTTCGGTTCCCGCTGTCTGTCGCGCGAATCGCGCGGAGGTCCCTACTCATCGCGCGATACTCCGACTGGCAATGCCCAAGTCAATTGCAATACGCGCACGGCGTTTCTTCAAAATCCGGGATCGGCGCGTGCCGTTCCCTCGCGGTCCTGCCGGTGTCGACTTCGGTGTCGTCCAACCACCGTAGGTCCTTTTTGATCTTGAGTACGAGCCGCCTGGCTTCTTGGAGGTTCGCGGGTCTCGCGGCTACCAACCGCGCATCCACGTCTCTGGATAACCCCCGTCGGAACGCCTTTAACACCACCTTTTCCTGGATTTGGAGCGTCCCTCCTCGAGCACCCTCGGGGATGTCTGTCCCCGTCTCAACGAGACGCACAGATCTTTGTAGTCCCGCTATCCGGGACCCGTATTCCGCGGAGGGTTCCCTTGATCGCGGCCGGACGTGGGATAGTTCCTCCATCCAGTATAGCGCTGCCTCCTGGCCGTCGAACGTTTCGCAGAGGATCGCGATCAGCGCATCTATCGTGCTTGGCCCCATTGCGAAGTCCCCCGCGTTCCCCGTGAACTTGCCGCCCATGGACCGCACCCATATTTTCTCCATTCCCGGTCCTATCAACTCGGCCACGTTCCGGCAGGAATTTATAAACGACGCCGAATAATGCGGGGCGCCGTCGTAGGGCGTGATCCAGTCCAGGGCTTTGCGAACGCCAAAGTGGGGACGGAGGTCCGATGGAGCCATCGCCATGGTCTCAGCCTGTAAAACGCGTAGGGGTTCGGGGTTTTCCACGATTCGCGCTTCGCCCGATTCACGCGCGTCACTATCGAATTTGTCAAGCGGGTATGGTACGACTACGCGGCGCGGTCCCCGCTCAACCGGCGGGATATCCTGGAATCGGCGCAGGGTTTTTTCTTGATAACTCAACGGATGGCCTGGGCCTTATGACGACACAAGTCGTATTTAAATTCAATGAGTAGGGGGTACTTACTCGAAGTACGCCCAGATCTTCAGGAGATACAAAGCGGCGATCATACTACCCAATTGGTATCCTCGGTATCCTTAGTATGTTCTCCTGGATCACTTCCCCAAAAATTTCTCGTGAAGCGTCTGAACTCCACTCACAGTTTCACAAGAGATTTTTTTCTTTTTTTTTCGCGTCACGCCACACGTAGCACCAATTTTGTTACGATCCGAGCGGCTGGATTCTCAATTTCCGAAAATAGTAGGGAGCGGCGCGTTGACTCTGCGAGTCGTTTAGGGAAGTGATGGGTTCGATTGAATCTAGACAATGGATTAAAGGATCTACTAAAGATTTGTTAAGGGGTTGTTTCTATTCCCACGATCGACAATAGGTTATTAAAGCGACTCGACTCGACTCGAAGAAGTAATAATAGGGATATCCGCGTGAAATGGGTCAGGCAGAGAGTGTCAACCGAATGACTATCGGAGGTGACGGTCAGGCGATGACTGTCTTTGCGGTCCCGTCGGTTAGCCCTCGACGGACCGCGTAGTGATGTTCCTATCAGCAAAGGGAGCCCTTTTGCATTGGCCTTGGAGCGCCCGCTGGCAGCTCCGCGGTCGACGGAATCCACTGTCTCAGCGGAATCCTATCATTGGTTTCAACGGTCGTTTCCAACGGACGTTTCTAACGGACTTTCTCTGGTCGCTGATTACAGATCCGAGGGATCTATTGATAATAACCGAATCGTCGGAACGACAGACGGAGTCTGTTCGTTACATGAATTATTAATAATATTGAAATCCTAATAAAATATGAGAATAGTTTGGACATTTTTTTCTAACACAATTATACTCGAAATTGTTGAACATAATGTTTATTTTGTACATATATTCAAACATGTAGGTAGTCACTACAATTTTTGCGTTATTTATATTAAAAAGAATACATTTACACTTCACGTGAGCAAGTTTTACGGTGACTTTGTGCTGTTTCCAAGAAACAACTTCCACCACACCTACGTCAATAGACGAAGTTGGAAAATTGAACACTTCCTTCTTACTAGCTTCTATCATACCATATATATATATATATATATATATATATATATATATATATATATATATATAAACTGTTTATATCTTCTGCAGTCGCAGGACCACTTCGTACACTTAATAATTTGTCAATTACAAAGATTTTATTGTTATGCAATTGAGCTACTTTATTTGGATGATCAGAAAATAGAGTCACACCATATAAACGAACTGTATAAACCTTGGAATATTGTTTTTTATTGCAATTAACAGATTCAATAACACTTTCGTAGATCCACTAATAAAAGGCACTTTTTTCTTTAATTTTTACATGGTCAGCATTCTCCAATTCGTCTAATCGATTTGCTGTTTGGGTGAGTGATTTGTACGGCGAGTTTATTAAATTTTCGAATAAACGTATATAATGTTCCCCGCCAAATGCCGATATTTCACTTCATGAAACTTGAAAGTAACGAACATCATCTGATATGTGTAGTAAATTATGCATGTCAAGGACTTGAGATTTTTCTCCATATTCTGACAGTAGTAATTTAAAAAATGTTCTTAATTGATCTTGAGTATAGTCAACGAATCTTACGGCGTTCAGTTCGTCATTTAAAATTCTACATCCAACAAATAATAATAAGAAATGACGATTTTTATAGTACATAAACAGAGGGGTTTCTGGATGCAAATTCCTGCACCGACATTTACCGACTCCCCACTCCAACACCCTTCTGGAAAGTTCGATGGGTAGAGGGCGCTGTTACCGATGTAATGACGTCAATTGCCCGACAGATGGTGCTGTTACCGACACTGATGACGTCACACGCGTTTGAATTAACGTCACACACCCTCGATGTTGCTACCAGACACCCTCAAGTTGATATTCGGCACCTTCAGTTTGATATCCACACGCCCCATCTTACCGACACATGGTAACGATTTATAGATCATTCGATAATTAGCGATCATTATTCCACGCAAGATTCATTACCGACACAATTAGCGTCCCCCTTTTTTCTCACGTTACCCACGTTGTGGCAGGAGTCAAACGATGAAGGCGTATGACAATGATTATGCAACGATGACGTTATCGTAGTCTTCTGGCAAGTTTGAATCTGTCGGCCTCTTTTGAGTAACACGTTCCATACGTTTGCGATTCTCGGCATTTTTTCCCTGAGCTAGGAGAGTACTCGGAATCATCGCCGATAAATACCGATTAAATATTTTTTGAGATGGATACTTTGACTCCCTTTATTTGTCAACTTATACATTTACTAACATTTTTGTCAAGATGCGAATCCCTGGAGGGTTCTATCTTTGCGATAATATCTATTACGCCCACTATTACAACCATCACGATCCTCCATGCTCATGTTTGTCCGGAAGAGGTCGTTTATGATCCGATTTGGAATATACCGGCTTCTATTTCCATCCACTTGATTTCTCATCAGATTTGGAATCTACTGGATTTCATATCCAACCGCTCGATTTATCTTTTTTTGATGCTTGTTCGTCTACCAACTTTGAATACGGTACATCAGATTGCCACCCACCGGTACGATCTTTCTCCTGCCTGTTGACTTTCTGCTCGAAGTTTCGATGATTCCACTCTGCAGCCATTGAATGATATTCATCGCAACAAACGACAATAAAGCTGACAATGCTATGAAGTCTCCCGTCACACTAATTATCTCATACAATTACTATTTATTTTATACTCTCGTTCAAGCCTCTCTAATGGGCAAAAAAATATGCACATGGCTATGTTAGTGATTCAAAATGATGATATATATATATATGTATATATATGTATTGTAACGAGAAATCTCGCTACAGGCTCCACCCTCCCCCTCGGCTCGGGCTCCGCCACTCGCACGGTCGTCCGAGGGTAACCGTCTACCGTATAGTCTAAGTTTTGCGTCTTGACCGTTTAGTCTAAGTTTTGCGTCTTGACCGTTTAGTCTAAGTTTTGCGTATTGACCGTTTAGCCTAGGTTTTGCGTTCTTCTCCCCTCCCCTCCCGTCTTGCCCCCTTTCCGTGTGTATGTCCGACTCTGCGGGACTGCGACCGTTGTCGCCGTCACCACCACCACCGTCAACGTCCCCCCCGTCACCCACCGCGGGATTCGGCCGGTCCGGGACCCCACGCGGCCGGGAGAGCACGGGCCGACGCTACGGAGCGGGAGAGCACGGGCGAGCCAGCTGACCAACACCACCGCCGTCCCCTCGTCGCCTTGCCACCGACGAGCGTGCATGCCTAGCCAGCATCGACACGTTGCCGCAGCGAGCAAGCACCAAGCTCGTTGCGGCAGAAAAGACCAGGAGCCATCGCCACCACTATCCTGGCAACAACGGGAGACTCGCCCGTCGCCGACCCGTTCCCGCTGCCGACGTACCAACTCTCCCGTCCCCAACAACAACCCCGCAACACCCCCGCCCCCGATTGCCACGCTCGAACTACCGAGGAGGACGACCGAATTTTGGACAACGACGACGGCACAACGGTTCGTCAGTCTCGAGCCGAGAGCCATAGAGTCCAAAAGCGATAGAGAAAAGTGTGCGAGCAAGTCACGAATTGTAAGACTGCAAAGAGTGAGTGCGATCGTGGTCTGCGGATTCACGGAGTGCTGCGATTGCGTGAGTCTGTGTGCTGATCCCCGTTCTTTATTTCCGTTCACCCCTACCCCCCCTGTTTCTTAATTGATAAGAGTAATCGTTTTGTGTTTTTGGTCCGCAGTCCTTCAGACTGCCGGCCCGAGCGTTTTGCGACGTCCCGCGACGTGACGAGTGGCGACTCCTACTAGTAGCTGCGTTATCACCTGTTCACCCTTTCTCTCCCTCCCCCACCACCCCTCCCAGCGATTCCCTGTTGTTCTCCCATCCCCGAGTGCCGAGGTTAATCGATAGAGCCGATAGTGCAAGAGATCGAACCCACTCCTCCCCTGTCGAGTCACTCCTGCTCCCGCGTGAGCTAAGCCGCCCCCTCGTGTTTTGTGTTGTGAGTCCGTGTCGATCCGACACGCCAAAAACGGTGCTACCCCGACTGGTAGCTGGCGCCCAATTCCCACCCCCCTTCTGTTCGCGTATTCCGTGCCCCTTCTCCCCCCCCCCCCCCCGCTGTACCTCGCCGTTATTGTTATATTTTCGTGCATTATCATTTGTCATCACATTTTTGGTCCTAATTAAATTAAGTCTTCTTTGTTATATCATATTTCTCGCTGTTCGCGTTATTTCATTTTTCCCCTCCTCCCCCCCCCGCGTTTTCTTTCCTCGTTTCGGTTAGCCAAATTTCAAATAGCCGTCCTTCGTCTAACCGGCGAAGGGGGAGCGGTTATAGTATATATATATATATATATATATATATATATATATATATATATATATATATATATATATATATATGTTCGGTCGAACGAATAGTTGGTGGCGCCCGGGTTGGCAGAAGAGGAGAGGGGATGGCGCAGGCTGGGCGATCAGTCGAGCTGAGTCGAGCGATTGTAGTACTCGTGAACAGTCGTGCGCCTCTGTTCGCTCTACGGAGCAACGAATAACCTAGGGTTTGATAGCGATTCGATCCCGTTTCAGATATCGTGAGGTTCTTGGGTCAACTCTTTCTAATTGTTGCATACTGCATAATGAGCGGAACGTCAGCTCATAAGTACACTGACAGGGGCGGTACGTCCCGCCAGGTGTGGACGGCACAGTCGTCCATACCAGTTAGCAAGCGCAACGCTTGATAACAGGTCATCAGTTGACCTTTTATGTATTAACGTTCCACACGAATACCCATCGGGCACACCGAACAAGACGGTGATACCTAAACACAAGCGCAATGCTTACGAGGTCGCCAGCGACTTATACACAACAATTACATTGCATGCCCGATTAACCATACAATACACACACACACATGATCTCTTCCCGACAGTAGATTTCATCTCCACAATAATTATCGTGCGAGAGGTTTTCTCCCTACCAGCAGTCCTTGTTCTAGAGAATCAGAAAATCGTTGAAACACCAGCATCCTTCTCGTAAAAAATAAATACGCGGTCTCCTTTTCATTAAGGAGGACGCGCCCCACGAAACAATATATATATATATATATATATATTCAAGAAGCTACAAGATGTAAGAATGAACAGTTACAAGGATTTAGACACATGTTCGTGAAGAAAAGCTTGTTCTTTATTCATTAAAATATTCAGAAATTAATTGGGATACAGAATCATGGCACTGATACATCGGGCTTCTCGATATCTAGGTTTGTAGAACGATGTTGCAATAACCAATTTTATAGCAGTTTTACATTTGGAGCAGCACAGTGGGCTTCCCATAGATCATGATGCGTACAGCCGGTAGTTCCCGCTGCTTTCCTCATTTTCTCCAACGACCGGCATCCCAAATCCGACGGATCGATTATCTCGCAATAAGTATTTCCCGATAATTCACACTGCAGCCAATCCTTCTTCTGTAGCCCATTCACATAGATCTTGGCGCCGTGATGTGAAATACTTGTGAGAATGATTTTGATGTAGCTGTAGGGTACATCGCAAGAGTCCCACGTTAAACCGTGAAAATTTCGCTCCAACCACAAACTTTCACTTTTCTGCTAAGCCGGCAACCGACCGTAGTCAAACGCCGGTTGAAATAAGAAGGTTGACGGATGCTCCTCTTGGTTATCACGAAGAATAAAGGCTAGCTTCTTAACTCTGAAACCAATGCGCGATACTTTGAAACCTTGTAGATCAAATATGAACTCTATTGTGAATGAGACTGATTTTCAGAACCGTAGATGAGGCACTTTTATACAAATTTTTTCACCCCACCACTTATAGGGTTATATTCAACTATACGATCATGTAAGTTCAAACAGTATGCCGACGTATCGGCAGGGGAATTATCTCTCGCTTCAAACTCGAGACGAATATTTACCGGTCCAAACTTGAGTGACTTGTTCTGCTTTGAACGATCAATGATGAACAAGGGTGCAAAGTGTAGAAATTCACTCTTCTTCCACAATGGTTCGGGATCCTTGCCATAGTAGGAGGCTTGAAAGTTTGCATACATCTCGTACAGTAAAGAATACTGATTGTAATTTATGTCCAGATCCAGATTTCCATATGGATAGCATTGCGAGTTTAAGAACAGTTTAACATCGGTGATATTACAATGACCGAAATGGCTAGGTTTTTTAGTCGCGTTGTTCTTTCGACCAGTTTCGAAACCAAGCATAACGTATCGAGGCTTCTCCAAGTGAGTTGAAGTCTTGACAGTCGAAACGTGCTTCGAGGTGGTGGTGGTGGGGGGATGGGGGGGGGGGGGTACGGGATATTCATATAATTCCCAGGTACGGAAACTCATGGAAATCGGTGAATCTTTCCAATGAAATTCAACAATTGCATTTTCCGCTGATCCGAGAGTTGCACGTATGGCATGAGCCATTCAACTTTAGCGATCTGGATTTTGAATTGTTTATCTGCAGTTTACATCGCTCTTCGAACGTGTCAAGATTAACTCATGCTTCGCGTTGACAATGATTTCACGATAGTCGTCTGCAAAACCCAATATCAAATTCAGCGGTATACATATATCGGAATATCCTTCAACATCTGTCAATTTTCGACTTGCAGTCATATCAAGCCACCCCGGAGTAAGAGAAGGATAACCTTTCATAAGACTTGTGAGGCCAACGTTCATATCGCACTTCCTCGAACAAGTGGCTAACTGTGGCTAACAGTGTTGTTGACGAGAGTCGTGGCTGCCGCAGTTCCGTCGGCTTTCGTTAGCCGACCGTACACATGTAGCGAGCTCTTGCTCGGTAGTAAACACAAGTCTTGATGCTGCACGGTAATTTGAATCTCATCGCTGTTGTCAAACGCCGATGACGTGTACGGCTTGTGTGAATGAATCTCATAATGTGCAATGGATTCGTCAAAGATAATGGGTGTCTGGATATTTAATATTTCCCCCTGCATGGTATACAGCATACGAAGCAAATGCAGCAAAATCTACATTTTACTTTGCGACAATTCCTTTCCCAAAAGCTTTGACCTTGAGACCGAAGCTTGTCAGTAGACGCGCGTTTTGACATGATGGCTCGTTGAGAATTGGTCGATGACTGGCTTGATCGCGACATTGCAATGCACTATTATAACTACCACCAAACTTCCTGTTATAAACGATTCCCATTAAGCCCGACGCGCACTAGAGCGACGCGCCGCGACGCGCAGAGCAGCGCAGCGACCGAGGTAACGCGCACTGTAGCGACCGTTTGCGACCATTTGCGACCGTTTGCGACCGTTTGCGACCATTTGCGGCCTCGCACGACGCATAGTAAACATTTGACGACACTCTGGAATCTGAAGTCGACATGAACAGTTCGGATGAAGAAATTTTTGTCGTATCACTTCTTTGCGAAGAAGCGATACGCAAGAAGAAGAAATGGGTGCATGAACTCTGCAGCGATATCGAGATGCATGGAGAGTTCCACACACTATTTGACAGTCTCAAAAGAGACGATAGAAAATTCCACGAATATTTCCGTATGTCAATTGATAAGTTCAATGAACTACTGGTCATTTTAAAACCGGAAATATGTAAAAACAATACAACTTTTCGAAGCGCAGTAGGACCCGTAGAAAGATTGGCAGTTTGTCTGAGGTAAGTAATTACAATAATCGCTACGGATTTTTGACTCTTCACGTCTATAAACTTTATGAAGTCTCTTAACAACTCATAGAACGAAACACGTTTAAAAACATAATACACTCATTCAATCGAATCATCCGGAACTACGTAATATAGCACGCCAGATTAAACAAATTATAAAATATTCCACTTATGAAAACATAATAAATGAATTAAGACAACATGAGAAGCTAAAATGGCACTTGATATCACAAAAAAATTACAAAAAAGGGGTTATTAAAGATTGTACATCGTTGTGTCATGGCTCTCCGCAGTAATCAACGATGTGGTTTGTGCGCGATTTTGCGATGGATTCATTTCTTCATAGTGCGGCCAGAATATTGATATGGAAAGCGATTGAGATGGTTATTAACCGGAGGTATCGGAGTATGTACAAATTGCGGTTCATGGATTCCCGATTGATACGGGATGTTAGAGTTAGATTTTTCCATGACCGATCTGTATTCGTACTCTGAAACGACGGAGAATAATTTTGATTTCACCTCCACCTGCATTCGCGGAGAGAATGTTTTAATGGTGTCCGCGAGCGAGGAACAGAATGTGTCAATTGGATTGGCTGCTTTCAAGTTGGCTCTCTGAGCCAGGTAATCCTGTAGAACGTTCGCGACACCGACAGGTGCTCCTTTTTTGCCTTTTCGGTTGCTGCTTGATACAAATAGCGATGGAGACGGTGATGGGGATGATGATGGCAGTGCTGATGGCGATGTCGCTGAAGTGATTCTCGTCGAAACGTTGTGTCGAGAGATCGATGTGACTGTTACCAATAATGGATACGTGTTTTCATTGTGAAGGTCATCGAGTCTTATCAATAGTCATTTTTCATTGCACAGACCATGACTTTTGACTGTCGCAGTATTTTGAATCAATACAATCCATATCGTCATGAGCAATACCTGGTATATCGTCGTCTTCACCGCTACCAGAATCTAAATCTTCATTCGAAGGGACCGTCTCGAATCTTGGTCTATCCTCGAAAAAGGGCGACAAAAAGGACATTTGTTTCTCTAATTTCCATCGCCTCCGTTTCGTACCGCAGTCTCCGCTTTTGGTTTTGTTATTTTTCAAATGTTTTCTATAAGCATCCCGATGTTTTTTCCATGCTTGCTTGCATTCAGAAACTTCAAATATACATGAAACACAATAAATAAGCTTTTTTCACTTTGTTCCGAAATTTGAATGTTGATCATTTTCAGATTCTTGGCAACAGGCGATTCATTTAAAACGATCGCCTTCAGTTTTCACATGGGACATACTACAGTCAGAGAAATAGTACACGAAACATGCAGAATAATTTGCTGAAAATTAACACCAATAACTATGCCCATGCCCGACGAAAATGCATGGAGTAAGATCGAAGAACGTTTCGCATTAAAATGGAATTTCCCTAACTGCATCGGGGCTATTGATGGGAAACATGTAGTCATCGAAGCACCTGCAAATTCTGGCTCAATGTTTTTCAATTATAAAAAAACATTCAGTATCGTTTTGATGGCCCTCGTTGATGCTGATAATCGATTTATATGTGTAGACATTGGATCGTACGGTAAGAATAGCGATGGTGGAATCTTTGCAGCGTCAAATTTGGGAAAAGCTATTCAGAATGGTACATTAAATATACCAGAGGATAAAGAACTCCCTGGAATAAACCAAGCAATGCCTCACGTAATTGTTGGAGACAAAGCGTTTCCTCTGAAACGCAATATCATGCGACCATATCCTGGATCACAATTGAATGGGGATGTTGCAAAAAAAACCTTTAATTACCGATTATCCAGAGCTAGGAGGGTTTCAGAGAACGCGTTTGGTATACTAACCCAAAAATTCCGTATTTACCAGAGGAGAATAAAGTTGATGCCGGAAAATATAGATAACGTTGTGTTAGCAACATGTTGCTTGCATAATTTTCTGCGAGAAGATATATTTCTCCCGAGTCAAGATACGGAAGTAACTAATTATGAAATAAATAGTGCAGTGATACAAGAATTAGGAAACATTGGAGGACAATCGACAGAAACGGCATTGAAAACACGAGATCATTTCAAAGATTACTTTGTATCATCGGCAGGTTCTGTAGCTTGGCAAGCTGAAATGATTGCGCATGGCAATAAACGAACCTAGACAACTAAAAATTATGTTTTCGCACGTAAACATCATAATGTATTTTAATATGAATATGAATATGAAGTATGGAATATGGAATATTTTTTTACCCGGTTGTTTTATTGCTATCGATATTTCCGACCAACAATTATCCTTCCGTGATTGATTACTATAGTTTGCATCGCTCAAGTCGTACAACTCTTTGTACTCCTGTACTAGAAGAACCAATTTCTCTTCATCCATTCGTTTCTTTCACATTACTAGTGTTGATTTTAGGTGCAATAAAATAATGTGGATACCAGTATTTACTTATTTGTAATGATATTTATTTGTAATTGAAACTAGACACGCTTGGTACAACAAAGAATTGCAATACGCGTTACGGGTCCGCTTGTTATTCTCGTCGTCTTAGAAATAAGGATAGATGAACGATGTGAGCATACACACATCGAAACTTTGCTCACTTGCTCCGTAAACACCTACTCTATATACAGGTGCACAACCGAGAGGCGCGTGGTCTCTTGGTCGCTACCGATCTTCGGAAACCTCCGAATATGCCCGAAGCATTGAAAAATCGTCGCTCGCGGTAGCTCGCTGCCTCTACCTAACGCGCACTTGAGCGCGGCGACGCCCAGCGCCGCGACCAGAATTCCCTGCCGAGAAGTCGCTGCCGGTCGCGACTGGTCGCGACGCTGCTCCGCGCTGCGCTGCTCTCAAATGCGCGTTACCCAATTTGATTACATAGGTTTGATTCTGGTCGCTGCTCTGCGCATCGCGGCGCGTCGCTCTAGTGCGCGCCGGGCTTTATTGAGCTTTAATATGTAACCTTATCGTTATGGTCTCTCCACGAAAATTGACTAAATCACCATCTTGATCAACGATACGCAGTTGAATATGATTTATGATCCTCGCGGCGACTGGGAGGTAAATAACATGCGATGGTACTTCACCAATCTTATATCCTGGCAGGAAGGGTGGGAAAAATTCATGAATTGTGTGAACTTAGCGCTCATTGACAGAGGTACCTGTTGTAATATTACACTCGACTCATAGCGCATTTACTTTCTTGATAGTTACCAGTAGGTCTGATTCGTGAATTATGTTAACTTGCAGAAAGCACATAGTGAAGTCTTATAGTTTGCCTATAGAATTGCTCTGTTTGAAATCTATAGAATGATTACAATCGATTTCGCTCCGCAGAGTATTATTGGTAGATTTCATGTTGATTGTGGTGCCTTTCTTCATCAGCACACCCTGTACATAGCTTTCAATATCCTCTATTTCATAACTACCAGTAGGTATGCTCACCCACATGAAGTTTATTGTGATCAACATCTACATTGGGAATCGAATTGAACGTTAACAATTCAATAAGATATGGAGTATAATTTTGGTGAGGGGAAAGCTCAATCGGTGGAAAGTATTGCGTTTCGAGGATAGAAGAAATCCCCGATATAGTTAACGTCAATGAATCATTCTTGGCTGCAAATTTCAAATTGAGTTCGTGGAACTATATGCTATTGTTATATAGATTCAACTGGTCCAGAGAAACTTGAGACATAAGTGACCGCAGTCGACCGTGTCATAGTCTTGATATCTTTCGTGGTTATATTTCACACTGCCAACACCAAGGTATCTGACGAGATCCGACGGAGGTCGAAAATTACCAAACTATCAAAGTAAATAACTGCATCGGAAAAATTTTTATATGCAACCCAATGCGTGCCAGGGCCATCTTTGTCATCTAGATTAACGATTGCCGATTCACGTCTGTTTGGTCACGTCTTAGGTAAATCATTTCGCATGAAAACACCACGGAAAATGAAATTTTCAAAGTGATTGCATACTTTAACAGATCGTCGTCAGTTAACACCCGTTGTGGCAGTGTCACCTTTAGTTTTTTGTCTGATTATATGGTTTTAGGTGGAGACGCAAGCCTTCTCTATAGGGTTTTAAGTGAAGTCCTTTGCCTGAAGCGATGGCTTCCATAGTTTTGTTATGACGTTGACTCTCCTCTAGTTGTCGCTTGGCAGATCTGGCATCATTTACAGACTTCGCAATACCCGCTGAGCCCCCAGTCAACGCACGGGTAGCGCTAAGCCCAGCGAATTAGGGTACGAGGAATGGTAAAATTCCGCCAACTTTCGACGGTAGAGGAAGAATCCTGGGAGTTTACGTTTACCACCAGCCTTTCCCACAGTTCCTCGTTCACCTCTCAAAGCCGACTTGATGCTAGTCAGAGCAGTTTTACCTCGAACCATAAACCTCTTGGCTTCGGTGACAACTTTCCTCAACTCAATCTTGGGTTTTCGGACACCCATTCTGAGCTTTACCTTGGCTTTCATCGCGTTCGTTATGGTCCAAGCAGCAGCTTTTTCACTTAAATTAGCGTCTCCAGCGAGAACCCGTCGCCATGCTTTTTCCGCAAAGACTTTATCTGCCATACTTCTAGCTTCAAGATTTTCTCGATTTTTCGAGTAGGCAATATCGTGTTTCTTGCAGGCTGCGTCAAGGGGATTTATACCTGGATCACCTCGGGCTAACCTTTTCGCTAATTTCATATCGAGACCGCAGTATTAATACCCGGGTAAATGCAATTCTACTGAAAGATTGGTAATAATTTTGTTGAGTAAACCGTTTTCACAGCGACGCTTCCCTTTCCCAGCCCGCTTTCGACTGGTTGTTTTTGCTTTGTACACAATCATTTCAACACCCTAGATGCGACTGAAGATTAGTCTTTATAAACTTGATATTTATACTGTTTTGCGTCAGCTCAACTCAAGATGAGGTTCAAGACGTAGTCAGTCAAGCTACCTGTAATGAATTTCGATAGATTTGTCCAGCAGAGTGTACAGAATAAAAAGCGACACGATAATTTGCTGCCGAATAGTATACGCGCGGTATTCTGTGGCCCGTCAAACTGCGAGAAACTGCATTGCTAACTCTCATGACACATCCGAATGCATTAAGATTTGAAATTATCCATATTCACTCAAAGTCGTTGAATCCACCAAAGTATAAGTTCCTGGCACCATTACTCGAAAGTACAGATGATGTTGAATATTTGCCGTTCAATGAGCATGAACAAGTAGTTGCATCGGATGACGCGTTACCCAACCCAATAATAGTTTTAGACGATGTGACCTGTGAGAAGCAGGATAATGTGAGAGCTTTTTTTTGTATGGGTCGACACAAGAATGTGGATTGCTTCTATATTTGTCAAACATACGCTTGCATTTCCAAACATCTTGTGCGTGACAATACCAATGTTTTAGTTTCGTTCCAGCAAGATGAAATGATTTCGAGACACATATATAACGATTATGTGAATACCGATATGCCTAACACACAATTCAAAGATTTGTGTTCAACATGCTGGAACTGTGATAAGTACGGATTTGTCGTCATCGATAAGAATAGTGAGATGAATGACGGTCGGTACAGGAAAGGGTTTGATAGCTTCGTGAGTCTGAATAAGTAATAAATACCATCTATTCATTGAAGTAAAGTTAGTAGCGTTTCTAACACGGGTTCGTCAACATGCATGGTACGAAAACTCATGAGCAAAAAGAAGTCTTGTGACAGATTGCTGGAGCAAGCGCCGCAATTAGACGGAAACATCGAATAATAAAGTCGGGTAGAGAGGTTGCCGAGCGGGCATTAAATGATGTTTTCAAGCCAGACGTCACACCGCCACAACAATTGCTGAATGTTCCAACGCTATCAACTTGTAACGAGGCAGGCACATACGACTGCCTCGTCACGAGCAGCCACACGCCCGCTGCTCACCGAGCCACCGCACCACACGCGCGCGGCACACCGAGCCACCGCACCGACCAGTCCCGCCGGCCGCCGCGAGGTGGCTACCGTCCAATGACAAGATTACCGCTCGACCGCCTTATCAACCACGCCGCGAGCCGTAGAAGACAGTCTCTCCTGGCCGACAGCCGTCATACTCGAAACCAGAGAACTCCGTCTACCAGACGTATCCACGACCCGCGGGACGAGACCCCTGGTCGCTAGGCGCGAACGCGTCACACGGGAGAGCTTCCCTCTCCCGTCGAAATCCGCACCAGGAATCCGTGAAAAACGCATACCGTTTACGATATCCTCTTCGAGGATATCTCCGACCAGAGCTAGTTTTAGCTACTCCTGTACATATATATATAGAGCTATCCCCCGACCAGAGCTAGTCTTAGCTATTCCTGTACATATATATCTAGAGATAAGCACCAGTAGAATAAGTAATTAGTAATAAGGTAACACGCTGCTCTCTTGTGCAAACAACCAGCTATTCCTGCTTTTTATTAAATTTATAGAACGGAACCATCTGGCCCTCCGACGACACCGCCGCCGTCTAACACTACCGCCAGCCGTACCTAGACTAGTTTCAATAAACCTTTATCTTTTCTATTAATTACCGCGTCTCATCATTTGCAACCTACATACCCCGGTGGGTTCCGAGTATCCGGCGGAGAGGGACGAGGCCCTCAGACCCATTTACGGCCTACACCGGGTTTTCCTAGCCCCACAATCCACCCGGTCTAGCCGAAACGTTACAAACTCAATCAAGGCGGAAGTTGAACCTTTTGAGAGGAAAACAGAACCAATGAAATATGAAATCGGGCATACCAGTCCAATCAAGGGAGAAGCTAAATCCTTGAAAGCAAAAATAGAACAAATGAAAGATGAAACCGAGCAGTCAAGAGATGACGAAAAGGTCCATTCTACAGCAGACAAGGAAGAGGAAGATGAAGCAAACGCCTGTATAGTATCAGACGTTGCAAAACCTGATGTTAAAGTTGCAGATACGTATCTTGAAATGTTGCAGGATGAAAGTAGATAAAATGATCTAGATAATAGCTATGGTGTACGCAAACTCGCTGACGATAAGTTGAAGATCGGCAATTCATCGATAAGCTTGGAAAGAGATCATATTCGTATCAGTGATGCACATTATCCGAATACCAGGGGCTTATTTGAATTGTTGTTCAAAAAGATACCCACTGAGAACTATGTTACTTCGCGTGATATGGAAAATACAGCCAATACAGCCATCCGTGACACGAACAATCACAAGTATAACCGTTTCGTCGCGCAAATGTTCTCAACTTTACCAGCATCACCGCAACGATCGCATACATGCTCCATGTTCTCAACTTCACCACCACCATCATCAGCGCAACCAAAGCCTACACGCTCGGGTAAGGGTATTTTACCAAAGTATATGATTACTCGAGAAGGTAGAGCAATAGATTACATTCATTGGGATGATCATAATGAACTAGTGGACCGTCTTCGTTTGCTACTAGCTTCACAAACAGCCGGGAGCTCGAATCACTCTGATGAAATCGTATCCATCATCGAGGAATTACGTGAAGCTGACATTATTTATTAACCGTCATTTCACTCCATTCTCAAGATGAGCGTTGATGTGTTTGGATGGCAGTAGAATAAAGGTGTAGCTAAAGGCGACCGAGGTCCTCCAGGTGTTGGATTCAAATTCATTGCTGACGGGAATTATGATGTAGATACTAAAGGATTGTGCAATGTTGCCAATCCGATGCTGCAGACTGATGTTACTATGAGCTTTCTGATGAATGAAATCGCTGCCTTACAAAAGGAAATTCACAATAACAATTTGATGATACACGCGTTAGAGTCTGCAACGATCAGTCGACAACGACAGCTTTGCAGAACCTTTGCAGTGTTCACGATCGTTCAAATCGCTAATACCAATTCCGTCACGTACAAGCTTACAGCTATCAAGATCAACCTATCGGTGGTGGCTTCTACGAGGAGGAGCTTCTGAAGGTTAAAAACCCCAAAATTTACCGCGTGGAGAGGATGCTCCGTAGACGAGGACAAAAACTCTATTTAAAATGGTTAGGTTTCAACAATACACATAACAGTTGGATAAACAAGAACGATTTGTAGAAATTTTTGGGATTAATAAAGAACAATATGTATTCAATACTTCATTTCATATAGTATGTACAGTTTATTGACATACCCTATAACCCCATGGAAGGGTGTCCATAGTATTGAGAAATATAATTCGCTTATCGTCATTCTAGCTTAAGACTATTTTATCAGGAGACTCGGTAGAGTCTCGCACCTAGTTATATAGAAGAAAAAAAAAATTTCGCACTCGCCGCGCGAGACTCTGACAGATCAAGAGACTCGGTAGAGTCTCGCGCCTAGTTATATAAAAAAAAATAAAAAATTTCGCACTCGCCGCGCGAGACTCTGATCAAGAGACTCGGCAGAGTCTCGCACCTAGTTATATAGAGAAAAAAAAAAATTTCGCACTCGCCGCGCGAGACTCTGGCAGAGTCTCTATACCCGAACGGCAACTGAGTGACCGTTAAGGAAATTTATGATCGTTAATTTCTTCCGTCTCGCTATAAATACGGAATTGTAATATTTATTGCAGGATGTGGCAAAGGAGAGCTTTAATTTAAGCCCTATTGCGATCAAATCGGTGAACGTAGAGCTGAGATATTATTATTCGAAGGTTTCGATGCAAGTAATTTATACGTGCCTTCGACGAGATTGCATTTTCGTCGTCTCCGTCAGTCAGTGACGTCACTCACTGTGGCAAGAAACCTATGTGTATAAAGAGTATAGAGTGGTTTTTGCTAGGTATAGAGAAGAGACCTACCAAGTATGGACGTAGCCAGATGGCGCTTTGGTTAGCTCTTTATTTTCACCAACTACAGTACGGTATCATACCAATCATCTGGGGTATGATTTATGGCCCAATGTATTTTTGGTCGTAATTGTGCGTATAATTCAGAACAAAATCATTTGAGGTACGGTAAGATATTTTTTTTTATGAGATAACTGTAAGTGTTTGACAACACAGGGTTGAATTGAATGATTACTACAGTCTTTAGTTATACCGTGAGTATTCGTTATGCGGGTCAGTTGGATCGGTCCGATCCCGAATTTGGCGTTTACGGCATTGCCGTTCCGCCGTTCTTTGTTCACGCTGGTTGTCTTCTGCTTTGACAGGTAGGTAAAGCGCGCGGAGTACGATTTTATGGCTAGATTGCGGTTAGGATTTTCTGTATGAAAAAATTGTTCCGATAATCTGTCCATTATTATTAGGCAAATAAATAATATTTTTGAATCGATTCAATGCAAATCAGAAGCAACTAAAGTAGCTAAGTCACGAGAATATCTATTAGCGAATCCTGTGAAAGAGTGTAGAGAAGGAGAAGTTGTACCAGGCAATAGAGACAATTACAGTCATTACGTTAACAGAGAATGCATTACATTCAGATTGCAAATTAATGTATTTAGCCACAAACGGAAACAACTTTCAAGATTATTTACGCACGTATAATAAATTTATTACTATTACATTTCGATGGAAATTATTAATAATCAGTGTTACGATCCGAGCGGCTGGATCCTCAGTTTCCGAAAATAGTAGGGAGCGACGCGTCGACTCTGCGAGTCGTTTAGGGAAGTGATGGGTTCGATTGAATATCGACACAGGGTTAGAGGATCTACTAAAGATTTATTCAAAGGTTGTTCCTATTCCCACGATCTACAATAGGTAATTAAAGCGACTCGACTCGAAGAAGTTATAATATGGATATCGCGTAAAAAGGTCAGGCAGAGAGTGTCAAGCGTATGACTATCGGAGGTGACGGTCAGGCAATGACTGTCTTTGCGGTCCCGTCGGTTAGCCCTCGATGGACCGCGTAGTGATCTTACTATCTGCAAAAGGAGCCCTTTTGCACTGGCCGCGGAGCGCCCGCTGGCAGCTCCGCGGTCGACGGATTCCGCTGTCTCGGCGGAATTCCATCCTTGGTTCTAACGGTCGTGTCTAACGAACGTTTCCAACGGACTTTCTCATGACTCTGATTGCAGATCCGAGGGATCTGTTGATAATAACCGAATCGTCGGAACGACGGACGGAGTCCGTTCGTTACAATCAGTGAACTGATAACTGATGAACAAATAAAAAATTGTACTTACGTAATTAATCAAATTCTACAAAAAGTAGTGATATCCCCATAAAAAGCACCTCTGGTGCAAAAACCTTTCGCCTAGTTATATAAATGTGATAGTCACCCACAAACAATACATTCTTATGCCAAGAAAACATTATAGACTTATTATTTTATACAAAAATTCCTTTCTCGTAAAAAAAAAGATTCGAAATCAGATGCTATTGCCTAGTACCGATATCACCTTGTCTTTTTTCGAATTGACAATTGGGCTTTTCATAACACGGTATTGACAGCCTTCCTGTCCTGCCACGTAGTACCATAGATATAACGATAGAGGACTGACGCCTCCATTGGTTCGCCTAAATAACATTTTAAAAAAATAATTAAAAAAAAAAAAAAAAAATGGTGGTGGTGGTACTAGGCGGGCCAATATTTCGTATCACTATATTAGAATTATTGACATGGTTCAACCGCCGTAACATTATGCTTATCTAGAAAAGGCCCGCCTAGTAGTTGTTAATTTTGATTGTTTGTACCCCGGTGCTATGTAATGCTCGGGGCATCACGGTAAATCTTGATGCAATTCAGGAAGATGTTGCGGATATTCCAAATCGACTTCAAGTTTATATCTGATAGAAGAATCGTTCGATATATTACACACATCGAGTTGCTCGAAATTAGATACCCACTCGAACGCGCTGTATGGTAAATGAAGGCTCATAGCAGCTCCATACGGATTATTTACGTCAAAATACATTAGGTACGATTCTTCCTGCTGCAGATCAAAGTCTTCCCCCATATATCTACTATTGACTTTAGCTTACCTATTTGAACATTGAGCCACACTACCTCGTATACCTTTTTCAATGGACATTACCATGTCAATGTCGAGTAAAAGTTGCAATTCAATACCTGTGCATTTGAACATTGCATCAAAGGCAACACCGGGTGCTGTATAATAATGCAGAGGATCTACATTGTTTGCTGATCGACAAGTTTGACGGAAATTCTCGAAAATATCCGCTAAAAGTAATACATCGGTTTTCAAGTACAAGTCTGAATATTCACCAAGGGTCTGAACATTGAAAGCATGCCAGATATTGCACGCATGTAAATAATCATTCCTCGAAATATCTTCATCATTTAATTTTGAATGAAACTTGTCGATCGTTGGCAACTGCTCTTCGTTTAGTTCATCCCAACTATCGGTGTAATCGTATGGAAATACACCTTTTTGCGCCATTAATTGAAATTCTGCTTAGGAATTACAATATTTATGTGTCATTATTTTTTGTTCATCCTCCAACTATGAGGCTAACTTTTCAAGACTGTTCGGCATCAAGCGGAATGAATTAATGAATCGAAAATTTATACTTGTTCCATCGACTAACTTTGTCAACAATGTATACTTTTCCTTGTAAACGGGTAGAAGACTGATTCGACCCTTGAATGCTGAAGCTAATGCTCTGATTAAAAAATGCGGATCATATCCTGAAGGATTGTGGAAAATCCCAGGAATAGTACGATTCTTTTTATAATTCAAGTGGCAGCCCTGATGTGAGGTACCACGAACCTTTTCCGTAAAATGACAGTGATCATGATGCTTTATGTCCATGTCTGTGAATGGTTTTTCGCAAATGTGACAACATTCAGCCGAATGAAATTTCTTTGCTTGCTGCCGACTCGGACATTCCATCGGTATAATTGTTTGCCAATAAACCTCTAGGCAGTCGGCTAACCTCTTCAACTCGTTCACAAACCATTCGATACAATTTTCACCACGATTAATTTTCAACTTGGAGATCGTGTTATCAAACCTACAATGCAGATAATAGGCAATAATAAAAGGAATGTGTTTCTGATAGCGTGTTGTATTCCTGGAATAATCGGTGATTGCTTGAAGCAGACATTGAAGATCTGCATAAACACAAAATGGTCCGTCTTCTTTGTGCTTAAAGTTCTTGAATTTGACGATTTTATCCTCCTCTTTCGGCAAGTTCACCCTGGTACTATTCAAGTTGATGCAATCGAGTTTATGTTTGATGAGACTATTTTCTGATTTGAAATGATTCAGACACCTATCGCATAATCAAATTCGACATTTGTACTTAGTAATTTGCGATTTTGTTAATCGTGATAAATTTCTCATCCAAGCAAAATGCAACACTCTTTTGTTCAGCATATTATCGTGATCATCATCATTATCGTCATCGTCATCATCATCATCAGTCTCCTCATCTGAATTTATTCTGGTCTGTAACACGAGGAGATGTATTACCGGTTTATCTGATTTTTGCTGAATTAAATAAATCGATACTATGCCGCCATTCTTTTTCGCTGCATTTTTATCTATAGCATAAGCATTTACCGAAAGGTTATTTAATTTTTCAAATTTTGGCATACTATCCAAAAACATTGAAAATTTCAAGCCGTCATATTTCAGTATAGAACTAAAATGTGGATACGAGTACGTTTGAGTAGAATTATTCTCGGCTGGAAAAAGAGCTGCGGTGATTGCCCAAAGAAAGCAATACGGTTCATTACTTTTCATATTGACAACTGGCTTCTTATCTCTAATATACTTAGGTAGTTCAATGCAAGTGGAAAGACCGCCTCGCAGTGGTACGTATTTGTTGATATTCACTGACAGATTTATGATGTCGACCAACGACCAGCCGGAATATTTTTCCTGGTAGGCTTCGAACTTCACTTGCAGTTTTTCTCTCACGTTCTCCTCGAATCATTCATCGAAATTCGTCGACTCGAGTATGATTGTGTTCTTGGTGTTGAAAAATTTGATTTTTTCAATAAATTCATCATCCTTCTCAGTGCCGAATTTACAGGATAAGATGACGTTCACTTTCAAACTTCCTTCTTTTCGCAAAGCGTTCTTCGATCTTGCGACTGCTAAGTTTTTCGAATCTTCCAGAAACTTTGACAAATCCTTGTGAAGCAAATTCACAATAGCTCCCGTTCTAATTCTTCCCTCAAAAGTAGTTTCCAAATCTTGCCATTGGACACGATCGCTTCTTCTTCTTTGTCCTCGTACACCCGCATGATTTTTTCGAGATTGTTGAAATTTCGCCGTTAATGATTTAAAAATGCCAACTGTTGTCAATAGTTTTGTTTTATGTCCAACCGTTGAAGCACTTCTTTAAATTTTATTCAACAGTCGAATATTATGCGTACCAAATTTAATCCATTTTTTAATGACCATCGCTAAACTTGCATTTTTCAGGAGTTTGTAAGCCCTGCCCATGATATCAATAAGTTTCAAACACTTATCGGAATCCATCATTGATCTGATTTGTTCATTCCTTAATATGAACACACAGTTGAATATTAAATGATCACTCTATGTTGAGGGGGGAACCCGTTTATAGGATGAGCTGACAGAGTTCCGAGAATTTAACATTCGGGTGCAGTTCCGAAAAGCGCAAACTTCCGATTGAGCTCAATTTTCAAGCAAAATTCTTTTTAGCTTAAGAATGAAAATACTTATAGAGCAATAACGACCACCCTATGTCACATGTACCACAAGCTGTAGCAACACGTGATGTGACTGCAATGTGACGTAATCAATTGGATGTATTAAAAATTCTTCGCGGTTGCCCTTTAGTTTACGGCAGATCGACTCGATGGTAACAATCGGATGAATATTAGAAAAGGGGATACACAATTGTGAGTAGGTACTCCCGCGATGGAACTGGGTGGACTCCTGAAGTATTGAAATTGCGTTACAAACGGGTTCACAGTGGCCCAAAATCGAGAAAACGTGATCGCAACTCAAAAACTCAAGGTTCTCATTCGGACCTTGGTCCAATATGGGTTCATTACTAATAAGTTGGATGACCTTCACCCGCTAATAATTTTGTCCTCAGCTATAAGTAAGCTCGCACAAAGAACGATCAAAGGTGAACTACCTGTAATAAGCAATATCGGTCATTTGCATTCATTCAATCTTAGAAGTCCACAACCTTCGATGGTGAATTTGGAAGATCTTGAAACTTTCAGGAGTTTTTTAGATACCACCTAGGTATAAGAAAAAAATTGAAAAAGTGAAAAATTCGGATATCTTATGCGTTTATAATTAATAATTTTTGAACTCTATTAAGAAAGGTAATTATTAACTTCAAACGGAGTTTTAAAAAATGGGACCCAAAAGGATACTTTGATGTTGGTCTGGACTTGTTGTCCTAGGTCAGGAGCGACTACCTCTTTGACATTTGGCTGTTGCTATCTGCCACTTCGACTCACAGTGGTCCAAAAGCGAGAACACGTGATCAAAATTAATTGTCAACGGAGTATCAATTCCAATCAGCTCCAAAACGTCAAAGTACCTGTGGCGATTTCTGAGAGAGGGTTACGTGAATTTTGAACTAATTGAACTTATTCTTTGATCATGAGTGGTATTGCAATAATTACTTTTTTTACTTGGTTTTGAGCAAACACTTTCCGGTATCTTTTATGATGGTACATAATGTGATCTAATGGATGATATAATAAATATTCGTCTTCCGAAATGATATTGAAGTAGTCTATGGGTCATTCCATGGCAAAACGTTCAATCGTTGCAATCGACCCCTTTTCATTTGGATGAATTTTAGTCAGGACTTTTCTCTTATGTAACCAACTTCTACTAAGAGAAAAAATGAAAAAAAAGTTCCGGAAATCATGCAATCCTCGAAATTTTACCATTTTCTGCATTTTTCAAGTTTATTTTCTGAATATTTCAAAAACTATCATGGTTAAAAAAATTCTTTCTAGTTTCATTTCAAAGGCGACATTTGGGGCTGAGAAAAAAATATGTCAAAAATTCAAAAACTTGTAGAATTTCAAATTTCAAAAATCGAACCAATCAGAAGTCAAGTATTAAATTTATGGCTGTTTTTTTATATATTACCACTAGCTGATTTCAGAAGATCCTGAAATTTTCAACGAGATTTTTTTTTTATTTCAAGATACGAATTGGTGAATTAAAAAAAATTTAAATGAATCTAGAACGTCTTTTTTAACCGTAATAGTTTTTGAGATATTCAGAAAATAGACTTGAAACATGCGGAAAGTGGTGAATATTTATTAGATAGATTATTGCATCATCGTTTCAAAAGATGAATATTTATTATATCATCCATCAAATCACATTCCGTTCCATCACAAAAGATGCCGGGGTGTGTTTTGTCGAAACTAGGTAAAAAAGTAATTATTTCAAGACCGCTCATGATCAAAAAAACAGTTCAAGTGGCTCGAAATTCACGCAACCCTATCTCAACAGTCTGCGTGGCAAATGTTTCATGCTACTTGACGGCTAAATCCTTTCTCCGCCAGTCAAATCTATTTTATACTGGGCAAATATTTAGAAATCATGACAATAAGTGGTAAATGGCATTGAAATTGAAATTCGCAGAGGTACATTTATGCTGAACAATATGATACCTAATCCTCATCCAGAACGAATCATCTTGATGACGCGACGGAAAATTTCACAATGAACACCATACGTTGATTTGAAGATTACAAATTAAGCTTAGATTCGATGAAAATCTCGATGAGAAATCCCGAAATGTTGGTTCGAGGGAATTTGTACGTCCGATAAAAAGATGATACAGTAAGGGGTGCTCGTGTCTTCGAGGACATTGAATTCGTTCAGAGCATTGAAATATGCTTCCGCGTAGCCATCAGGAAAATTCAGTATTCCATTATACATTTTCCAATTGTTCAACAAAAATGGTGGAATGAATTCCGAACAAACCAATCGAATTAAATCCAGTACTCGTTGATGTCGTTCAACATTGGACCTCATAATGAGAATGAAACATTTTTGTTGGTTTTCGATTGGCGCAAGCAACAATGAGCTGCAGCTGGTGTTGCTTCCTGCGTAGACTTCTTTTTTGTTTTCTTAGTGCAGCAGCAATTTTCCTTCGATTTCCTCACGTGTGGATCCATTATCTGTAGATCAGAGACGAATTCATCAAATCAAGGCAAAAGAACATTTCTCCAAAGCAAATGCTTTTTCCGACGATTAACTTTCGAACAGGTAAAGGAACATGCTCAAATTATGTAATGCAATTTTCGGCCCTTTTTGATACCCTCCCCCGTCTTGTAACACTCTGTAATAAATGAGCGATCTCCGTATATTAATCATGTAACATGTTGTCCCCCCCCCCCCCCCTTTCATACATTAAAATAATGAGCCAAACTTAAATATTTTTTATCATTTTTCAAATAAAAAAATTAAATGTATTTAACTCAATTCATAAAATTACATATAAGGTAACGTGTTCCGAAAGCGACTGGTGGTCCCATACCGACTTCCCCATATTTCTCAGTACTTGTGCTGTTTTCGAAACTGTTAGTGGTCGTATTCGAAAGTTCTCACAAGACCAACAATTTGGAGGTAGCGAGCCATCCTTTTCTCTTATTTCTATCCATGATTTAGCGCCATATTTTGTTTTGATAGCAGTGATATTGATTTTCGAGTTGCACAGAACTCCTGTTTGAAGTGGTTTAATGTTTATTGAAAAATCTTAAGGTAGGTTGTTTCGATTGCTTATGGCCTAGACTTGAACACGCACTGTTAAACTTACATCACTTTCGTCGTTATAAGTAAACAACTAGTCATTGTTTAAAAATAGTCGTGGTGGTCCGAAACCAACCGCCGATGGGTGGTGCGAACTCGGTCAATATGTTTTTGCGCACTAAGGATTTTCTCACGTGTTTTTGATAGTCAAACTGTGATTTAATGACTACGACGGGAAATGAATATGGGTGTATTTAGAAATGAGGCAATCGATCAAATGTAAAAAACTAAAACGAAATCCGGCAATTCTGCGCCGAGTAGTTGCTGCGATGGCATTAGAATCTTTAAAAAATATTCCCAGATCGTATTGTTTTGCTAAACAGTTGCAAGATAAATTCAAAACCTTGCCTCTTGCCTTGATTCGCTGTAAAAAATAAGGGGTCGGGTTCGGACTACCACATTTGAGAACAAGATGTGCAGACTTCCAATACGGACTCGGTATCTTGAACAAACCGTACCCGAAAACCTGGGCTAGCTGCGCAAAACCTAAAATAATGTGCCCTCCAAAGAATCAAAATTTGGGTTGAACAACAAACTTAATTTGAGGCACTTTTATTGCCTTTGCTGCTTAGGCGGTCGGACTCCAAATAATATGTTATCGCATCGAAAAGTAATAATAAATTAATTATCGATCGATGTTGGCGCTGAGATGTAAAGCAATTTGAAACTTGTGTAAAATATACTTCACAATATACCGATAAATGTAAGAAATTTAGATAAACAATGTCATGTAACACCATGATATACTCCCTTACTCCTCTCGTCACAATTTGTAACGGCGTTACGTGCCCTAATAGCTGTGTTTACCGTAAGTTTACGTCAAATTGCATTTCAACTTGTCGACAATCTATAGCTGAAACTAGTCACCAAGTTTACAGTATAAACTGTAGTGCAAGCCGTGGTGTATACTTACCGCAAAGTTAGAGGTAATACTTGTAGATACGGCAGATTGTGAAAATCAATCATGTGTACCAATCAATGATACAAAGCTAGGTAGAGATTATATCTGATGGAGCGCCTATTTTAGATCACGTCGACGTCACCAAATCCGAAGGTGAGGTGAGGAGAAGTGGTATATATGTTACAGAATGCTCAAACATTGCGCTCCATGGAGCGTTGTGGAGCGATCCAACCTCCGCAGCGAAGTTGCTACCGTAGTCTCCCAAACATACAATTTACGGTCAATATTTTACTCGAAAGGTCTTAACAGTGAAGTTGGTCATAACTTTTCGTTGAAATATGGCGACATCTTTACACCAACTTTTTGTAGAGCTAAATCTTCCGATTTCTTTCACTATAACATCATCACCACCGTTGGGTTAACTTACTGTACATCTTTACAGCATATCATCGATAATATCTGAACAGCAAGACTTGTGGTAAACTTGTCGTTAATTTTACTAAAATCAGGGATATTCCAAGTCTTGAACAGAAAGTGTGGCGATCAGAGATAATTCGTGCATGTTCCCTAAACAGAGTTACCGGTCGAGGGTACATCCTGGCAGCGACGCTATCGTACGTTGGTACGAATGGTCGCGATTTGGTTTCCATTCTTCTGCCCAGTGCGATTTCGCGGAGGGTATTGCCACTCGAACACGGAACCATTCGCTTGGTCGTCGGGTCGTAAGTTCCTGGGCAACCTCCAGCCGGAGGAGTAGGATCCGAAGTGTACGGCAATTCCTGACCAGGACACGGCTGATAATCGATGCTCTCCATCGAACCTGTGCAATCACGGAAAATATTCATAATTCTGCGCTATTGATTACCTACTTGAGAAATTTGCATATATTTTTGCACTAAAAAATCATGTTCACAGAAATATCAAGGTCACGGTCAATCCTACGTAACTACTCCGTCTAACACCTATTAATCTCGTACAAGCGGTTCACCATCCAACGTTACTAGGTAGTTTCCATACCTTGTATTTGCATAACAAACATTACCACGCCGGCTTGATCGCTCCGCGAGTACCTAGGTAGTATGCATTAGTCCAGGAAAACTAGCTAAACATGCGTTTTTTTTCGTTCGGCAAGCTGAAATAATTACTGTCGGCAATAAAAAGGGTATATAACAATGTGTATCCGCACTCTCAGTGCGGGAGGGATCATTTTCAACAAATGGCTTAGATTTAAAAATTTAACAAGAAAGTAGGTTTGTCGCGTATATCTTCTTTTCCTCTGATTTTACAGAAAAAAAGTTTCGTACTTTTTTCTTCGTCTTCGCAAGATCTACAAAAGTAGACCTTGAACGTGAGAAATAACGATGAGGTCCAAAGTTATAATCAAGAAAGCTTTTTTCAATTGATAATGATAATTCGTCTCGTCGCGTAGTATCAAATTAAAAACAAAATCATCTCTGCATCCCAAATAGTTCCTTAAAAAACGTGCGATTGAAGTTGCGTCGTCGATTATGAACGTGTGTATCGCGATTTTCCGGGAGCCGAGTCGCCTGCCCCCCCGCCGTGCCGCCGTGGTGTGCCGCGCGGTAACCAGCCGCGAAAACCAGCGCTCCGTGCACTTTTCGGATTCCTTTCCAATTCCCTTACCATTTTTCCACGAATTGAATGTTTTGTTTAATGATAGTAAACAAGTTTCCAGTTGTGGCCATATTTTTAATCTTCGTTAGGCGCATACATTATTTAACAATAAGCTCTCAACTTCGACGGTCGGTAGTGTCGTTGTTTTTCGACAAATGTTAACAGTTTTTCTTTTAAATTAATGCTCTTTTAAATTCTTTGAATATACATCAGAAGATGCGCGACAAACGAGTCGGGGTCAGCGTAAATTTCATTTTGCAAGTAAGAAAGTGTGAAAAGAAAATTTCTTTTAGAGCAAAATTGCATTTGTGAGTAAAAGAATAACAGATTACAATAATTAATGACGAAGTCTATCGATCAGAAAATCAGTGTCCCTCGGAATGACTCTCAAAAGCATAAAAACTAAAGGTCAATTCATTTTTAGCAAGACCATAACTCGTGAACTATTGGGCTCACATATTCCAGGTTTTACACAAACTATGTCAGAAATAAAGAAAAATTGCCTGCATTGAGAACACGTCATCATTACAAAAACTCGCATTATCATTGTTGATTGACAAAATCTTTCCTGTTAAATACCCTTGAATTCGATGACTTTTTTTGTAGAATTTTTGTTCATTGAGATAACTGGAGAAACAACTGATCGGATTGTACTAATGATCTAATCGGTCCCGAAGTCCATCAAAACAAGTTGATGGGCGAGAAGCGATTTGGATCTCATCGTTTAGGTGAGGAGAAATCGTGGCGACAATTTTGATATCTCTCTCTCTCTCTCTCTCTCTCTCTCTCTCTCTCCTCTCTCTCTCTCTCTCTCT